>JAPEIP010000009.1:125750392-125826210 GCA_026120095.1 Capsicum chinense
ACACTTATAAGAGAGAGGCTACAAGGAATTTGGGAATTTTTCACTTTTTTGTGGCCTTATTTCAATCTATAGAGTTCAAGGTATTTGATCCTGCTGATTTCTATTTGATCATTTTTCAGAACATGTCTCCAAGGAGAAATAATACTTAGTCAAACTCTTTTGTCCCGACTATGGGTCCTATGGAAGGAGCTCGTCCAATTTCTAGGTTCCAAACCCAGGCTAGCTATGAGGCACCTAACAATACTTATGGGGTTCCACCGGTCCATACTAACCCTACTTATAAGAGTGACACTCCAACACAGACACTTCAAGGGAATACTACTAATGCTGAGTTTCGTCACTCTATTAATCTATTGACTCAATTAGTAGCTTGTCAATCAGAGCATGGTGCTCTGGATACTATATCTTCTAAGGCCATGGGGGTTGGCCAATTTATGAGGTTTCACCCTCTTATATTTACATGTACGAATATGAAAAAAGTTTTTAAAATTTTTGATGAAATAGAGGAGGTCTTTCGGATCATGTATGCTTTGGAGGTTGAGGCTGTTGAGTTTCCTACCAATTGAAAGATGCAGCGTACCAATGGTACGAAGGGTAGGAACTATTGAGAGTTATGGATTCTTGTTCTGCTATTTGGGAGGACTTTTCTGTGGCCTTCTTGGACCATTTCATTCCTCAAGAGTTGAGGGAAGAAAAAGTAGAAGAGTTTGTGAACTTGAATCAAGGAAGGATATTTGTCAATAAGTATGCCTTGAAATTCTATCAGTTGTCTAGGTATGCTTCTGACATGGTTTCTAGCATGAGGGCTAGAATGCGTAAGTTTGCATCTGGATTATCCCGTGAGTTGGTTTTTGAGAGCAAGGTATCTTTGTTGATCAAATACATAGACATCTCTTAGTTGCTCATATATATACAACAAGTAGAGGAAGAGAAAAAGAAATAGATTGAGTTTAGTGAAAGGCAAGTGAAGAAATTTAGGGTTTTTTAGCAAAGTGGTAGACATGATGGCAAGTAGCCAAGGAAGAAGTGGGGGAGTTTGAGCTCTTTCTTCTTAGCTAATGCTTCTTACCTGAGGCTATTAGTTGATTGTTGGTCTCAGTTTGATGGTGTGTTTTTGGCATAGAGTGCCTAATTCTCCGCTAATGGGGCTCAGTCAACTCCAACCCACCCTCCTTAAAAGTTTTGTGGTCAGCATTATTATGGTCAGTGTAAGAAAAGGTGGAACAAATGCTTTAGATGTGGTCAGATTGGGCATATTCAATGAGTGTGGCACTCTCTAGTGGCTTCTTAGGCCAACAGGGCCCCTATTGCTACTTCATCTGCTCCTGCACCAAAGCGTGCTACCTCTGCTTCTATTTCTAGTACCGACACTGGTCATAATCATTTATATGGAATTTCTACCTGCCAGGAGTCTGAGGCATCTCCAAATATTATTACGGGTATTTTGATACTTTTCTCCCATGATATGTATTGTTTAATTAATCCAGGATCCACATTTTATTATGTGACCCCATTTTGGCTGTGCATTTTGGTTTTGGTCCTGAATATTTGCCAGTTCTTTTTTATATTTCTACCTTAGTAGGATACTCTGTGGTTATTAAAAGAGTCTATAGAGGGTGTGGGGTATTAGTAAGTAGTAGAGAAACTCTAGTAGACTTGATAGAGCTAGACATTGTTGATTTAAATGTTGTATTGGGGATTGATTGGTTGTATTTTTTCTATGCTTCCTTAGATTTTTGGACCCGTAGGGTCACATTTAAATTCACTAATGAGCAGGTCATTATTTGGGAAGGGGGTTCTTTAGTACCTAAGGGGAGGTTCATCTCTTATCTTAGAGCCTAAAATTTACTTTCTAAGGGGTATTTGTATCATGTGGTCTAAGTTAAAGATTCTAACTTGGAAGGTCCTTCTCTAGAATCCTTTCTCATGGTTAATAAGTTTCCCGAGGTCTTTCCCGATGACCTTCCCATATTCCTCCTGATAGAAAAATTGATTTTAGGATCGATCTTGTTTTGGACACTCATCTAATTTCTATCCCTCCTTATAGAATGGCTCTGCCTGAGTTGAAGAAGCTTAAGGATCAATTAAAGGATCTTTTAGATAAAGGTTTTATATGTCCTAGTATGTCTCTTTGAGGTGATCCCATATTTTTTGTGCTCAAGAAGGATGGTTCCCTTCATATATGGATTGATTATCATCAATTGAACAAAGTGACCATAAATAATAAGTATCCTCTTCATAGTATTGATTATTTATTTGATTAGCTTCAAGGTGCAAAGTGTTTATCTAAGAATGATCTTAGGCCGGGTTATCATCAGCTTAAGATTAAGGAAGTAGATATCCCTAAAACTGCCTTTAAAACCTGGTATGGTCATTTTAAGTTCCTAATCATGTATTTTGGATTGACCAATTCCCCGACTGCATTCATGGATTTGATAAATAGGATCTTTTATCAATTTTAGATTTGTTTGTTATTATCTTCATTGATGACATCTTGGTCTATTCTATGAATGAGGTAAATCATGTTGATCACCTTCGTGTTGTATTGTAAACCTTGAAGGATCATTGTTTGTATCCCAAGTTCTCTAAGTATGAGTCCTAGTTGAAGGATGTGACTTTTCTTGGTCATGTTATCTCTAGTGAAGGGATCATGGTGGATTCATAAAAGGTTGTGGTGGTTAACAAGTGGCCTAGACCTGTGACTCCAATTGATATTCAGAGCTTTTTGGATCTAGCCGATTACTATAGGATATTTGTGGAGAGTTTTTCAATGATAGCTACCCCATTGACTATGTTGACCCATAGGAAGGTCAAGTTCTTATGGTCGGAAGTGTGTGAAGGTAGTTTTGAAAAGGTAAAGGATAAATTTACTTTGACTCCAGTTTTGACCTTTCTCGAGGGTAATGATGGGTTTTTAGTGTATTTTGATACTTCTCGTATTAGGTTTGGTTGTGTATTGATGCAGGATTTTAGGGTGGTGGCCTATTCTTCTTGGAAATACAAGGTTCATGAGAAGAACTACCCTACTCATGACTTGGAATTGTTAGCAATGGTATTTGCATTAAAGATTTGGCGTCACTATCTCTATGGGGGTCATGTGGACATATTATCCAATCATAAGATCATTCAATAAGTGTTTACTCAGAAGAAGTTGAATCTCAGGTAAAGGAGATGGCTTGAGTTATTGAAGGACTGAGATATGATTCTCTATTACCATCCAAGTAAAGCTAACATTGTTGTTGATGCTCTTAGAAGGTTATCCATAGAGAGTTTGGCTCATGTTGATTAATCTAAGCTAGATTTGGTGAAGGACATTCACCGATTAGGTAGTCTTGGAGTTCTTCTCTCAGACTCGAAAGATGGTGGTGTATTTGTGCATCCTATATCACAGTCATCTCTTGTGGTTGAGATAAAGGAAAAGAAAATATTGGATCCCAACTTGGTGAAGATTAAGGGTAATGTGGGTCCACAAAAGGTTATTGACTTTGTGATTGGTGGTGATGGTATCTTGAGGTACCATGGTAGTCCATGTTTTCTCGATATCAATGTATTAAGGAAAAGGATTATGGTCGAGGCTCATAGGTCTTGGTATCCTATTTATCTCGATTCTACAAATAGGTATCACTATCTTAAGGAGTTTTATTGGTGGAATAATATGAAGTGGGATGTGGCTAGCCATGTGGCTAAGTGTATGGAGTGATAACAAGTGAAAGTTGAACACTTAAGGATTGATGGTTTGTATCATGAGATAGAGTTGCCCGAATAGAAGTGGGAAATGATTAATATGGATTTCGTCACTAGTATTCCCCGATCTGAGAATTAATGTGATTCTATTTGGGTTATTATAGATAGAATGACCAAGTCCACTCATTTCTTACCGGTAAGGACTAGTTATTTGGTGGAGAATTGTGTTAAGTTGTATCTTGTGGAGATTGTGAAGTTGGGTTCTCTAAATTCTATCATTTCAGATATTGGTACTCCATTTTCATCTTATTTTTGGAAGTCATTTCAAAAATGTTTGGGAACTAAGGTGTGCCTTAGTACCGCTTTCCACCCGCTAATAGATGGACAAGCGAAGATGACCAAAAAAATATTGGAAGCTATGTTGCGTGCTTGCGTGCTTGCATGATTGAGTTTACTTAAAACAATAGTTACCACTCTAGCATTGGTATGGCTACTTTTGAGGCATAATATGGTAGGAGATGTCGATCTCCTATAGAGTGGTATGAGGTTGGTGAGGGTAAGTTTTTTTTTCCCATTTTGATTCACCAAGCCTTGGAATAGGTGAAGGTGATTCGTGATAGGTTTAAAGCCACTCAAAGTCACCAAAAGTCCTATGTGGATGTTAGGCATAGGGATTTGGAGTTTGATGTTGGCGATTGGGTCTTCTTCAAGGTATCTTCCATGAAAAGAGTAATACAGTTCAGTAATAAGAGGAAGTTGAGTCCCTGGTTTAGTGTCCCTATTTGATTTTGAAGAAAGTTTGTAATGTAGGCTATGAATTAGAGTTCCCATCTAGTTTAAGATCCATTCATCTGGTTTTCCACGTGCCCATGTTGCAGAAATATATAGGTGACCCTTCATTGGTTGTTCCCTTGGAGGATATTGGTGTTTTAGACTTTTTTTTTCCTATGAGGAGGTCCCAGTAAGGATCTAGGGTCGACAAGCTCACCCTTTGCAAACAAAAGAGGTGGCTTCGATGAAGGGCCTATTGAGGAACCAAAACTCCAAGGAAGCTTCATAGGATGCAGAAAAGGACATGAAGTCCAAGTATCCGTATTTGTTTTCTATTCTAGAATATCATGCTTGAGGTATGTGTTAATCTTGTTAACTTGATTTATGTCATTGATAGACCATGGGTTCAAGTTCCTAAATTGTAAATTAAGCAAGTATTTTGATAGACAGTGGGTTAGAGTCCCAAGGTTAATCAAATGAATGGATGATTGATAATGTACCTTATCCTTACTGTATGTCTTGATTTCTAACTTGTTTAAAGATTAATTGATTTGTAGTAATGTGTTAAATCATTTTTATGCTTGCCTTACCCATTATTCGAGGATAAATTCTCCAAGTGGGGGAGAATTGAAATACCTAGGCCTTAGACCTTTAGAAAATTCCCATATTTAAAGCTTCTGGACTAGGTACAACTCTAGGGTACTAGTCGTATCCTTGGATACAACTTAGTGACAACCTCAGTCGTATACTAGGTAGTATGGTGGAGGTTACACACTATCCAAGATATGGTTTAGCCTTCCCATAGTCGTATTTTAGGGTACGGGTCATATACTATGTAGTTGTATGGAGTGTTGGTCTTGATCTAGTGGACACTATCTTGGGTACGATTTGGGGTACTATTTGTACCCTAAGATATGAGTCTTATGTGTAGAGTCAGACTTTGCGTACTATAGGGGTTCATGGTGAGTCCTAGGGTACGAGTTAGGGTACCAATCATACCCTAGGGTAAGGTTTAGTCAAGTGAGTCGTACCATCCTGGGAGCCACTTGTCAGCTTTTAAGCCAACGGCCTTATAGACATTCCCTCCCTCCCAAAAAAAAACCATTAAGTACCCTTACTATATAATGTATTACGGCCTCCTAAAACACTTATATTTTGGATCAAACATTCCAAAATACTCTCCAAAACATCACTACCAAGATTGAAGCTAGGGATTTAAAGGGTGATCATCTAGTAACAAGAAGGGGTCAATTACTTTAGTGAAACATCAAGTATTAAGGCATGTTATACTTTCCCTTATTGTCAACTCAAATATCATGTGTTTTAAAAATGAATTATGACTTGTAAATGATGACTTTGAAATTAAAAGTTAAGGGTTTCGATGGCTAGTGTTAAGTAATGTCTGCTCTTGCTTAGACGTGTTTATACTTGATTTTGGTGATGTTTTCATATGTGGCTACTTGTTATTTGTGGTTTAACAAGTGGGTCATGAGTAACCCTAAGATTGATGATTCCAACTTTGATTTTTGTCTTGGTTAAGGCATGCCTACAAGGTGTTTGTGAAAATATCTAAGAGAAATATCTAGTCATATATTGATAATGTTTTGAACTAGGTAAATGATCCAATAAGTATGAGTGGTTGGTAAATGGTATTGTAAAGACCTTGTTAGTCATGTAATTAGTTAATTTATGACCTTGATGGTTTGATGTCTAAAAGGGTTAAAGTCCCTAAACATGAACTTAAATTTTATTTGAACTAAAGAGTGGTATGAGAATGCTAATGAAGAATGAATGGTTGTGTAAGGGTCTTGATGACCACAATTTGACTTGAATGATATTTGAAACTAATGTATTGGCTTATGTAAGTGATTGTTTGATATGTGGTTCATGAAGACCTGGTGGTCATAAATGATGTTAAATTGTAGATTTGAAGTCTTTGAATGGTTAAATGGGTTAAAGTCCCCAAACGTGAATGGGGTGATGAGAATGCACGGACAAAGGTGTATTACCCGGGTTTTTTTCTTAGCTCGAAAATCATCTCAAGGATGTTAGAACTTGATTTGAAATAATAATTCATTCTTATACACGTGGTATTTCCATAATTTTCACTTTCTATCACATGGGAAATTGAATAAGGTTTCCATCAATATATAATTCGCCGAAATCCGACATCCAAGCGAAGAGTTAGAGCCTTTTTAGTGAGACAGTGTTTTATCTGAGCCTTCAACGCATCACGGATAGCTCTTTGGTAGTTGTCAAATTCCAGTGTTGCTCTGCGATTCTGGTGCACCACGCCAAACTTTTAGGTTGTATACAAGGTGGCAACACAATAGCTCCACGTCGCACCACCGTGCAGTTTCCCAATTGTCAATTTCCAGTGACACGGCGTGATAGCGCCGCATCGCTCCAAGGGCCCAACACGGGAAATTTTACTAAACATTTAATGACATGACCAGGGTTAAAGGGGTCAACTTCCTACCCCTATATAATCCCTTTAACACGTGATTCAGCCACTTTTCACTCAAAAAACATTAGTTTCTCTCAAGTTTATCTCAAGAACAAGCTAGGGTTTCTATTGGGGGTTCAAACTCAGGAAGGTTTCACCATCAATCTTCACGAAATCATAATCTAAGGTATGCATAGTATTCATTCATGGACTCCTTTCCTCCATGAAGCCTAAGAATACTTTTTAACTATAAGTTATGGATTTTCATTATGTTTTCATGCTTTGTATGTTCTCTTTCATGTTGATAAATAAGGAATTGATTTCGATTCCATGATTTGATGATAAATTCCATGTGGGTTGATTAGTATAGATAAAGATTTACGAAATCTCATGACTAAAACCTTGTATGATGGAATTGGAATTGAAGCATGATGTTTAATTATTATATAATGTGCTTTACATATACTATGCCTACAATATGTTTGATTGAATGCCTAGATGAAGGAAAATTGTCTAACTAGCATAATATCATGAAATCCCCATGTATGTACAAGTTTATGCCTATTTCATGTTTGATGAAAGGTACCTATGAATGTAGTATGTATTATGAAGTTAGTCAAGTCTTCAAGTAAATCATGCTATGTCAGTTTCCTTCTATCGAGTCCTAGGGTTACTTGAATCCAAAATATTAGCTGTGTGCCTAGATCCATGTCATGTTTTCATGATACTCTCAGTCAAGCAATGAAATCTTAGACTTCAGATAGTCATATGACTCAGGAAAAATCTCCATGATCTCATGACTCAGTCAGTTTTCAGATCTCAATAGTATTCCGTCAGCCACAAAAATTTAGTAACTCAGTCCATGCTCTATTTAGTTTAGTAAATCATGTTCAGTGTCCATTCAGATGGGAGTAGAATTAGCACTGAGTGAACCCAAGGATGAGGACTCACCTGTTATAAGAGGGTGTGATTCCTAGAAGCAATTCTTGCATTCCAGAACTATGTATCTAATATAGGTTGAGACATCGTAGCCTGCTATATGAGGGTAGATAAGGTGGCTTAACCTGTTATGTGGGGGTTCCAACCATTTTCGCTGGAGTTACCTGTTATATGAGGGTTACTCACATGTTGTCCTTACCAGTGGCGCAGTATTGACACCCTTCCAATCAGGGCATAGATTGGACCCCAGCTCAGCTATTATAGAATATTTAGGGCATGTCGGTTAGATACTACTTCCCATAGTTTCATGTTATAGAATCAAGATTGTCAGATACAGTCAATCAGTGTTAGTAATAGAACTCAGATAGTTCTTCAGAATTCAGGACTATCAGATATAGTCAACTCAGTTACAGTATGGAACTCAGATAGTTCCATCAGATTTAGGACTATCAGCTATAGTCCCACGTTATCGCTATACTTAGATACAGTCACCCACGTGATCAGTTATACTCAGATACAGTCACCCATGTTATCAGTTATATTCAAATACAATTATTCATGTTATCAGTTATGTCATGTTATCAGTATATAGATGCAGTAGTCATGCTACCACAGTATCAGTATAATGTTATCACATTGTGTGTTATAGTTGCATATTTATGTATGCATTTTCACGTACATATTAGATAGTCAGTTAGTATAATCATACATGCAAACCATTGCATATAGGCTACCTCGCATGTATTCTCATACATATGTACTGATGCATTCACGCTATGGTTCTTTCTTTTTATGTTACACCTTAGGTTTAGTGACACGAGTTCCAGATCAGCAATAGATTCCAGATTCAGCAGTCAGAGTATAAGTAGAAGGTAATTTCATTGATTAGCTTATTAGATGGAGTTAGTTGGGGACATGTCCCATCAACTCCTCATTTCGATTCTTCAGGTAGTAGAGGCTTTCAGACTAGATGTAGACTAGATACATACTATCATATTTTAGACTTCAGTTTTGTTTTGGGTATTATATTGCCCTACACAGATGTTATGTTATTTAATTATGTTCATGATTGAATCTTATGTCCTTTCAGTGCATATTTTTGCATTATTATGTTATCTTATGCAGTATACAGGTACAAATATTAGTCATGGGTATACTTGTGGTCTTTCGGGGTCATGGGCACCATGTAGCATTCCGGCTTAGCAAATCGGGTTGTTACAAACTTGGTATCAAAGTATAAGGTTCAATTGAGTCATAGAAAGTCTGAAAGTCGCATCTAGTAGAGTCTTGTACATGGGTGTATTTTGCGCCTCATTTATGTTCAAGATTCTATGAGATGTTTAAGAATAGTTTCCCTTCTTTCAGTATTCATGTCGTATCTATGAGCATAATCACAAGTCAGTTTCTCAGTCTAATCCGCTTCTTCTCTTTATTTCATAACATGCCTCCTAAGAGAAGAAATCAGTCAGCACCTCAGCCCAAAGAACTTTGGGAGATCGTGTTTCTCCTGCGAAGTTTAGGACCACTTTTACCACTCTTTTTCAATCAGTCACTTCTCATAATGAATGACCAACAATTATTCCAGCCAACCCAGTAGCCAACTCAGCTACAACGAGGATTCAGGACTTCACCAGTATGAATCCTCCAACCTTCCTCGGGTCTAAGGTAGATGAAGACCCTCAGGAATTCTTAGATCAAGTTCAAAATAGGACAGATACTATGGGGGTGACTACTGTTGAGAGTGCTACGCTTGATGTATATCAGTTGCAGGATGTGGCTCATGCTTGGTTCAAACAATGGAAGTCTGAAAGATTAGATGATGAAGATCCTATAGAGTGGAAGGAGTTTGTCACCGCATTCTTAGATAGATTCTTTTCCCAAGAGCTTAGAGAAGCCAAGGTGCTAGAGTTCATCAACCTCAGGCAGGACAATATGATAGTGAAAGAGAATTCTTTTAAGTTTACTCAATTAGACAGGTATGCTCTTCTTGTGGTTGCAGACAGTAGATCTAAGATGAGTAAGTTCTCTTTAGGGGTGAACGACAGGGTGGTTAATGAGTGCAGATCCGCCATGCTGACCAGTGACATGAACTTACCTAGACTTATGACTCATGCTCAGTAAATAGAAGAATAGAAAATTAAGCAGAGAGAAAAATTGAATAAGAGAGCGAGGACAGGTAGTTTCAACTTTGCTCAACTAAGTCAGTAGGAGAAAACTGTTCCCCAGTTTCGTCCTAAGTTATCAGTTCTTTCCCCCTCTACAACCAGTGCTCCAGTTCCTAAGTTCAAAGAGGGTAACAAAGATAGTGTGCCAGGCTCTAAGACCCAGGGAAGTGTTAGCAGTGCCCGCACCTATCCTCTTTGCCAGACTTACGGTAAGCACCATCAGGGTATTTGTAGAGTGGGTAGTGGCATTTGTTTAGATTGTGGCAAGCCAGGCCACAGAGTTAGAGACTATTCTCAACTAGGTCCTCAAGGTCAACAGAATTGCTCCTCAGCTCTGTCTGGTCTCCCAAATCATAAGGGTGCCACTTCCAGTGCTACTAGCGGGCAACTCCCAAATCATCTCTATGCTCTTCAGACTCGACAAGATTAGGAAAGTTCTCCTGATGTAGTTAATGGTATTTTAAAGATCTTTCATATGCATGTTTATGCTTTGCTAGATCTAGGAGCTTCCTTGTCTTTTGTTACTCCTTATATAGCAGTTGATTTCGAAATCAGTCCCGAAATTCTAGTGGAGCCCTTTTTAATCTCTACCCCAATGGGTAAAACTATCGTAGCCCGACGGGTATATAGGAACTACCCTATTATGATATTTTAGAAAGTCACTTCAGAGAACTTAGTCGAATAGAGATGATTGATTTTGATGTCATTCTCGGCATGGATTGGTTTTATTCCCGCTTTTCCATAGTCGACTTTAGAAAAAGAATAGTTCAGTTTCAGTTCCCAAATGAACCCGTCCTAGAGTGGAAGGGTAGCATATCCGCTTTCAAGGCTCAACTTGTTTCCTACCTTCGAGCAAGGAAATTGATATCTAAGGGATGTGTTTATCATCTCGTTCATATTACGGATTCCAGTTTCGAGACTCCTAGTGTTGAATCAGTTCTAGTTGTAAGTGAATATTCAGACATCTTTCCTGAAGATCTTCCAGGAATTCCTCCTGAAAGGGAAATAGACTTCAGTATTGATCTTCTTTTAGGCATTCAGCCTATTTCTATTCTGCCATACAGAATGGCACCAACAGAACTCAAGGAACTGAAAGAATAGTTGAAGGATCTCTTAGATAGGGATTCATCAGACCCAGCATTTCCTCGTGGGGCACACCAATCTTATTTATGTCCTAGAAAGACCGTTCACTCAGAATGTGTATAGATTACAGTCAACTCAATAAGGTTATGATAAAAAATAAGTATCCTCTTCCCAGAATCGATGACTTATTTGACCAACTTCAGGGTTCTAGTTATTTCACTAAGATAGACCTCAAATTCGGCTATTATCAGCTCAAAGTTAGAGAATTTGACATCCCAAAAATAGCTTTCCGTACTCGGTATGGTCACTTTAAATTTTTAGTTATGTCCTTTGGTCTTACCAATACCCCAGCAGCTTTTATGGACTTGATGAGCCGTGTGTTTAAGTAGTACTTGGACATGTTCATCATAGTCTTCATAGATGATATTCTGCTCTATTCCTGCACTGAGCACGATCATGCAGACTATCTCAGAATAGTACTCCAGACTCTCAGAAATCATTAGTTATTTTCCAAATTAAGTAAGTGAGAATTTCGGACAAGATCAGTATCATTCCTTGGCTATATTATTTTAGGTGATGACATTAAAGTAGATCCTCAAAAGACCAAGGCAGTAAGAAATTAGCCTCACCCTATTTCTCCATCAGACATCAAGAGTTTCTTGGGTTTGGCTGGCTATTACAGACATTTTGTTAAAGGATTTTCATCCATTGCATCCCCTATGTATAGATTGACTCAGAAGAAAGTTAAGTTCCAATGGTTAGATCCTTGCGAGAAGAGTTTTCAGGAATTGAAGAATCGACTCACCTCAGCTCTATTTTTAGCTCTTCCAGATGGTTTAGATGGTTTTGTAATTTATTATGATACATCTAGAGTGGGTTTAGGTTGTGTCCTCATGCAGTATAGTAAGGTCATAGCCTACGCCTCTAGCCAGCATAAACTCATGAGAAGAATTATCCTACTCATGACCTTGAGTTAGCAGCTGTAGTATTTGCCTTAAAGATTTAGAGGCATTAACTCTATAGAGTTCATGTAGATATCTTCACAGATTATAAAAGCCTTCAGTATGTCTTTTCTCAAAAAGATCTCAATATTTGTTAGAGAAGGTGGTTAGAGCTCTTAAAGATTATGACATGATTTTTCTTTATTATCCGAGCAAGGCCAACATAGTGGCCGACGCTCTCAGTAGACTGTCCATGGGTAACATTTCTCATGTTGATGATAGTAAGAAGAAGTTAGCTCAAGAAGTACACAAATTTGCCATACTAGGCATTTTCTTAGTCGATTTATCAGAGGATGGTGTATGCGTTCAGAGTAGTTTAGAATCATCTCTAGTTTTCGAGGTTAAAGAAAAGAAAGATAAGGATTCTAGCCTTGTCAAGCTAAAAGAGTCAGTTCAGAATTAGAAAATAGAGGTTTTCTTATAAGGGGGAGATGGTGTCCTCCATTGTTAGGGTCATCTATGTGTTCCAGGTATAGATGACATAAGGCAGCAAATTCTTGCAGAAGCACATGGTGCGCGTTACTCTATTCATCCAGGGGCCAATAAGATATACCATAATTTGCGGGAAATATATTGGTGGAGTGGGATGAAAAGAGATGTTGCAGAGTTTTTGGCTAAGTACTCTACATGTCAGCAAGTTAAGATAGAGCATTGAAGCCTAGTGGTCCTATGCAAGAGTTCAGTATTCCTACTTAGAAGTGGGAAGTTGTGAACATAAACTTTATGATGGGTTTTCCTCGAACTCGTTGTCAGCATGATTCAGTCTGGGTCATTATAGATAGAATGACCAAATCTGCTCTTTTTTTTCAAGTTCATACCTCTTATTCAACCGACGATTGCGCCAAACTCTACATTAAGGAGCTACAGATTGCATGGTGTTTCATTGTCTATTATATCAGGCAGAGGTACCCAGTTCACCTCTTATTTTTGGAAAGAATTCCAAAAGGGTCTTGGTACCCAAGTTCATCTCAGTACAGCCTTTTATCCTCAGATAGATGGTCAAGAAGAAGGGACCATTCAGACTTTGGAAGATATGCTAATGGCGTATGTAATAGATTTCAAGGGTAGTTAGGATTACCACTTTCCTTTGATTGAATTTGTATATAACAACAGCTATCATTCCAGTATTCAGATGGCTCCATTCAAAGCTCTCTATGGTAGGAGATGTAGATCTCCGATTGGTTGGTTCGAAGTTAGTGAGGCCTCAGTCATAGGTCCTGACTTAGTATTCGACGCCTTAGAGAAAGTTCAGTTAATTAGAGAAAAACTCCAGGCTGCTCAGAGCCGACAGAAGTCTTATGCAGATGTTCGTAGAAAGGATCTTGAGTTTGAGATTGATGCTCATGTCTACCTTAAGATATCTCCTATGAAGGGAGTGAAAAGATTCAGAAAGAAAGAAAAGCTCAGTCCCCAATATATCGGTCCCTTCAAGATTCTCAATTATTTCAGCAAGGTAGCTTATGAGCTCGAATTGCCTTTAGATCTAGCCTTAGTTAATCAAATCTTTCATGTCTCTTTTCTCAAGAAGTGCATAGGTGACCAATCAGTCGTAGTCCCTATTCAGAGAATCGATGTTCAGAATAACCTCTCTTATATAGAGATTCCAGTTGAAATCCTAGACTATCAGACCCGTAGATTGAGGAACAAAGAATTCCCTCTAGTTAAAGTTCTTTGGTAAAATTAGTTTGTAGAGGGAGGTACTTAGGAAGCAGAATTAGATATGCGTACCAAGTACCCTCACCTTTTCCCCACCAACTCAGATCAAGCTCAAGGTTACAGTTCTCCTTAAGCTTGATCAGTGTCATGATAAGTGTACATCTCTAACTTAGTATTCAGTCTCATGTTCATGTTCCCATAATAAACTTGGTATCAAGTATCACTGTATATTCCATCATGCATTCAGGTATCAGATCAGTTATATAGTTATGCATCAGACATACATTCTCATTGTGAGAAAACTTAGTTTTTTAAAACTTTTAGTTATACATTTATGAATCAGTTACGTATGCATCAGATATGCATGTGCTGTATGTTATGTTCAACTTTTCAGTCATGTCCATCATGAGATCAGTTCCATTTATTCATGTTCATCTCATTGTTTCCCCTCTCAGTCAATCTCATTCAAGGATGAATGTTCTCAAGGGGGATATATTATAATACCCATGTTTTTTCTTAGCTCAAAAATCATCTGAAGGATGTTACTTTGAAATAATAGTTCATTCTTATACACATTGAATTTCCATAATTTTTACTTCTTATCATATGGGAAATTGAATAAGCTTTTCGTCGATATAAAATTAGCCCAAATCCGACACCCAGGCGAAGAGTTAGAGCCTTTTTAGTAAGACAGTGTTTGATCTGAGCCTTCAGCGCATTGCGGAGATAGCTCAAATGGTAATTTTCAAATTCCAGTGTTGCTCCATGATACTGGCACATCGTAGCAAACTTCTAGTTCGTAGACAAGGTGGCAACACAATAGCTCTGCGTTGCACCACTGTGCAGTTTCTCAATTGTCAATTTCCAGTGACATGGCGCAATAGCATCACATCGCACCAAGCGCCCAACTCGAGAAATTTTATTAAAAATTTAATGACATGTCCAGGGTTAAAGGGGTCAACTTCCTACCCCTATATAATCCCTTTAACACATGATTTAGCTACTTTTCGCCCAAAATATATTAGTTTCTCCCAAGTTTATCTTAAGAACAAGCTGGGGTTTCTATTTGGGATTTAAACTCAGGATGGTTTCACCATCAATCTTCATGAAATCATGATATAAGGTATACATAGTGTTCATTCATGGACTCCTTTCATCCATGAAGCCCAAGAATTCTTTTTAACAACAAGTTATGGATTTTCTTTATGTTTTCATGCTTTGTATGTTCTCTTTCATGTTGATAAATGAGGAATTGATTTCTATTCAATGATTTAATAATAAATTCCATGTGGGTTGATTAGTATAGATAAAGATTTACGAAATCTCATGAATAAAACCTTGTATGATGGAATTGGAATTGAAGCATGATGTTTAATTGTTGTGTAATGTGCTTTACATGTACTATTCCTACAATATGTTTTATTGAATGCCTAGATGAAGGAAAAAATTCTAACTAGCATGATATCATGAAATACCCATGTATGTACAAGTTTATGCCTATTTCATGTTTGATGAAAGGCTCCTATGAATGTAGTATGTATTATGAAGTTAGTCAAGTCTTCAAGTAAATTATGCTATGTTAGTTTTCTTCTATCGAGTCCTGGGGGTACTTGTACATAAAATATTAGTTGTGTACCTAGAACCATGTCATATTTTCATGATACTGTTAGTCAAGCTATGAATTCTTAGACTTTAAATAGTCTTATGACTTAGAAAAAATCTCCCTAATCTCATGACTCAGTCAGTTGTCAGATATCAGTAGTATTCTATTAGCCATGGAAATTCAGTAACTCAGTCCATGCTCAGTTTAGTTCAGTAAATCATGTTCAGTGTCCATTTAGATGGGAGTATGAACTAGCACCGAGTGAACCCAAGGATGGGCACTCACCTGTTATATGAGGGTATGATTCCTATAAGCAATCCTTGCATTCCAGAACTATATAGCCAGCATAGGTTAAGACATCGTATCCTACTACATAACGGTAGATGAGGTGGCTTAACCTTTTATGTGAGGGTTCCTACCATTCTCGCTAGAGTTACCTGTTATATGAGGGTTACTCACATGTTATCCTTACCAGTGGTGCGGTATTGATACTCTTCGAATCAGGGCATAGATTGGACCCCATCTCAGCTATTGTAGCACATTTGGGGTATGTCGGTTAGATACTACTTCCCACAGTTTCATATTATAGAATAATAACTATCAAATACAGTCAATCATTCTCAGTAATAAAACTAAGATAGTTCTTCAGATTTCAAGACTGTTAGATACAGTCAACACAGTTATTGTATAGAACTCAAATAGTTCCATTAGATTCAGGACTACCAGTTACAGTCACCCACATTATCAGTTATACTTAGATACACTCACCCACATTATTAGTTATACTCAGATACAATCACCCATGTTATCAGTTATATTTATATATAATCATTTATGTTATCAGTTATGTCATGTTATTAGTATCCAGACTTAGTAGTCATGCTACCACGGTATTAGTATCATATTATCACATCGTTAGTTACAGTTGTGTATTTATGTATGCATTATCACATTCATGTTAGACAGTCAGTTAGTATAGATCATGCATACAAACTATTTCATATAGACTACCTCACATGTATACTCAGTACATATGTACTGACGCATTCATGCTATGGTGCTTTTTTTTAGGTTACACCATAGGTTCAGACACACGAGTTCTAGATCAGCAGTAGATTCCAAATTTAGAAGTCCGAGTAGAAGTGAGTCCTCATCCTTCGAGGACATAATGATTTTCTATTATCACATTGATTAGCTTATTAGATGGAGTTAGTTGGGGACATGTCCCATCAACTCCTAATTTAAATTCTTCAGCCAGTAGAGGCTTTCAGACTAGATATAGACTATCATGTTTTAGACTTCAGTTTTGTTTTGGGTATTTTATTGCCCCACACAGATGTTACGTTATTCAGTTATGTTCATGATTGAATATTATGGCCTTTCAATGCATGTTTCCGCATTATTATGTTATCTTATACAATATACAGGTATAGATATCATTCATGGGTTAGCTTATGGTTTTTCAGGGTCATGAGCACCGTGTAGCATTCCGATTCAGCAAATTGGGTCGTTACAAAAGGGTTAGACTACTAATGTCTAACAGAAATAGGCGTGATGGCTTGTGGTTAGATTCCATATGCATAATCAAATGGCTTATGGTTAGAGTCAACAGGTGTGATAAAATGGCTTATGGTAAAACTCCTTCTGCGTGATGAAAACACTGGTAGTTAGTGCCCACATGCCTAATGAAATGGCTTGTGGTTAGAGTCCACTTGCTTAATAAGATTGCTTAAGGTTAGAGTCCTCGTGATAGATATCACTAATTACTGGAGGGTTAGAGTTCTTTTCTTCATGGTCCATGTTTGAGTGCTTTGAAATGTATGCTATGGCCTTGTTATCTTTTGACACTTGATGTATCCATATACGTTTACATGTCTATGGGTATAAATGTAGTGGATTATGATGGTTTGACTTGTTATTGAATAATAACACTATTTTATCCATACCCCTAAGTTACATGCTAGCGCTCCAACTGCTAACCGTCTCTGAACTGTGTCCCCATGCGACACAGGGGCCGGAGCATCTTTTTATCTTCCTGTGCAGTGATAAGGTGTTTGTGCAGTTTCCGTATTTACATTGAAGTGGTGAGTTTACAACTTTGGGTAGGCACAAATTTCATGGTCGTCTTAGCTTATGTCATAGACTTATTTTGGATTTGGTTTTGGCAATTATTAGGGGCTTGTCCCGACATATTATTGACTCTGGATTTATAGAGGCATATGGATGGCTGTGGACTTGGCTATATTGGATGTTTAATGTTTATATTAATGAATGGGTAGACTTTATTAAGTTATGAATGTTAGTTATGTTTCCGCTATCTTATTATGTGTTAGGAGTTTATCCGACACTTGTCGCTTGATGTGTTGATTAGGTGGGCTTAAACGGCAATCTCTGGTCGTTGTTGGGCTTGAGAAGCACATATGACAAGGCCTGATTTTGGATAGTGTTAAAAATATAAAAATTCTTACCATACATATCATCAATATATCCTCCGGTCTTATCGGGCATCATCATAACATCAATATATCCTACGGAATCATCGGACATCATCATATCATCAATGTGTCCTTCGGACTTATAGGGAATCAGCTTAACATAAATATATCCTTTGGAATCTCCAAGCATCATCATATCATCAATATATCCTCCAAACTTATCGAGCATCATCATAACATCAATATGTCCTCTTGAATTACCGGGCATCATCATATCATCAATATATATATATATATATATATATACATACATATATACATATATATATATATATACATATAAGCAATAAATTCAATAATAAATACGAGCCCCACGAGGGATAGAGTTAAATAGAAGTAAGAAGATACATACCACCATACATCCTAATTGATTATCAATACAATATATTAATAAGTGCTTGAACAAGTATATTTATATGGTATGGACAGTAAATGCATTGCCAGGCTTAGTAAGATCACTAGCATGGTCAAACACAAGCCATGGTTTACACCTTCTAGAGCCCCTCTTTATTACCATGATTCACATTATTAGTGCAAGAGGACTTTTAGCACAAAAATTAGTCTTGTCACTGGGTTTGAACATAATATGAGTAATAACATTCCAAGA
Source organism: Capsicum chinense (assembly GCA_026120095.1). NCBI lineage: Eukaryota > Viridiplantae > Streptophyta > Magnoliopsida > Solanales > Solanaceae > Capsicum > Capsicum chinense. The sequence continues at coordinate 125,768,843 of JAPEIP010000009.1, forward strand.
CCGATATGATAATTTACTCAATGATTTAAGTGATAGCATAGACATGGGCTCAATCTATAAGACATTTCATTACTATCCAATCATTACCAATAATTTAGCAACCAATCATGTACATCATTGCCAATACAAACATCATAAATAAACCATTTACCAGGGTTTACCATTAATTACCAAAGGCACATTCTATGCATTTAACAAGTAATTAGGTCACTAATGAGACTACAAAGTCCAAGATTAAGGTGGGTCAAGCTCTGCTTCTAATACCCCAAATTCCTTTTCAAGTCTATCTTCTACCTGGGACTAAGCTAAGCCATCTATGTCATGTCTTAGAGGTTTATTAACCACACTAGTTCCATGGTACAATTCTTCCTTAAGTATTACTCTTAATTCATTAAAAGCTACTAGGACAATTTCCATAACTAAGGTTAACTTACTATTTAATATGAATGACCAGGTCACTCCCGTCTAACTGTAGAAATTAGATCATTGTCATGTTATTCATGAGATAACAAGTCCAACTAACCAAGGTTATAAACTATAAGTCAAGTATCACACTTTACGAGTTCAATAGCCTAAGTGGTCCAACTAATCCCAAATCTTACCATCTACCATTTCAACACCTAAAACCCCTCCAAATCTTATCAAGATATAAAAGTCATACTATAATAAAGCTCAATCTAACAAGAAGTAAGCCTGACCTACCTCGAATCCAAATATAACTCAAAAACTGATAACCTTTACTTTTCTTTTTCTTGAAGACTCTTTAAGGAGTCAAGCTATCAAAAACACAATCTATACTTTATTACGAGAATACCAATACCTATATTGCACCATTGTGCTTTGGGTCAAAAATGACACCAAAAACCCTTAAGTGAGTCCCACTTATGGAAAATGAGTTTCCGAGAGCAACTCATTGTTCAAATACCATTAGGGAGTTATACCCCTCAAGAAATTGGTGCAAATCAAGAATATTTGGGCTAAAATCAAGCCTCAAGGAATTTGGGGTTTTGGGTCAAATAATCAAGATTTCAACACTATAAATGAAGGATTCATACCTTTGATTCATTGTTAATAACGATTATACAAGTTATTCAAGCTCCCAATCGATACCTAAGACTCAATTTGTGGACAACACACTCTATTAGGTTTAATAGAACTTAAAGAAATTACAAAATGGACAAATATCGACCAAAAAGGCATTAATATACCCTTTCCCAGGTTCGCAGTTCATGTGATCACGATCCGCGATCACGATACACCCTCCACAATTGCGGTGCCTTTTGCTACACCAGATGACTGTTGAAACTTAGAATAAATTACAAGTTTTAGCCAATGTCTTGGGATGCATTTGGAATCGAATATAGGCAAATAAAATATGCAACCACACTAATTTTGACATTTTGAATGCATTGGCAAAGTCAGATTTTCCATCAAAGGTTGTTTCGACTAAATATGGGCCCTATACCTAAATTTCAACTTTATCAACTTTTTGATCAATAGGTCAAAATGATTTCACATGTAGTGAGACCCGAACCAAAGGTCTACCCAACCTAAAATCAATATTCCAGAGTTGCTGGCATAGTAAGAATTCACATCCGATATTATTTCACTAAGGTTTTTGCTTAGTTGTCATTTGGAACCAACGAAACTTCTAAAAAGGGAAATGGCTTTAAAAACCCAACGAACTATCCCGTAACTAAACTATCAGTTATGCAAGTCATAAATGACTTGGCAGAGATATGGAAAAGCTCTAATGATGAAAATATGTGGAATCATAAGAACTACCTATAAGGGTCATTATAACATCCACTATTACAGAACTTTTATCCCTAAAAGTTAAAGATAAAGAAAATACCTGATGTCTCGAATAGGTAAGGATACTGGGCCCATATCTCTCTTGATCTCCGAAGTGGTCTCCTCCACTAGGAGGTGGTTCCACTAAACCTTAACTACATAAATCTTTCTGGTATGCAACTGCCTTACCTCACTAGCCAAAATAAGCACGGGTTCCTCGACAAAGGTCAACTGCTCATCCAACTGGACTGAGTCCCACCTAAGCACATGAGATGGGTCAAGAATATACTTCTACAACATGAATACATAAAGAAATGGAAAACCGAATGAACAGTAGCAAAATCTAGAGGCAAGGCTAACTCATAGGTAACTTCACCAACTGTACGGAGAATTTCAAAAGGACCAATGCATCGATGGATAAACTTAAACTTCCTTCTAAACCTCATAACACTCCTCATGACAGAAAGATGAAGGAAAAAATGATTACCAACTTTAAATCTCAAGGCACAGAGCCTATGATCAGTATAGGCCTTCTGTCTATTCTAGGATGCTCTCAATCTATCCTGAATCACCTTGAGTTTACCAATGAGTCCTGAAACAATTCCTACCATGAGGTCTCACCTCAAAAGTCTCAAACCATCCTATTAAAGAATGACATCTCCTTATACACAAAGCCCCATAAGGTGCCATCTCAATACTTGAATCATAGTTGTTGTTGTATGCGAACTCTGCCAATGCTAAGTTCTCATCCCACTATCCTCCAAAATCCATAACATAGGATTGTAGCATATCCTTAAGCACCTAAATAGTCCACTCGGACTGACTATCTATCTGTGAATGAAAAGTTGTACCCAAATCCACTCGAGTACCTAACACCTCCTGGAATACTCTCCAAAATCATGAAGTAAATACAAAACCACGGTCTGATATGATAGAAATTGGCACCTTATGCAAGTGAACTATCTCCTAAACATAAATATGGGCTAATCTTTCAGCACTAAAGGTCATCTGAATAGGAATGAAATATGCCAATTTAGTCAAATGATCTACTAAAACCCAAATACCATCAAGACCATGGGTAGTAAGAGGCAAACCATTAATGAATTCCATGGAAATCCATTCCTATTTCGATTCGAGAATCGATAACCTCTGAGTCAATCCTCCAGGATGCTAATGCTCAACCTTAACCTACTGACAATATAGGCAATGGGCACAAGTTCTGCCATATCTGTCTTTATACCATCCTACCTGTAATGCTGCCTAAAATATGTATACATCTTAGTTATACGAAGATGCATTGAATATCTAGAGCTATAAGCCTCATGAAGAATTTATTGAATTAAGTCATCAAGCTGGGGAACATAAATAAAACCCTAAAATATCAAAATACCCTTAGAATCAATAGTGTGCCTCTTAGACTCACCACTCACTACCTGATTAAAGAGAAAACAAAGTTTGTTATCCTTATACTAATGATCACAAATCTGCTCAAATAGGAAGGACCTCTCCTTAACATAAGCCAAAATCCTTGCATGATCCAAAATATCAAGGCAAACAATCAAATTGGCTAAGGACTAAATGTCTCGTGCCATGGGCCTCTGAGAAACTATAATGCATTCCAAGATACACATACCCACTACCTTGCAACTCAAGGATTAAACTACCATATTTATGTACCTTGAATAATACAAAATGGATATATCATGGTCCTTTAGCGAATCCATCTATCTATGCTTGTAATGTACTGAGTCTGTACTCCAGAAGCTACATGGTGCTCATAATCTCGAAGGACCACAAGTTAACCCATGACTGGTACCTGTTGTAATAACTAAATAATAGTATTGTAATATGTGAATAGTATATGGAAAACATGCCATAAGTTTAAATACTCCAATAAAACTAACTATGGTATAACAATACCAAAACTGAAATATCTGTCTAAAAATACTCTAGTCTGAAAAGCCTCTAAACTGTCTGAAATATAGAGTTGATAGGATAAGTCCCCAACAAACTCCAAACTACTAAATTAACTAAAATATCATAGTAATAATCATGTCCTTGAACTGTGAGGACTCACCACTAACTCTGACTGCTAAAAATCTATAACTTCTAGCGATAATCGGGAGCCCGTACATCTGAACCCAAGTTATAAAACATCATAGTGGAAAAGAAAGGTATGCGTCAGTACTTTGAATGTATTGGTCTACAAAGTGAGGTAGGCTGAAATGTATAGGTTCATATGTATGAACAATACTAATTAAATAACATGAATATAACTAAAATAAGAGTACAAGCATCAATACATAAACTGTAACTGAGATCGTAATAATAATGGATATTGAGTCTAAATACTGATTAACTGATATCTGAGTCTACTGATATTGAATTACTAGAAACTGAGTGACTGTATATGACAGTCCTGAATATGGAACTGTGTTGAGTTCCGTATTGAGTTGAGTGATTGTATGTTATAGTCCTAAATCTGTAGAGCTAAACTAAGTTCTATACTTAGATTGGAACTGAAACTGAGATTGTAGGAAGTAATCATCTAATTGATATGCTACTCTTTGAATTGATTGGGGTCCAACCTATAACCCCAACTATAAAGGTGTCAGTACCATGCCACGGGTAAAGACAAACTGAGTCACCCTCATCTGGCAAGTGCTCTAAACGAGAATGGTGGTACACTTAACTAGCAGGTAGATCACCTCATCATCTCTTAACTAGTAGGTTAATGTATCAACCTATCCTGGCTATGTAGTTCTGGAACACAAGGACTGATTTTAAGAATCATACCATTTATTGACAAGTGAGTCCCCATCCTTAGGTTCACTCGGTGCTGAAGCCTACTCCCAACTGAATAGGCCTTTGACTAATTTTTAAACTATTCTAAGCTAGACTGAACTATTACTGATCGTACTGTTTAACTAAACTGAATTGAGTTCACTGAGTTTCATGGATTAACGGAATACTACTAAATTTTGTTAACTGACTGAGTACTATTGAGTTTCCCTGAGTTTTGTAACTGACTAAATTCTACTGATCATGACATGTCTTAATGTTATTCTATAACTGACACGGTCTCTAGGCATACAACTAAATTGTTGGGTATTAAATACCCCTAGGACTCAATAGCATAAAAATCAAACCACTGCATGACTTTATTAGCATAATGGTACTAGCTTACTAACAATACATCCACTTAAGCATTTCTGTCAAACACTTGATATACATTGGGCTTCTGTAAGATTAAATTCACATAATATCGTGTTATGCTTAGGCTAGTCAATTGACATAAGTATTTTGACAAACACTTGAGAAACATGGGTATTTCACATATAAATACACTTGTAGTTCTATCATGAATACTAAATTCAACCTGCAACCCAAGAATTTAACATGAAGTTCACAAAGTTCAATTCATAATTAACTAGTTTGCATGAAACTTAGGACAAATCATGGATTTAGATCACCATTAACATAATAACAATGAATACATTCAAGATCCAATAAAAAATCCATGAAATCAATTAACTTCAATTTTAAAAGAGTTTCTTGGACTCAAAGGGTTGAAGGATACCCTTGGATGAACACTTCACATACCTTAGTGCCTAAATTCTTAAAGATTGGTAATGGTTTCTTGAGTTTTTGATTTGAAATTGATCCCCCTAGGGTTTCTATTCTAGAGAAATTTGAGAATAATGAATGAATTTAGCATCTAAAGGGGCTTAACCTCATGTTTTGGGGGCTGATATACATGGGAAAAAGACCCTATTACCCCTGAGGATGTGGCTTTTTAATGACTGAAAACTAAACTGTCGATGCATAGACCGACAAGCTGTGTCATTGGCATCGATATGATAGCCAACGTGCCGTGTCGAGTCCGCATCGACCCACTATAAATTGCCACTGGGAGCCAAGAAAAATATTGATCGATGCAATGGCCGCTGCATAACGCCGAAATTGCATTGATACACTATTTTGTATTCCCAAACGTGGTTCAAATAAGGTCTGAAAAATATGAAACTCGTCCGAGAATACCTACTGACATTCCTGGTCATGAATTAACCTAAAGATTGATTTTTTAGGGTCATAGAGATCATGAAATAGAGTTGCCAACTTATGAAGGCTAAAATGACAATAAGTTTGCATACTTAGCTAAAATTTACTATGTATGGGACCCCTTAGCAAGCTTAAAATACTAAGTTGAGATTAGGATTTTGCGGGATCTTACAATATCTCCCCCTTGGGAACATTCATCCTCGAATGAGGCAGATTAAATTGAGAATACTAATAGACTAGATTCAGACACTAGAAATACACAACTAAAGCATGATTCCATGACTAAAATTACTGATATACTAAATTATCATACTGAACATGGATATCTAATACATGAGTACATAGTTAAACATTATTCATGAATGCATGATTGGGATTACTGATAAACTGAGCTTATATACTGGACATGCATGTTTGATGCATGAGTACATGACTGGAATAATTCATAAATTCATAACTGAGTATGCAACGTTAATTGATACCAAGTTGGTAAATATATCTGAACATGAGACTGAGTAAATTCAAAGAAAATCTATTACCTTTCGCTGAGTTTGAGTTTGTGGATAAAAGGTGAGGATACTTCATTTGCATATCTGTTTCTTCTTCCTAAGTAGCTCCCTTAACAAACTGATATGCCAAAGGACTTTGACTAGAGGGACTTCTTTATTCCTTAGTCTGAGAATCTGGTAATCAAGGATTTTAACTGGGATCTCTTCATAAGAGAGGTTGTTCTGAATATCTATGCCCTCTATAGGGACTACAACTGCTGGGTCACCTACGTATTTCTTTAGCAAGAAGACATAGAACACTGGAAGCAATGAAACTAAGTTTAAAGGCAACTCAATATCGTAAGCTACTTTTCTGAAACGAATAAGAATTCAGTAAGGACCAATATATCGGGGATTGAACTTCCCCTTCTTGTGAACCTCTTCACGTCTTTCATAGGAGATATTTTCAAGAAAACAAAATCACCGATCTCCAACTCGAAATCATTTACTAAATACGTATGAATGGGAACATGACAACATAACTGAGCCTGAAATGTGATTTAGGAACTAATTAGAATAAACAAAATTGAGCCCCTGAATACATAGCTTATGGTTGAGATTAGAACTTGAGGGTCCACCTATAAGTACGCACTACTCCAAACTGGATTTATTACTTGAAGAAAAGATGGAAGGTTTAGGTCATGAAAGCTCGGGGATTATAGTACAATCTCCTCCTTGGGACATTATTTCCCCCGGAGAATGCTCGATTGACTGTGATACTGAGGAAAAACTAAGATGATGCACTGGGCACCTACGAATCAAATTGTGACTACATATTGGGGTTCTTAAACCAAGGAATGACCCTTAACTGAGCTGAACTTGCAACTGCATGGTTGCTCAATCTTGGAATAGTTACCTACATGAGACTTCAGATAGTGCGACTAGATGGAAGGATGGGAAACCCAACCATACGAACATTATCTGCCTAACTACTAAACTGAATTGCTAGTTTTGTGGGCTAACTTATGCTGAAAACCTATATTCGACTGAAGCCTTTCTTTGACACTTTTTATATCGAGTTCTAGTCGGTTTAGGGAGCGAGGAGTCTTGGCATGGTTGAATAAAATAGCTGGATAAAAAAATCACATCCTAGATAAAATGTTGTAATATAAGTCGGGGCCTATGAAACATTATCTAAGATAAAGTGACTAAGCCTTATGCACCGACACTTATCCCTTGAATACTCTCTCAACTATACGGTCCACCTTAGTACAACACATCACCTGAGACTACTGAAAATATTCACATGGGTGTTGAGCACGAGTGAATAAACTTACTAACTTATTTGATTATCTGAATGGCTGATAGCTGAATACTTGGTTATGTAATATTGAACTATACTTAGTCTGAATAACTGGACTGGAACTGTAGAGTATCATGCATACGAGGTAAGGACTGGATTGGTAACATAAGGTAACTGAGTATGAATTTGTGAAAATTGTATTATTTGGGAAGGAAAGACAAAGCATAGAACATGACTCTAAAATAGTTTGTAAACTAGGGTAAGGAAAAATTGATAACTGAATAACTGATAAATGTACACTATGGTCAAGCCAATCTAAAACTAAACTGAGTTACTCATCTGACTACTGGACTGGTAATGGGATTGAGGCTGTAACTAAGACTGCAACTGAGACTTTATGGGAACTAAATACTGGGTTCTGATAACTCTACCCACTAAGGTCTGATCTATACTAAATTCTCCCACTAATGTTCAAGACTACTCAAATGTCCAAAATGTATTTAGCCACTTACACATAAACTTGACATTCAAGCCTATCTTTATAACTACAACCTCATGTAAAACTAGCATGGGATAGTATTTCATTAATATGAAATATTTACTCTCTCCCTTCTAAGTAACTACTTATCACTATATCACTTTGTAAAGAGAGTCCACTAAAGGGTTAAAACATGAGGACCTGATGTTTGCATGAATACTATACCAAACTCGACACTTAAATGAGGTCTGAGGAATAGAATGAAAACACCATGGATTTATCAAAAGATCTAAACTTAGGATATGCATGATGAAATTTGAGTTTGGCTGATTGCTAGGAGTGTAACATGGGTTATGGGAACTGAGCATACTGTATAGCATCGCATGAGTACCTAAGTCATGAGCTGCATGACCTGAGTCTGGAGTTACTGTATTCATGGAACGTGATTTGTAACACTGAGTAAACTGGAACTCCTTATACTAGGAACTGTACGCGTGCATGATTACTAACGTGCACGAGTATGGGCTATGATCATAGAGCTAAAATGTAAGATATGAATGGATATCATGATAACTGATGGGTTTCAAGAGTCTGGAATATGATTCTGAATTGATCTACATGATCATTCTCACTACGGGAATAGACAAGGATGTCATCTATGAAGACTACAATGAGCATGTCCAAGTACTGCTTGAACACATGGTTCATCAAGTCCATGAAATCTACTGGGCCATTGGTAAACCAAACAACATAACTAAGAATTTAAAGTAACCATATTGAGTTCTGAAACCTATCTTCAGAATGTTATAGTCTCTGACTCTGAGCTAATGATAACCTGATCTAAGGTCTATCTTAGAAAAGTAACTGGCACCCTGAAGTTGGTCAAAAAAGTCATCGATTCTTGGAAGTAGATACTTGTTCTTGACCGTGACTTTATTTAGCTAACGTTAATCAATACTTATTTTGAGAGAACCATCTTTCTTACGCATGAATAAAACTGGTGCTCCCTACAGGGACACACTAGGTATGACAAATCCTTTATCTAGGATATTCTTTAATTGTTTTTTTAATTATCTAATTTCTGCAGGTACCATTCTATATGGAGGGATAGATACAGGCTGAGTATCTGGAAGAAGGTCTATTTCAAAGTTGATTTCCCTTTCAGGAGGAACTCCAAGAAGATCTTAGGGAAAAATATCTGAGAATTCACATGCTACTGACACTGATTCAAGATTAGGGGTTTCTAAACTAGAGTCCTTTACTTAAACGATATGGTATACACATCCCTTAGATATCATTTTTCTCGCCCAAAGGCAAGAAATAGGCTGACCCCTAAGTGCTGAAGTACTACCTCTCCATTCTTGGACAGGCTCATTCAAAACCTGAAATTGGACAATTTTGTTTCTGCAGTTGACTGAGGCATAGCAAGAATGAAGCCAATCCATGCCGAGAATAACATCAAAATCGGTCATCTCTAATTTAATTAAGTCTGCTAAAGTGACTTTCTGAGATACCATAACCGAATAGTTCCTATATACCCGCCGATCTATGATAGATTTACCTACTAGGGTAGAGACTAAAAAAGTCTCTACTAGGAGTTTAGGACTGACTTCGAAGTCAACAGCTATATTAGGAGTTACCAAAGATAAAGAAACTCCTGGATCTAGCAAAGCAGAAATATACAAATGATAAAATTTTAACGTACCAGTTACCACATCAAGAAAACTTTCCTGATCCTGTTGGGACTGAAGTGCATAAAGCCTATTTGGGTGTTTCCCATTGGTGGAACTGGAAGCGGCACCCTGCTGATTTGGGTGACAAGACTGAGCTGGGGAATGATTTTGTTGACCCTAGGAACCTGACTGGGGACAATTTTAGACTCTGTGGCCTGGCTTGCCACACCCGAAACACACATTGTTTCTTACTCTGCAGATACCATGGTGGTTTCTTCCATATTTTAGAAAAAAAGGATTGGTTCGGCCATTCTTTGGCCTAGATGTTCTGGCCCTCTTATTCTTTATCCCCTTTTTTTTATGCCTCTCCTCCTTACTCTGCAGAGCATAAGCCATAAGCTTAGATAGAATAACGGCCAGCTGATTATTCTAAGTAACTATTGAATGAGCTAAGGTGGTGAAATCATCTCAAAACTAGTGTGAGAAACATGCTTATTCTAGGGATCTACCTAAACGTGAGGAGGGACTGACTGGTTTTCGTTACTTCTTTCGTTAACTTCTTTGGAAAATATGTTCTGGAAGCATAGGGAAGAGAGAAATTAGACTGAGAGTTTAAATTGAGCTCATTCTTAGTCACACGACATGATTATTGAAAAAAGAGAAACTTTTCTTAAAACACATCACAACCTCCTGCCATAAGTGTGGCGTGCTACACACCTATGTACAAGATTCTACTCGATGTGACTTTCAGATTTCTTAGAGCTCTGTTGAACCTTAGGCTTTGATACAATGTTTGTAACGCACCGAGTCTGTACCACGAACACCATACAATGCTCATAATCCTAAAGGACCACAAACAAACCTATGATTGCTACCTGCTACAATAACTAAATAATAGTACTGTAATATCTAAAAATTAGGAGGAAAACATGTCATAAGGTTCAACACTATAATAAAATTGACTACGGTATAACAATACCAAAATTGAAACATCTGTCTGAAAATACTCTAGTCTGAAAAGCCTCTAAACTATCTAAAATATGGAGTTGTTCGAAAAAGTCCCCAACTAACTCTGAACTACTGAAATAACTAAAATGTAGAAGTAATAATCAAGTCCTCAAACAATGAGGACTCACCACTAACTCTGACTACTAAAATTTATAACTGCTAGGGATGATCGAGAGCCCGTGCATTTGAACCTATGATATAAAACATCATAGCGCAAAAGAAAGGTATGCATCAGTACTTTGAATGTACTTGTATACAAAGTGAGGTAGGCTAAAATGTATGGGTTTATATGCATGAACAATACTGACTGAATAACATGAATGTAACTGAATGAGAGTACATATATAAATATGTAAACTATAACTGAAATCGTGATAACACTAGATACTGAGTTTGAATACTGATTAACTAATATTTAAGTCTGCTCATACTGAATTACTGGTAATTAAGTGACTATATCTAACAGTCCTGACTATGGAACTGTGCTGTATTTCATACTAAGATGAGTGACTGTATCTAATAGTCCTAAATCTATAGAATTAAATTGAGTTCTATACTGAGATTGGAACTGAAACTGAGAATGTGGGAAGTAATCATCTAACCGACAAGACCCTCTCTGAACTATTAGGGTCCAACATATAATCCTAGCTAAAAGGGTGTTAGTATCGTGCCACGGGTAAAGATAAGGTGAGTCACCCTCATCTGGCAGGTGCTCAGAACGAGAATGGTGGTACCCTCAACTGGTAGGTAGATCACATCATAAACCCTTAACTGGCAGGTTTATGTTTAAACCTATGCTGGCTACGTAGTTCTAGAACAAAAGGATTATTTCTCACAATCACACCTTCTACTGGCAGGTGAGTCCCTATCCTTGGGTTCACTCGGTGCTGAATCCTACTCCCAACTTAATAGACCTTAGACTGATTTCTAAATTGTTCTAAGCTGGAGTGAGCTATTACTGACCATACTATTTAACTGAATTGAACTGAGCTCACTGAGTTCCATGGACTGATGAAATACTACTGAATTCTATTAACTGAATGAGTACTATTGAGTTTCCCTGAGTTCTATAACTGACTAAATTCTACTGATTGTGACATGGCAGAATACTATTATGTAACTGACACTGGCTCTAGGCATACATCTAAATTATTTGGTATTAAATACCCCTAGGACTCAATAGCATTAAAAGCAAATCACTGCATGGCTTTAGTAGCGTAATAGTACTAGCTTACTAACAATACATTCACTTAGGCATTTCTGTCAAACACTTGATATACATTGGGCTTGTGCAAAATTAAATTCACATAATAGCATGTTATGTTTGGGCTAGTTAATTCACATAGGTATTTTGACAAACACTTGAGAAGCATGGGTATTTCGCATATCAATACACATGTAGTACTATCATGAATTTTACATTCAACTTGTAACTCAAGAATTTAACATGAAGTTCACAAAGTTCAATTCACAATTAACTAGTTTGCATGAAAATTGGGAAAAATCACGGAGTTAGATCACCATTAACATCATAATCATGAATACATTCAAGATCCAACAACAAATCCATGAAATAAATTAACTTAAATTTTAAAAGAGTTTCTTGGACTCCAATTGTGGAATGATAACCTTGGATAAACACTTCACATGCCTTAGTGCCTAAATTCTAAAAGATTGGTGGTGGTTTCTTCAGTTCTTGATTAGAAATTGATCCCCCTAGGGTTTCTTTTCTTGAGAAATTTGAAAATAATGAATGAATTTAGCCTTTAAAGTGGCTTAATCTCATATTTTGGGGGCTGATAAACATAGGAAAAAGACCTTATTACCCCTGAGGGTGCAACTTTTTTAATGACGAAAAATTAAACTGTCGACGGCAGACCGATGTGCCGCGTCGTTGGCATCAATGCAATAGCCAACATGCCATGTTGAGTCTGTGTCGGTTCACTGGAAATTGCCACTGGGAGCCAAGGAAAATATTGACTGATGCGATGGCCAATGCGTCGTGCCGAGATCGCATCGATACACTATTTTGGATTCCTAAACATGGTTCAAACAAGGTCCTAAAAATATGAAACTCATCTGGAGCACCTACTAATATTCCTGGTCATGAATTAACCTAAAGATTGATATTTTATGATCATAGAGGTCGTAAAATAGAGTTGCCAACTTACTAAGGCCAAAATGAATCTAAGTTTGCATACTTAGCTAAAATTTCTAAGTCTGGGACCCCTTAGCAAGCTTAAAAGACTGAGTTGAGCTTAGGATTTTGTGGGGTCTTACAATGCTGGTGAGCATTAATCGCTCATTTGGTCATAAGATTTTGAAGGCTATGGTGATTGGTGAAAATGTCATAATGTACTCCATACAAATAATGCCTCCATATCTTAAGCGCAAATACTACCACCACCAACTCCAAATTATGAGTGGGGTAGTTACGTTCACGCACTTTAAGTTGTCTAGAAGAATAAGCAATGCCATGACCCTGCTGCATCAAAACACAGCCAAGACTAACACCTATTGCAGCATAAAACACGGTGAATCCCTTGACCTTTATAGGAAGAGCTACCATTGGAGCTGAAGTAAGACAATCCTTGTGCTTCGCAAAGCTCAATTTAGACTTCTCAAACTATCAAAAAGGAACTTCCTTCTTAGTCAATCAGTCACAAGGGCTGAAATAGTTGCAAAGCTCTCAACAAATCTCCTATAATAATTGACCAAACCATTGATACTGTGCACCTCAGTAGGAGATGTAGGCATAGCCCAATCATGAATCATAATAATCTTAGTTAGTTACACCATGGTACCGACTTTACATACCATATGTCTAAGGAATGACAATGACTCAAGCTAAAACTCACACTTAGAGAACTTGGAAAAGAGCACATTATCTCACATGGTCAGGAGAACTATCCTTAAATGTTGTGCCTATTCCTCACTACTCCTTAAATACACTAAAATGTCATCAATGGACACAATAAAGAAGGATTCTAGATAGGCTCTGAACACATGGTTTATAAAATCCATGAATGCGGTTTGGGCATTAGTTAGCTTAAAAGACATCACCAAGAACTCATAATGACCATAACGGGTTTTGAAAGCTGTCTTTGGAATATCCTCGGCCCAAATCCTCAACTGATGATAACCAAACCTCAAATCAATATTAGAAAACATGGTTGTACCCTGAAGTTGGTCGAAAAAATCATTGATAGGAGGCATAGGATAACAGTTCTTTACCGTCACCTTATTAAGCCTCATATAATAAATACACATACCCATGGAGATATTTTTTTGCTTTACAAACAATATAGAAGATCCCCATAGGTACACACTCAATCTAATGAAACCCTTACCAAAAAGATCCTGAAGCCAAGAATTAGATCTTTAAGCTCGGTAAGGGCCATATGATAAGATTCCATATAAATAGATCGGGTGCCAAGATCAAGGTTAATAGCAAACTCAATCTCACGGACAGGGGGAATACCAGGTAGGTCAGTTGGGAACACATCAGGTTACTCAAAAACAATAGGAACAGAGTCAAGTGACAAACTCTTTACATGAGTATCACATATATAAGCAAGATAAGACTCCCATTCCCACCATATAAGTCTCCAAGAACAAATATAAGAAACAGTCCCTATCAGCTCATGACTAATCACTCTCTACCATACGATTGGGAGTATGCCTGGCATGGCTAAGGTAATGGTCTTGGAAAAATAATCTGTGACCACATGATAGTGGGATAACTAGTCCATGCCCAGAATTATATTGAAATCCAATATATATCTAGAATAATAAGATCAACATAAGTATCAACATCACTAACTATCATGATATATAATCTAAATACTCAATCCACTACTAATGAATAACCCACGAGAATAGATACCTATAATGAAATAGATAATGATTCATAAGTCAAGTCCAACCATAGAGCATATTAAGCAGATATATAAGAAAAAGTGCATCCAAGATAAAAAAAAAAAAAGCTAGGGCCGATTCACGGCACACCAAGATCGTGCCTATAACTATAACATTCAAAGTCTCAGCGTCGGGTCTAATAGGTACTGTATATAACTGACCATGCCTGCTATCTAGATGGGCACCTAACTAACATCCTGTCTTACCTACCTGAGTACCACCTCGAGCACCTTAATAACCACCCTTGTAACCTCGCAAACCACCTCCACCTTAGGGATAAATTGCCATAATTAGGGTAGCACCCATGGATGAAATAACCATCGCCCCACGACAAGCAAAATCTCACAAAAATTGACCAGAAAGACCGTAAGTAAATAAGATTCATGAGTAGAACTAGAACTAATAGATCCAGCTGAACTAGAGTAACAATCACATCTAGCATAACCATCAGACAAACCTCTCAAAGATTGATCATCTCCCTTACTGAGGTGACCACTAGTACCAAACTGATCTATGTTAGTAGTCTAAAGAGTTTCCTAAACTGGTCAACTAGTATGACTCTAAGGCTAAAAAGATGGATACGGAGGATACCTAATATGAGACCTACCACCTCTTAATTAAGAACTACTACAGCACCCACCAAATCTATCCTAGTACTTGGCTATACTATCACGACCCTCATAGTATAGGTCCTCTATCACTCTAGCATAATCTGAAACCTCAGCAAAGGTCCTACCCATATAATCCAAACTCTGAGTAGCAATCCAAATAGGGAGTCTAAGTTTTCTCATAAAGAAACAAACTCTCTTACACTCCGTATCTAAAATAGAAGTCATATACCAGGTAGAATTATAAAAATCGGCCTCATACTTAGAAACTGCCATAGAACCCTACTCCAATCTAGTGAACTGATCCCTCAGTCGATCTCTAATGCAGTGCGACATATACTTCTCCAAGAACATCTTAGAGAACTGTGTCTATGATAGGGGAGAAAATCTAAATATCCTAATGCTCATCAAACCTCTCTACCAGTGTTGATAAGACAAATCTAACTAAAATATAGCACAATCCATACCACGAGTCTCAACAAGCCAAAACAATGAATCTTATCCTTTCAATTGGTAAGAAACTTAAATTTATTCTCTACCAAAGCACCAGAAAACCTAGGTGGAGCCAACCTAAAAAATCTACTTAACATCTTTTCCTCCATAATAGATATAGCAGTCTAGGTCAGAACTGGCTGAGTAGCCATTGGCTGAAGAATTACCGACATAGGAGGAACCTCAAATCTAGGAGCTGCAGCTGCAGCCTGCACTTCTTCTCTTGTATTTTATACACCATCAGATATCGCACTACTAATAATACTAAATAGCTAAATCAAGATGTCTCTGAGCAAAGAAGAAGATTATAACCTAGTGGGACCTGGGATACTCCCTGGCCTACCGCAGGCTGTGGCAGAAGAATCTCTGGCTTTGGTGAAAAAATAGGGTTTAGGAGAGGTAGCCCATCCTGGTCCCTAACTGGGGACATATCACAAGGTTGTCCTCAAATAGGAGTAGGATCCCTGGGCTCAGTCTTAGGACCTTTCTCATGCATAGTGGTAGCACGTGTCCTGGGCATTTGCAAAAGAGTAGAGTCAAGAAAATATCCTATAAATCAACTCAGACTCTTAGCATGAAATGAGTGAAAAAAGTGAAGGACTCTTAAAAATGTCCTATAGCCTCCTAAAGATAGAAAATAGACATCAATGCTCAAATCCACAGGACTCTATTAGACACTTGCCTTGTAATGATAATACTGGTGAAACCTAGGGTCTGATACTAATTTGTCACAACCCAATTCATGAGTCATAATGGCACCTAGTAAAATGCACCAGTAGGTAATCCAACATTGTAACCCAAAGATAAGACAAAGGGTTAATTTGGTAAAATTGTCCACTGCTCCTAAATACATGACACAATCATAATCAATAGTGTTCTATTAAGAGAATACAATAAAAATACAGATACTAATTGTATGTCCTGGTAATATTAGTATAAGAGCATCTAAGTTTGATAATAGGAAATACAAATCGTAAGTCTAAAATAGTCAATACATCCATCTTGAATACAAAAGACCAAACTAAGATAGAGGGAAATGAGCGACTCAAAATGTAAAAAGCTCACCCTATCTATAGAAGATCAATACTACACTAATGAAGTTCAAACTATACCTCCTCTCAGAATATAATACAGTCATTATCAAAATATAGTAACCCAATAGAGGTTGGGGTTGAATTTCAAAGGAACGCATAAAATCATAGGTCTCAGCAGTTGTAGTCAGTGGGTAGAACAAGAAAAGTAAAAGGGGGAAGGGGTTGATGTATTAATCTCGAGAAATTAACTATATCAACTTTGGTTGTAATCAGTTATAGGTTAACACTAGGATTGTGTTCCCCCTGGCTTCTCAACTCTGTAATCTTATTATGTTTTGGTGAACCAAACAGCTGAAGGATTTAACCATTTACCGTTTGAGTCATAATATATCGCCTTACTAACCCTTATCTTGATCCCAGTTAACTACTACCTTTTAAGTCTCTAGTTATTAGATAAAAGCTAGCCATTTTACTTAGGTATTACCTAGTAGCTTGGATTGACAGTTAAACTCCAAATTATTGTTGTCTTTATCTTTTCCTAGTAACTACTCCTCTTTTGGAGTAAGTAGCAATATCTAGGTAGGATCCTGTGCACCTGTTAAGAAAACTAGTAATTGAGTTAATTCTATGGTTTGTAAATAAGGTGTGAGTTAAATACTATAAAAAGAGAAAGTAGGTTTAAGCTAGGGTGTGATAGAGGGTACTCTTGGTAAATTGGATTGTATATTCTGTAGCAAGAAGGATTAATTAAACATAAATAGAGAGTAAGGGTTAGTCATAGTCTAGTAGAGTATCAGGTTACCTATGAGCATAAACAAAGGGGAAAGACCATTTAAGAGACAACCTCACAATAGTATATGGCATTATATTTATTTAATAAAATACATGTAATAACAAGGAAAAGGTTAGTAAGGTTGAGTATGATTACCGCTAAACAAGTATATAAGAAGCAATGTGAGAGTAATATCAGAGACATGAATGAGAGTCATGGATAGCCAAGATTACTAACGACACCTAGGTAGAACTACTAGTCTTTTAGGGATTTAGCTTAATGATTATAATAATTATAATTCCCCGTACTTTCGGGTTAGAGTTTAAAGCATCGGTCCTATGCGTATAGACCTAAACTCATTAATTATTTGTTAATAAATGTGTGATGATAAATCCCATAGGTTGCGAATACCTTTGAATGTGAATTGAGTTCACAAGAATCCCTTAAATCTACAACGAGTTAAAAATAGTTCTATCGAATAAGTTTTACGAGACACTTCAACTTAGGGCAACTTTCATCAACCATAACTTTTTTTATATAACAAATTGGGTAGCCTGCTCTATATAAAATGAAATATCTTTACGTTTTCTTTCCAACTTAACTGATTTCATCCAAATTCAGCATCAGAGTAAAACGTTATGCCCAATTTGCTTTAGCATATTAGTCTATCAACTGAGGGACTATTATGACTTTTTTTGTTTCCTTAGGGGTATTTTAGTCTTTTATCTCAACCCCAATCCATTCAAATAAAATATTTAAGCCTCTTACAAGCATTTTATGCTTATATTCATCAAAATTCCTCTCAACCAGAACCCTAAGCTCCAACATTCAAGATCAATAATTCAAGCCTCTAAATTTAAGATTTCCAAGAAACTGATGAAGGTTCGGATTCCATTCTTCTAACTATAAAATCTAAGATACATTGGGTTTTCCTAAAATATATGGGCATGGTCAAAAATTTTTTAATGATTCTTTGAATATTAAGAAATCATGAATTTGCAATGGGTTTTGGAATTATGTTTACAATCTTGCATTATGAATTATCTAATGATATTATTATTTGGTCTTGAGTCCTTTTCCCCAAATTAATTTGTACCTTTATATATGTATGTATGAAATTGAGTTTGAAGATTCAATTGAGAGGATGAAAATATAGAATCTCTATCATTCTATGATTGTCCATTGTTTTCATACGATATGAATTACTTCAAAATGCATTTTTGAGAAGCATGATATAAATGTTTTAATTATTGCTTATGACTTGATTATGATTTTTAATAGAAAAAAGAGGGTGATTTATGCTAATATAAATAAAAAGTGGTGATTCAAAGAAATTGTATGGGTTGTTACAAAATACTTGACCACCACATATTTGTTGAAATGACTAAAAGAGAGAGTCTTGCATAATTTTTACATATGATTGAAATATGGATTCTCTTGAATTGTTTGAATGATATGGTGGTCCAAAATTTATGTTTTGAATGAAAAGACTATAACATAATATTTTATGGATCAGAATTATGACTTTCTATTCTTGGTATGATGATACTAAATCAGATAAAGCCATGATAAAACTTAGAACAGAATACAGATTTCATTTTAGATTTAAGATTTTGAATTCAGAAAGAGGCATGTTTAGAATGGTTTAAAATTGAGCATTAAGAGAGTTAGGTGGTTACCCAAAGAAGGAACGATTCATATAATTTATTGCTCGAAATTGTGTTTTGTCGATACGGGTATATTATTATACGTTGGCCTAGTGCACTGGGGCGTATCAAATTCAAATACTTCGACCCTTGTAAATAAATTTTGTTAGGGGTTTGGCCATCGAGTTAATGACAGATTCCATATTGCCTGTAGGAAACTTTCAAATATATAGGGTGTACTACCTAACTCAGAAGTAATACAAAGAATGAAATTACACTGACAAGATTTTTTTGAGATCTTTTGAATGGACCATGTCATTTAAACCATTTCATGCATAATGTTTTATGACTTTCTCTCACCTATGTTATATATTTATAAATTCATTATTTTGGATTGCTTTGTGTACCAGTATATCTGTATTAACCCCCTCTCTCTCAGGACCCGAGGTAGAGTCCAGAAGTCCCATATAATAGTAGATTCATGTGTGTCAGAAATTTGCAGCTAGTGAGCCTTCTTTACTTTAGAAGGCCTG
Organism: Capsicum chinense; assembly: GCA_026120095.1. NCBI lineage: Eukaryota > Viridiplantae > Streptophyta > Magnoliopsida > Solanales > Solanaceae > Capsicum > Capsicum chinense. The sequence goes on from JAPEIP010000009.1 coordinate 125,788,652, forward strand.
TATTAGAACTTGTTATTGTTGTTCTATTTTGATTCATGGCTTGACTGGGGGACTTGTCCCAGATTTCAGACAAATATTATTTTTAGTTATTAGAGATTTCGTAAACTGATGTTAGAAGTTGTTTAGAGTTTTATGGTTTCTATTATAGATTGTTCAATTGAATTATGATATTGACCATGATTTTTTATTATTTTATATTTTTGCATTTTCCTTTATATTATATAAATGTATGTATGATTGCCAAATAGAGAAGGACACTTGGCCTTCATGATTCGGGATGCCCCTCACATCTAGGGCCCTGACATGGGTCATGATAAACTTGGTATCAAAGCACGGTTCATGGTCCTAGGGTGTTTGCAAAATCATTTTTAGAAGACTCTTTCTTATGGGTGTATTGTGCGCCACACTTATAATCAAGAGGCTGCCAGGCATTTAAGAGATTGTTTCTTATTATTTCATAATCTAGTTCATTTTGTAGAGTTGTCCATAAGAAAGTTATGTAAATTCATTTCTTGTTCTAATTTTGTAGGTCATGCCTCGTCGTTAAGGTGATACAAGTCTAAGAGTCTAGCTCCCCAATGATGTGGTTCTCTCTGATTGAGTCATCCATAAAGTTTTGAGATAGCATAAGGACTTGAGAGGAGTTCATTAGTGCTTCATGTTGTATTTATTTGAGTATGTGCTTTCATTCTGATGAAAACGTGCTTTTTAGCCTGAGATATAAAGTCTATTCAGTCCCTTTTTCAAAATTCTTATTGTGAATATCATGCATAAGGGTAATGATGTATAGCAGAATATTGTAACTGTATTTTCCACCCAAGCAGCAGTATTTGTTAAAGTGTAATGACCTATTGGTAGTGAAATGGGTCAAGAAGTTGGTGATATAAAGTCACAAGGTTAGGAGTTAGAGTGAGGGTGACTTTTTTGTAAATAAATACTTTTAGTTGTATAACCATTGATTGGAGGATTGTTTACCATTTTATAATGATAGACTAATGTGTGGCAATATTTGTAGATTGTATGGTAGTTTGTGAAGGAAGTGACTAGATATGATTATTATTTGTTCAAAATAGTGAAGGATCTCAAAGTAGATAGTTATGGTGGTTATAAAAATCATTTATAGGTTGTGAATAGAAAAAGGTAGACTAGTCAATAAGTTATGGGTAGAAACTCATTATTGTTTCTGAATTTGGTGATAGTGAGAATGTGTACAGGGGTAATTAAGTATGATGTGAGAAATCAGAATATGCTGATAAGATTGAAATGGGTTATATTATAAGATTAAGATCGACTAATCCTATCATGTGACTTTACACCCTTTGATGGTCTTTTTCCTTAAGTAGTAGTAAACTAGTCCTTCATGTGAGAAGATATATAGTGGATTTTGAATTGTAATAGTGAGGTTATGGGAGGGTTGTGATTGTAGGTAGTAGTTAAGTGAAGTATTTGGGTTGATTCCCAATTTGATGGACTAGTGTAGTATGTGGCACGCTTTACCAGTGGTATATAATTGAGGGTAGACAAAAGGCTTGAAATTTATATGTGGAGTATAGTGGTGAGAATAGTAGCTCGAGATTGATGATGCATGTTTTGTGGGAGCTAATTAGAAAGCTGGTAGAGGAGTTTTTTTATTTATTTATCTCCCCACCGCCTCTATTTATATTTATATCTACATTTCTTTAGCTTATGTGCATTTGCTATAGGAAGTTTTCCTTAAAAAGTAATATGGAGATTTAAATTTGCATAAGTAGCCCACTTCATTAAATCTATATTTGGCCTTGATATTAGCGTACATGGATCCACTTGAAGTTCATTAGACTATCGTCGTCAACAAAGAACTAGAGTTAAATGAGTGTATTACTGAGTTCTCATATAACTTTGAAGATTCATTGTTTAAGGTATGTTAGGGAAATTCTTCTTTTTTTGGCATGATTTCATAAAATTTATAACTTCGGATCTACGAGCTATTTTAAGAATTTATTATTATTAGGTGTCCTTAAATTGGTGTTGGTATTGTTTTTGTTAAAACTCCCTATTGGTTAGTAGGTCCTGAGTCAAATTAAAAGTAGCGGAATATATCGGTATGATTATAGGATTATGATGATTGCCGTTCAAATGTAAATTCTTAATATAATATTATTCCTTCTTATAATTTACTGGAAATATATTAAAATGAGTACATACTCTCTTAATGATTGAATTGGAATTATGCAATGTGTTCTTATCAAGTAAATACATGCTATTGAAGTTCAATGTTAAAATGTGCTCCCTTATTGTTCTTAAATAGTTGGAACCTATATGCTAGAGAATATGAAATCATATAATTGCTACTCCTTAAGCATTTTAGTTGTTAAAAGAGTACAAACTTCAATTGTCTCATAATCTATACAGATAGAGAAAGTCTTTATGTGTCAAATAGCAATAAAGGGATTTTACTATACATTAATTATCGATTATTGTAGATTGGTATAACATCCTACTTAGTGTTGCTTTAGGATGATAAGTTGGTAGGTGTACTCTTTACTAAATCATTTTCTTGATACTTGTACATATGTATTTGACCTTGTTACATTTTTCTGCAACTTGTTTTAAATTATAGAAATTGGAGAATACACTTATAAGGCTCGGTTGTCTAAAGAGATTAGAGTTCTATACAAAAGTGTATTAATATAAGCATATCTTATATCAAAAATATTTCATACATATATTTTTATGGTATTTTTGTTTCCATACCCATGCTTTACTAGTTGTTTTACATATCATGATGGTCTTGTTAGCCCGCATAGCGATTATTCATTTCTATTATGGACTGTTGATTTGCTAAAATTGTTATTATGCTAGGATTTGCTTATTAGTCGCCCTTATTAGTCACCCATACATACACATGGTTTATATGTATTGCATTGTATGCCCTACGAGTTATGATTAGGGGTGATGTCTACACTATATGCATTATATGTTCTTGAGGATAGGGATCAGGGTATGCGCCAATATAACATGACTTGCATCACATTTCATATTTTTATGTAATATGATTTGGTTTGTTGTTGTTAGTAGTGTGGAGAGCCAATGGGGGCTTGGTAAGTTATTGGTATTAGGCTTATATAAAGTCAGACATAGATGGAATTAACTGCGAGATATTAGTAGTAGGTTGCCATATGATAGAGGTGATGGTTGTGTAAGCTAAATAAGGGGAAGCTAATAATTATGAGGCTATAGTTGTTTAGTTTTGATTATTTTGCATTGTATAGCATCCCATCAGGTGAGTGGGGATGGTATCTTCCCGAATTATGGGGCCCAGGTAGATTTTCAGTTGATTGGATATTAATACTAGATTTAACACTTATTTCCTTGTAGATTAACATCCAGGAAGGGTGGTCTATGTAAGCAACTTAGACATATTTTAAAATTATACGAGGTTTGGTAAACATAACATATCTCTTTCTGTAGAACTATATTCTAGACAAAAAAAATATGTTTTGAGAAGCTGCCACATAGATCTACAACTTCTAATTTTATGGAAAAGAAATTGGTTTTTTCAATTATAGACTTAAGATACAGAACGTCAAAGGGGATAAGTTTTGTCCTGTTTTTAAATTTAGAAATCTCCCTATGTTCCACTATCAGTATTTTGATGATAAGAGTTTATACAAGATTTATATGTTGGTGATTCTAGATTCTTTGCAACTCTAAGAGATATATCTACAACTTTTACGAAGGTTGTAAAGCTTGGATATATTGTTTGCCTATTCAAAATTAAGTTGTGACACTTCATAGTGAGGCTTTCCAGGCTTGAGAATTAGTATAATTTGCACAAATTAGAGTTACTTTAGATACTCATCTTGATACATATCAACAAACTGGATTTATAGGTGTTAAAGACGTAATTAAGTTTGTGTCAAGGTTGTATATACTTATTTATAATCTGAGGAATCTGAAATAATTGTTTAAGGTTACAATTTGAACTCTTCAAGCTATGGCTGGTTGCTTATGTGCAAAAGCCTAAGGTTCGCATATAAACTTGACCTTTTACTTTAATTACCTGCTAATATATTCGAAATAATCATTGTAGTGCACGCACCAAGTGTTTACTTGACCATATACATTGTTTGGTTCACAGGATCATATGTTGCGTTGTTTCAATATCACTTCTATCGCGTTAGGATAATGTGACCTATGTAGTCTCTATTGGTTTGATCATTCAACTTTATATCCCTATTTAAAATGTGCCTTTTTTCCTAATTGGTACCTATTCACTTCCCTCATTAGTTCTCATGCTCATGTGCTCTGTTAATTGTTATCATATAGTAAGCATTTATCATATAGTCCAAACCTCTTTTAGTTGAGAAGTTATGTATGTCCATTTGAAACTCAAACTTGAAATGTCTAGATGTGTATTGGGAGAATTGTAAGTTGGATATGATGAAGCATGTAATTTATTATTTGTGGTGTAGACGAGTAGTGTCTGTAATGTTTAAGTCTTTTTGTTGTATCTTGTAAGATGGAGAATACTTCAATTCACATGTCCCACCATAATCTCATCTCATGTCTTATACTAATCTTAATTAGGTTGAGGATTCTTATAAATTCAAGTCTTATAATGTTTTGATCATGTGCTATAAAACACATGCCTAGATCATGTCGACATCAAGTTTCGTCATCTCATGTTTCATGCTTACACATTTCCCCAAGAGTTATCCTGAATCTCGTTGACTGCCATCACATATTTTGTTGAGGAAAAATATTCAATGCGATGCTACGTTCTTTATTCTACACTTTTAGAGTTTTAAAAGTTCCTACCCATCATTCGGGGACGAATGATCCTAAGGGGGGGATAATGTAACACTGTACTTTTGGGTTAGAGTTTAAACCATCGTTCCTACGGGTATAGACCCAAACTCATTGATTCTATGTTAATAAATATGTGATGATCAATCCTATAGTTTGTGAATACCTTTGAATGTGAATTGAGGTCACAAGAATCCCCTAACTCTAAGACGAGTTGAAAACAATTCTATCGAATAAGTTTTAGGGGATACTTCAACTTGGTAAACTTTCATCAACCATAACTTTTGTTATTTAATGAACTGGGTGGCCTGATATATATCAAACGAAAGATCTTTGAGTCTTATTTCTAACGCAATTGATTTCATCTAAATCCAGCAATGTAGTAAAAAGTTATGCCCAATTTACTTCAGCATATCAGTCGGTCAACTAAGGTACTATTATGACTTTTTTTGTTTCATTAGGGGTATTTTAGTCTTTTCGTCAACCCCAATCCATCTAAAAACAAGATTTAAGCCTCTTACAAGCATTTTATGCTTATATTAATCAAAATTCCTCTCAACCAGAACCCTAAGGTCCAACATTCAAGATCAATAATTGAAGCCTCTAAATTCAAGATTTCCAAGAAACCGATTAAGGTTTGGATTCCATTGTTCTAACTACAAAATCTAAGGTACGTGGGGTTTTCTTAAACTACATGGTCATGGTGAAAATGTTTTTAATGATGCTTTAAATATTGAGAAAACATGAATTTGCAATGGGTTTTGGAATTATTTTTACAATCTTGCATTATGAATTATCTAATGATATTATTTTTTGGTCTTGAGGCCTTTTCCCCAAATTAATTTGTACTTGTATATATGTATTTATGAAATTGAGCTTGAAGATTTAATTGAGAGCATGAAAATATGAAATCCCTCTCTTTCTATGATTGTCCATTGTTTTCATACTATATGGATTACTTCAAAATATATTTTTGATAAGCATGATATAAATGTCTTGATTATTGCTTATGACTTGATTATGGTTTTTAATTGAAAAGAGAGGGTGATTCTTGCAAATATAAATGAAAAGTGGTGATTCAAAGAGATTGCATGGGTTGTTACAAAATACTTGACCACCATATGTTTGTTGAAATGTCTAAAAGAGAGAGTCTTGCATAATTCTTACATATGATTGAAATATGGATTCTCTTGAACTATTTGAATGATACGGTGGTCCAAACTTTCTATGTTGAATGAAAATACTGTAACATGATATTTTATGGCTCAGAATTATGACTTGAAAGTCTTGGTATAACGATACCAAATCAAATAAAGCCATGATAAACTCAAAACAGAATACAGATTTCATATTAGATTTTAGATTTTGAATTCAGAAAGATGCATGTTTAGAATGGGTTAAAACTAGGCCCTAATAAATTTAGGTGGTTACTCGAAGAAGGCACGAGTCATATGATTTATTGTCCAAAACCATGTTTTGCCCATAGGAGTATATTATTATATGCTAGCCTAGTGCCCTGGGGCATATTAGATTCAGATACTTCAATCCTTGCGACAAATTTGGGTTGGGGGCTTGGCCGTTGAGTTAATGACGGATCCCATATTTCCCATGGGAAACTTTAAGATATGTAGGATGTACCAGCTAACTCAAAAGTAATACACATAATGAAAATGTATTGACAAAATTGTTTTGTGATCTTTTGAAATGGCCTATGTATTTTAAACTATTTCACGTATAATGTTTTATGACTTGCTCCCACCTATGTTATATATGTATAAATTCATTATCTTGGATTGCTTTGCATACTAGTACATCTGTATTGACCTCTTCCCTCTCAGGACTCGAGGTAGAGTCCCACAGTCCCATACAATAGTAGATTTGTATGTGTCAGAAGTTTACAGCTGGTGAGCCTCTCTTACTTTGGAAGGCCTGTATTAGATCTTGTTATTGTTGTTCCATTTTGATTCATGGCCCGACTGGAGGCCTTGTCTCTGATTTTAGACAAATGTCATTTTCAGTTAGAGATTTTGCAGACTGATGTTAGAAGTTATTTAGAGGTTTATGGTTTCCATTACAGATTTTTCAATTCAATTATGATATTTTCCATGATTCTGTATTGTTTTATATTTCTGCATTTCCTTCATATTATATGAACATGTACATGATTGACAAATAGAGAAGGGCACTTGGGCCTTCATAGTTTGGGATCCCCTTATGGCTAAGGCCCCGACTTGGGTCATGACAATAATACATGTCCCTATGGATATGTATAGAAATAAAACTAATATATTTATGATTTCATGAGTGAAAATAGTGATTGTGTTTGCTTTTAAGAAATGTCGGTGTTTATTGATTGCATTGTACATTCATACACACGTATGTCATAGAAGGGAGATAATGAGGATATTGATGATGATGGTGGTGGTACTTTTACTAAAATCATGATGTTTACGTAAGTAATTGATAAGTTGACGTTGATGATGGTGATATTGTTATTGATCATAACATTTATAAGATGAATAATGATATAATGAGGTTGAGAAGAGAAAGTGATGGTGCACATATATTGCATACATGTATTCATTCATATGCCTTGAAATTCTATTATGTTTTGTCTATTATTGTTGATTTCTTGAGAGGATCGGTCTACTAGTAGTCTAGATGGAATATAGTGGCACACCAGAATCTAAGGGACGTCCTAATTCAAGTTTAATGTAACTATTCTAAGTTTGTCGTTATAGGATTTTATTGTATGATATTTTCCCTCTCTATTGGGTTATTAGAATCCTAGGCATTTGTGATGGTAAACCCTATATTACATTGTAACAGTGAAGTACCGAGAAGATATGATCTAGTGTGAGTCATGAGTTGTAGAATTCGAAATGATGAATTAGTGAAAGGTGAAAAGGTATAGCTTAGAGTGGATGTCAAAGGAAAATTATAAACAAAAATTTTAAATGATAGGTATGTAACGGAGATGCTCAATATGTGGTGACAATGAATTCATAACTTGAGATTAGAAATGAAAACTTCACTTGATTCTATGATCTCACTTTATTTATTATTAAATTTATTTATTTCTAACTCTGGTTGGAGTGATGTCTACTAGTACGTGTCCTTTTATTGATGCTACACTTACTATATCTCCAATTGGGAATAAGCCATGGTCCAAGTCATTTGGGGTTTGTATAAAAGCGACGACGATCACTCAGCAACAACTCCTACCCTCTCTATTTTGCATAGACATTGTGACATGGATTCTTTGTTTCTTTTCTATTGATGGTGTATTGAATTTCGGCTAGTTTATTTGGGTTCATTATTGATTATATTCCGCGTCACTTTCACATCAAATGTCTTAAAATAGATTTATACTTATGATGTTAACTAGATTAATAGGTTGAATGAAGGATTACTTTAACTAGGTGATTGATTTGTCCCATTGAAAATTAATGTTTATAACTTTTGCGTTAAATGAATTGTTGATTTGTAAGTATTCTCCTATATGCGGTAGGTGTAAGGTAGGTGCCCACATGATGCATGGAAATTTAGTTCATAGTTGATATTTGTGGTTTTTATCTTCTTCTTTGTAAGTACATAATTATACTTTTCTTCCAAAAGAATTAGTGTGTTCTTATGATCATGAGTATCTAAATATCACAAATATGTGGAAACCACGATGGATTAACGAACTAGGGTATGTAGTACAAGGTGATTCTCAAAGGGTATTTGGATGTATATTATTTTTCTTTTTGCTTTGATTGCTTTCTAATGAGGGCACGTGTTAGAACTTACCTTATCTTTACTTGCAATGAAAGGAGGAGTAACATATGGATAATGGGAACAAACAGCAGAAACTTAGAGATGTCAACCTTCACTTAACAACTTGATTCGAGAAAGTGGAAAAGTTAATCTGGGATCTAAAATTATGGTTAGAATGCAAAAGTCATGAGATGAGAAAATGTGATATGGGATATTCATCAAATAGGGGTGTTTAGTTGTTAGATGAGCTAAACTTATAAATTTTAACTACCAAGCACTGGGAGAGATCATTGGTACAAAAAACTAGAAGTTTTGAAGTAAGGAGAAACAGAGTCATAGTTCCCTCATCTATTGATAACAAACTTAATAAAAGTTGCAAGTATTACTTTTTCTATGATATAATTCAACCCCACCCTCACCCTCTATTTATTGGAAATTATGTACTAATACTTAGATAAGAACAATGATTGAGATTTTAATCTATTTCCTATGGGATTGGCCCTAACCTACTAGGTCTCTATATTTTATATTACATCCGCTTTATACTTCTTTTGGGGGTATAATTTTGATAACATTAGTTCACCTTCACAAAGGGTAACACTTTTCTCAGAGTTATAGTGTATGTTGACGATTTGTTAGTTTTTGGAAACAATTTAGAAACATGCTAGATATTCAAGAAGTATTGGCAGATTGTTTATGCCTTAACGATCTCGAACACTCGAAATATTTTTAGGAGTTGACTTTGTTTATGGTAAGTAGGGCCTTTTCTTATGTCAAAAAAAATATTCTTTTGATATTTTATCTGAAACAGGAATTTTGGGAGCTAAACCTATCTGTACTCTAAGGGTTCAAATCATCACCTTGGTCTAACTACAAACGAGTTATGTATAGATTGCAGTAGCTATCATCACTAAGTGGGACGTCTTATTTATCTTGCAATTACTAGATCAGAGATCTATTATTCAATTTACATCTTGTCTCAATTTATTCATGCTCCGAGAGTTGAAAACTATTTAGGACATCCTAAATTTTGTTTTCTTCTTTGCTAGTTAGGCAGTTGTCGTCTCAACACTCCAACTTGAGAGGGGGAATTGTACACAACTGTAAATACAAAAAGAAGGAAATTTTAGTTTGTGAATTTGGTAGGTAATATTTCCATATGTTTTGTATTTTAGAAGAGATTTATTCTCTGAAAACTATGGATAAATTAGGGAGACTACTCTATGAATACAACAAGATCTTTCCACAGTTGTTTTCATTAGTATATAATCTTTTTAGTACTAAAACTCAAAGAAGGAGATGCAAGGGCAATCAAAGTTTTTTATTCTGAATTTTGAGATTCAACGATCGCATTGCACGTAAGGAGATATATTATAATTACAGTGGTAATTAAAGACTTTGTCATTGATCTGTAAGCATTTGAAGAGCCATAGTATAGCATTGAGTAGGGAAGCCTAAGACGAGAACACACAGGCAACAATATTACTCACATTTGGAATGCAATTTGTGAGTTGGTTTTCTCATCATCTCACATGCTAGCTAGCCATTGTTAATTTCACCACTAGCACAAATCACTGATTAGAAAATAAAATAATATGCTTTCTTTAGTAGGCATTTCACCATAAAATTTGACAGCCTAATTTCAAATCGGCATTTGTTTATGAAATTAACACAAAATTGTAACTTCAACTTCAAATCATGATTTTAAATTTCAAATTTTCAAAAGAGCCAAAGTTGAAATTTCAAAATTTTCTAAACATAAACTTGACACGTAAGTTTATATTTTATCGAAAAAAGATTCATAATTTTAAATTTTGTGAAAAAAATACAAAGAAAAAAGAAAAAATCATACTTGGCGTGAAGAGATTATTTGTACTATGTAGGAGGATGTTATCAATTACAATTAAACCTCTCTATAGTGACAACATTTTTTCGAGATTTTATGATTGCTATAGATAGGTTATGCTATATATGTATATTGACATTCAACATTCATATCTAATTTAGTTGTTATAAAAATATAAAAAATTAGAAAGAGTATGAATATAAAAAGAGAAAAATTAGTAGCCTTTCATCGTAAAGTTATAAAATAATTGATGTGCATCATTTAATATACTTTTTCCTATAAATTAGATATTCTACTTGAAATTTGTTGTTTGCATGACATTAATGATGATTATCATAAATATTTTGGTATTTTATTTGTAGATAATATATTTTCATATAAAATATTATTATATAATATTTGAGTATCTGTTATGGAGAGGTAACTTTATAAAAAGTGTACCAATATAGTAAGTGTCATTGTTGTTATAGGTAAAATGTCATTATAGAGAAGTAAAATATAACATTAAAAAATTAATTTAAGATAAAATCAGGTCGCTATAGTTAAATGCCCTTAGAACAAGTTGACGTAATAGAGAGGTTTAATTGTAATAGCTAGTTATTACTAGGTCTGACTGTAATAGCTAGTTGTTACTAACATTGATTTATGATAGCAGTGAATCTATGTAAAATTATGTATATTTAAAAGTTTTTAATATGTAATCAAAAATATTTATTTATAAAAAAAACATGAAGATACGTTATTTATTGATTCGACGACTTAAGACACTTGAATACCTTGTTTATAAACCATAATTTGCTAATTTGCTAAGATTATATAATAATTTGAGAAATTAATAAATCACATCAATATCTATTCAAAGTAATATAATTCCATTAAAACACATGCAAATAAGGGTATTAAGTTACCAGAGAAAATTGAAGAAAAGATGTCTTTTAAGTCTTGAATGAAGGATTGGTCACATTGACCAACTTAAATGGTCAAACATAACTAGTAAGCTTGATTAAGTTAATTGTGGACTTGATTAATATTTTCACAACTTTCTAATTTTTCCAAAAATACAAATCAATTCATACCCCTCTTATCTAAATCAATTATTTCTCTCTTCTCTCCCCTTCCTCTCTTGATAGTTTCTCTCAAACTTTTCCCAACCTATAGTTCTGCAAATTTCTCCCTTCAATCCCCGGCGACTTCAACCTCCAGTGATAAATAGTTGGGCTTTAAATTCCTTTTTGATTTTCAATTGTCAATCAAAGTGACAGGATTGCTCTCTGGCGACAATAACTTTGAGTCCTTCATCGTCCCTTTTCTTTTTTCACAGGTAAAAAATTATGAATTTCTAGTTTTAAATAAAACGAGAAACTTGAGCCCACTTATTTTTTTAATATTGGTTAACAATTTTAATATTTGTTGCTTGAATTTTAAATAGAGTCTAAAGAAAGCCCTAATTTCTAGTATTTCTTCACTTTTATTTTCAGAGTGAAATATGATTTTTCATTGTTTGTTGTGTTTTTTGAAGTTTGATTCTTGTTTTTTTTGTTTGTACAAACAAAATAACAATGTTTTTATTTTTTTATCACTATTGATATTCTTGGTTAGTCTATGTTGTATTGGGGTTGCGCCTGTTGCTGGGTTGATTTGTTCTTATTCTTGGTAAAAATGGTGTATTTGATATTAAATGGTGATATTGTTGTTGTTGTTGTATAGAAAAAGATCTTTCTACTATTTTTTTTTCAACAGTCAAATAACTATTTGATGCAACAAATTAACCATTTGATGCAACAGATTAACCATCTAATGTAATAGATTAACTATATGATTCATCAAATTAATCATCTAATGCAACAGATTTACCATCTAATGCAACAAATGCACCATCAGATTAAAAATCTAATTAAATAGATTAATCATCTAATGCAACAGATTTACCACCTGATGGAACAAATTTACCATTAAATTAACCATCTGATGCAATAGATTAACCATCTATTGGATAAAATCCTATCAACTATTCCAACAGGACGAAATGTCTAAGACTTGATTTTTTCAAATAGATCATTCATTTATTGCGATAGATGACCCTTCTGTTGGAAGAAATCTAAACAATATTGACAGTTGATAATAGTTCCAACTTATCACTTATATGTTACAATAAATGAATGATCTGTTACACAGACCAGTTATCTGTCTCAATAGATGAGTGATTTGTTTTTATTATTTCCAACTGATTACTCATCCTTTCTATAGGTTAGTTATATGTTGCAACAGTAACCTACCAGGTGCAACGGATAACCTACCTGGTCTAATAGATGTGTGATCTGTTGGAACTGTTATTTTACTGTTGTACATGTTAGACTCACTGTTATCTTTTTTTAATGATGTATTAATCAATTATGATATATTTTATTTTCCTATTATTTTTAGATAATATGGCTCCCAAAAGAAAAAAAATAGAATCAAGTCCAAGTAAAGGAACAAGTGAAGTAGCTAGGCTATATCCACCACTCTATGATCTTACTTTACAATCGATATCTCAATCAGAAGCAAAAGATAATGAAAATAGGGATGAGGAATATTTCAAAAGAGATGATCCAAATGGTAATAGCCCCTCCACTGAAGAGTTGGTCAAAACATTCAGCGTTGATAGTTATCCTGTGAGAATATAGTGTGATGGTGCCACAGATTTAACTGGTGATTTTGTGATTAAGTCAGTTATAAGAAAATGTTTTGACGCCTTTAGAAAATTACTTCGATACTAAAAATTGGATACTCATTTCAAAGACAGTTGCTTTGGGTAATATCTTGATATGTTAGAGGACAACAATGCTCATTTCCAAATAAAAATGGTACATGATCTTCTCAAGCTAGGTTTATGTATGAAAATAAGGATAAGATGGATAAGGTGTAGATAAATTATTGTCGCATGCCTGTTTGTTTTGGTTGAAAGGAGTTTTCCATAGTTACTGGACTAAAATGTTATCCTCCTTCTACTTCTCAAGTTATACCTATTCTAATCCAAAAAAGCACTCCGCACACCCAAAAAAGGCAAAGGCAAGTTAAATGATGGTAACGACTTGATGTCCCTTGTTGGTCCAACCTTCAAAAACAAAAAATTAATAGAAGCATTAAAAGGTAAAAAACTTTCAATGAAGCACAAACAATTATTGTACTTGATTTGGTTTGTACCTAATATTCTTTGGGCGAGAGACGTTAACAAAAACATGTGTTTAGGTTTCATAAATCTCTCTGAGGATCTTGAGGCAATTAACAACTATCCTTGGGGTTATGAAAGCTTCTGAATATTTATCAAATATTTATTGACTCCGTTAACGCCATAAACAGTCAACTTATATGGATTTCTATGGGCTTTCATGAGAAATATTTCTTTTATTATGATTCATTTAATTCTTATTGAATAATGCTTTTGATTTATTAGCATTATTTTATAGGCTTGGAAATTTAAAGTCATTCCTTATTTGAGACAACAAGTGAACAATCAGGAAGAAGTTTCATGTCCAAGAATCTTGAGATGGTTGTCATTTAAAACTGATAAAAATAAAAAATTTCTTGATCTCTTCAAGCCCCAATGAAAGCACTAAGTCTAACTCTAATTATGTTTTTATTTTAATTAATGATTTTTTTAAATGATTTAATCGTCATTCTAATATATGTACCGATTTATTTTAGATTGTCCATTCGTGGATTATTCTGACCAATCGAGAGTTGAAGATGTCAATTTTTCTTATTTTATTATTTGTACAAACTTTATCGACCCTAAGATAATTAATAGAATAAAAAAGTAGTTGTTTATAGCAACAATCATCATAAGAAAAAAAAATTTGGAGGGTGGGCTTGTTATTGTTGATGGTGGTAATGGTAGTGGTAGTGGTAGTGGTGCTGCTATTGGGGCTAATGATGTTCCTCTTATAGTTTTTGAAATAACAAACCATTATGATTATGATCATACTGATTATACAAATTTTGCCACTTCTAGTGAATGTTCTGCATGCAAATGTCAAGAGTGCAAGACAAAATATGATGGAATGATTAATGTTATTAATACATTAACTGCTTCTGTAAAGAAATTGACATCTAATATAGATGTCATTCCATCAAAGATGATTTCATATCCATACACTCTATTAGATATTAAGGTGGCTAAGATGAGAAGGAAAGAAAATTCCAAGGCATCATCAAGCATAAAAAAACAAAATTGCATCCCCTCTGTCTTTGTCATGCACTTTTGATCAATGTACAAGGACCATAGGAAAGCAGCATGAGCTGAAAAGGGTAAATATATATCATCTACTCTAACAAAAAAATTGACTACATATCTATTTCAACAGATGACGCATCTTCTATAATTACCAAATAAATATATACATCTGTTCCAACAGTTGACTAACCTGTTGAATCATATGCATTATCTGTTGCAACATATATCTCATCTATTTTAGCAAATCAAACAGGTCTTTGTACTATTTTAATTTATACCAAAAAATAACCTATCTTCTACAATAGATAGGTCATCTGTTCGGACAAAGTAAATTAAGATTCCTAGTATTTTAGTTTTTTCCAAACAACTGGTCATACATTGCAATAGATGGGTCATTTGATGGACATTATCATACAGGTCTTCCTCTTGTTTTAATTTATCCCAACAAATGAGCTATCTATTGCAACAACTAGAAAATTTGTTGGGATAATTTAAAACATGAGGAAGACTTGTTTGATTTGCTAATACAGATGAATTATCCTATTCTACTTTTTGTATTTATGTGATTAGCATTGACAATTCTGGCTTTCCAGATGGATGTCACAGTAGAAGCTTCTGCTAAAAAACATAATATCACAATTCATAATCCATTAACTGCTTCCAAAGAAGAAGAAAAAGTGAAGCTTGTCAGTCTAAAAGAATGGTAGAATTACCCATTTGAAGGGTTCAACATCTCGGACGAGGCTACAAAAGTACTAACAAAATTGATCAATGACTATTTTGAATAAATTATTGATGGGATATTAAAGCTTCATGCCGGTAGGTACATAAATCATTTTTAAAGATATTGATTTGTACAATTCTTGTTGTTAACACATATAAATCATCTAGAAAATAAAATGACAAACACTATAAAGTGAACAAATCGGGTCTTGGTTTTGATATGTTTGACTTTGTTGTTTCCCATTCCTGAATGAATAATTAGATCTATTTGATGTCATAATACCAAATTTGCTGGAATGGTGAGGTTTAAATGCCATACATCTTACTGTTAATACTTTATTTGATTGCATCTGTGTATTAATTTTATTGTTATGTAATCTAAAATGTTTGATAATATGTGTAGCACATTGATGTCAATTTTTACTACCTTCGAAAGAAAGTCAAGTTGCAAACACAAAAATAATACAGATACATGACAGATAATTATTTGTACAAAGTTTACATCAATAATGCCTACGATAGGTATTGTCAACAATAGTTAGAAGTTTCCCAAAATGAGGAATGTTTAATCAACTTCATCAAAATTTTTAGCATTTCAGCTGGCTTACCTTGGCATTTGGTCAACGAAGTATAAATCCCAATCAATTATGGTGATGAATTCCATTGGATGTTAGTTGTCGTCAGTCTAAAAGAGAGGCGCATCCGAGTTTACGACTCGATATCGGGAAGGAGACATTTTGTGCCATTGTATGAGATACATAAGGTAGCCAAAATATTGGCTACTTACCTTGATATAAGTTGGTTTTTGGACCAAAATGTTTATACTGATTGGTCGACAATTGAAGCATACCAGGATAAAATGGGTAATCTATTTGATATAAAGTATATTGAAAGAATTGCTCAACAAACCATTGGTAGCCTGTAAGTATCAATCAAGTATTATGATTTAGTTTCATTTCATAAATTTCACAATCCTTTTATTGCCGCTTACGCTGAGTATTTGAGCGATAGATTACACTACCAAATGATGGACTTGATGCCGGATTACTCCATTAAATATATGCTACTCATTTATGGAAATATGGAGAAATGAAAGTTAGAAATCATGTGCAAGAGACATTAAAGATCCACGAAGACCAAAGCCAAATTCCATAGCACCGATACAGAACAACTTATTCATATTGAGTAGATATTTATAGTTTGAGTCTGTCAAAGTAATAACCTCTCCTTAGGAGTTGTTGGCATCAAAACTTAAATTGTTGATTTATTTGTTGAGTAGATCATTTGTACCCATAATAATTCTTTTACATTTCATTTATGTTTTTATTTATTTCATGTAATTTTTGAAGGCATCAATTTATTTTATTTTATCTATGAATATTATTTTATCCTTATATTTGTATTTATTAGTTTAAATGAAATACTAGATTCAAATATTATAATAAACAATGTATCTGTTACAACAAACGACAAATATGTTGGAAATT
This sequence comes from Capsicum chinense, assembly GCA_026120095.1. Taxonomy (NCBI): domain Eukaryota; kingdom Viridiplantae; phylum Streptophyta; class Magnoliopsida; order Solanales; family Solanaceae; genus Capsicum; species Capsicum chinense. Next base: position 125,805,471 of record JAPEIP010000009.1, read on the forward strand.
ATCAAACATATTAAGACATATGTTGCAACATGTAGGTCATCTATTGGAAATTATCAAGTAGGTCTTCCTACTTTTTTTATTTGTTCCAATATATGACCTATCTATTGCAACAGATAGACTTATTTATAAATATCTGCATAATGCAATAGATTACCACCCTATTGCAACAGATAAACTATCCACCAGAATAGATAGACTATCTATTACAACAAATAGACAATCTGTTGCATTATAAAAAATCAATTTCATCAAATATAAAAAATTGTCATGAAATAAAAATTATCATGGTGTTTGTGTTTTTACATCTCTTTTTTATACACAGGCTCCAAGCATTTAATTAGTACCTCATAAGACCAGACCTCTTCCATCCTTGTCATAGTTTTATCACATCAAAAGATCATTGGGTTGGACATTTTTGTGCCAGTTAGCAACCATTCGAGGTTTTCAACCGCGTACGACCAGCATGAACCACCAATTTTATTTTTTGGAAGGTCATGTCCTTGTTTCGACCTACAAAATCCCATATTTACTTCAACACTTTCGCTAGCCAATGATTCATTAACTTACTCTGCCTCAACTAGTTGGGGAACAATACCAATAGTGGCTATATATTGGTAAATAAATTGTCTTCGTCGAAGAAAAATACGTTGCATTCATAAACCTTCATCATTCCTCCTCGAGTAGTATCTCAAGAGCCAGAAAATATTTTAGCTCCATGTTTATGACTGCAAGAATCCTCTTTTCTTTGGTCCAGTCCTTGTCGTATGGATATGGCATCTTCTCTCTAACATTTTTTATTATATCTTTATCCCATTCAAACCCAGCAACTAATAAATCAAATCCCTGGCCACCAAGAGTTGACGCTAGCTCAACGAACTCATCCTACCTATCCTTAAATTATTGTAGAAGTTGAGGTCCATTATCCTATAATAGGCATCATAAGGATCCTGGTATGCTAATTACCTGCCCCTCATTGGGAAGACAGTTTCATCAACATACTTTGATATAAGAAGATTATTTTTAAATAGGTTAGTAATTTTAAAAAAGAAAAACAAAGTGGAAAGAACCAATAGATGTACTATCTATTGCATAAGGCTCTTTGAATCTATTAAAAGATTACCCATCTAATGCAACTTATGAAACAGATGGGTAATCTATTGCAATAGAACCACAACCAGTTGCACCAGAATACCTAACTATTACAACAGATGACATATCTATTATATTGTTTCTTTTTCATGGAGTAGATTAGAAGGATAGGTTAGGAAAAGTAAACTTATCGTGTCCACGTACCACACATCCATATCTATCATCTTCTTGAAGTATTTGGGGAGGAGGGAGGGAAGGTATTCATGGTTAAGGTTTTTGTGTGTTGCTTAGAATTTATAGTATCTCACAAAACAACCTTCTGTTTGGCATCAAGGACCACCTATATGCCCACCTTCTTCAATTGTCTCTGAACTTTAACAACTTTTAGAGAAGAAGTTGCAATTTTTTTTGGTTTCATAATTGAAAGTATATGTCTAATTTTTCTTTTTTCTTCCTAACTGCCACTGTAGAAATGTATGGCTTACTCACCCTCCCCTCTTGGATTTCAATTCCTTGATAGTTTTACCGATAATATCTATTATTTCAAAGATTTTATCCTATCTGTCCATGCACTTTTTGTATTTACAATAAGAACATGAGGGGGAGAGGGATGAGAGAGACCACTATAAGGGTTAGAGGGATCGATGTAAGGGTTAGAGGGACTAGTGTAAGGGTAATTTCAAACATATTTATTTTTCTTAAGCATCAAGATGCTCATCATCATGATTTTCAACAACCTCAGCGCCATCATGGCTACCACTATCATCAACAACTCCACTAGCAACACCTCCATAAGAAGAACCCAAAACTGTTGCAGCAGGTTGGTCATGAAGAGCCTCAACATTAGGCTTAGCTTGCCTAACTGCTCATCTTATGGTTGTTGCTCTAGCCAATATCTTCTTTATTAACTCCACTGTTGGGTCTGATATCGTACCAATAAGACTTAGAGTAATAAAAGAAGTATTCCCCAACTTTTGCCAAGTAGGCACGATCCATGGATGCACAACCTAAAAAAGGATAGATAAATTTAAATCAAATAATAATTTGCAGTCAGTTGAGTAATATGTTAACATAGACAACTTATGCAACAAATAATACTTATGTTGCAACAGATGATTCATATGTGGAAACATATTAACCATCTATTATATCTGATTACCCATCAGTTGCATCAGTTGTAGTAGATGGGTAATCTTTTAAGTCAGGTTTAGAGAACCAAAGTAACAGATGAGTAATTTGTTGCAAAAAATGACTCATCTATCATAATAGATTACCAATTTTTTGCACCAGATGGATAATTTGTTAAGATAAATTACAACACATGATCCATCAATTGAAACATATAAATTATCTGTTTCAATATCTTTCTTGAGTCAAGTTATTTTACTTGAAAAAAAACTTACTACATCATATGGATGGTTAAAGATATCAACCTCCTTAATTCTCGTATTTCTCTTTACAGCCAACCACCTAAGGATCCTTGGATGAGAAACCTTATGCGGGTAATCTTTAAACTACTTTTGGAGGGGAGAAATGGCTTCAAATTCCCAATCCTAAAAATTGTAAACAGGAAGAAAACAAAAAAAGTTATAATAATTATTCAATATAAATATAAACTAATGCAAGCATAAATTAATAGTGATGAAATTTACCATGAAAGCTATATAAGGAGATCGCTTTTTATGATAGCTTTGTTAATAAATATTTGAAAGTCAACTTGTAGCTATCATATCCCCAAGAATATTGTTGAATTTCTCTGAATCCTCAGCAAGCTCTAACAAATCATCTTTTATGACCTTGTTGACGTCTTTTTTCATTACAACGGAATGGGCAAACCAAACAAAGCACAAGTGCACCATGTATTTCTTTAGTATGGATTTATCCTTTAGATCTTCTAACAACGTCATGTCTTTGTACCCACATCCATCAATTTCAAACAACCCATTTATTTTTTCCTTGCGTTTGTTGGTTTTGGTGGTGGTCGCTTGGACAATGCCTTGCCTTTATTTGATGGTAGTGGCTTGGTTGTCCTGCTTGACTTGGACTTTTTTTATAGTGTTTCCTTGATGAGAGGTTTTTTGGATAATCGCATCTTAAGCCTGTCACTATGGCAAACTCTTTCATGCCAAAAAAATAGGCATGCCACAGTAGTTGATCCAGATTTCATCCATTTTTTGTCCCCTCATTCAACTCTTTATCATCCCCCACGTACTTGATCCTGCGCATGAGAAGATTATATACCATGCTCATTTGGAAACACGCATTGTTGTCCTCAGGAAGCTCAAGAAAGTGTCCAAAGAAGCTCTTCTTAAAAAATTTCTCTAGTTTTTCCTTCTTCATAGTGTTCCTAAATTCATCAAAAGGTTTCCCCAACTAAGATTTAACTATAAAATCACCAGTTAGCTCTGCAGGGTTATCGATCGACATCTTAACTTGAAGCCTATCAATACTAATAGTTTTGATAGGATTATGCTTGAATTTTGATCTTAATTTGTGTCCCATTAGTGATGCATTATCATCATGTTGATCATCATCGTCTTTCTTACTTTCTACTTCCTCCTCTTCTTGTTTATCTTCTTCTTCCTCCTCACTTTTATTTTCCTCACCACCTTCTACATAATTTTCTCCACCTCTCTCAACATCATTTTCACAACTTTCCTCAGCTTTACTTGTCCCTGAGATTGTTCAAGAAGTTCTCTAAATCCATCTATACTCTTGCCTTTTTTGTTAGGTGGTCAAAAGCTGATCCATTTTTAGTTTCTTTTCTTTTGGGAGACATCTTTTACCTAAAAACAAGTGAAAAATAAAAAATACATTACAATTGATGTCTGCATAATTTTAAAAAAAAGGTAAGATAAAATTCAATAAATTTTTATATGCCAAATTACAAAAAAAAATATTTCAAATTTTTTTAAAAAAAGATAAGACAAAATTCAATAAATTTTTATACGCCATATTACAAAAAAAATATTCCAACAGATAACCTATTAGTTGTAATAGATTAACTATCTGTTATGACAGATGCACCATCTATTACAATAGATGAACAACCTGTTGGGGGAGATCAAAATAGTCTTACTATTGGTTTGTTTTATGCCAACGGCTAAAACATTTGTTGCAACAGATGGGAATCCATCTGAAAACCTATGTTAATATGCATAGTAGCTATCCCCAAATGTTGAAACATTTGTTCCAATACCACCATACCCCCAACAACACCACTAACACCAAACAACACCAATACCAATACTAATGTTATGAACACCGCCACCAACACCACCAAAACAAACACCAATACCACCAACACCACTAACACCAAACAACACCAATACCAATACCAATACCACCAACACCAACACCACAAAGACTACCACCAATACCACTAACACCAAATAATACCACTACTAATACCAATCCCACCGCCACCGCCACCAATACCACTAACACTAAACAACACCAATACCAATACCAATGCCATCTAATACCAGCAACACCACTATCAATACCACAAATACCAAACAACATCAATACCATTACCAATGCCACCAATATCATAACCACCACTAACACCACCAACACCAATACCAACACCATAAACAATATCAAAAACACTAACAGCATGACCAAGACCACCAACAGCAACACCACCAATACCAATACTACCACCACCACCACTACTATACTATCCAATAATAAGACGATAGTCAATAGAATACTATGCTATAAACTAGGATTTTCTTGGGTTCTTCCTATATTTTTAGCATCAAAACTCAAAATTATTAACCCATTCTCAAAGATAATACAACTAAAAGTCATCTTTTTCATCATTAACTAAAAATCCTTAATTTTTAGGAAAAAAATATAGAACTCTTCTCAAACTCTATTAACTATGAAGAAAGAGGAAATGAATTGATAAACACAAGAAGGAAGTCAAAAATAACAACTATATGGCCAAAAATAGGAAGGGAATTGATCTGTTATGAAGGGTTGAGCAATATGTTGAGTAGTTGTGGTTTGTATTGTTGAGAGAGAAAGTAAAGAGAGAGAACTTAAAATTTAAAATGATGAAACATTTTTTCCGCAAATGGATTATTTGTATGGGTTGATTTGTATCTTGGAAAAGAATGACAAGTTTTGAAAATGTTAATTTTTTTCGAATTGATCTTAATTATTTTTTAAAAGAGTTAAATTTTAACTGTTTCATAATAAATTATACTAATTTGACTAAAATTAGTTTTTTATTAGTAAGTTAAATTAGAAAATTAATCAATTTGGATATTAACTTAATAATAATTTGACATAAATTATTTCAACTCAAATTGATCAGTTGATGATTTCTGTCAGGACAAACCTAATAGGCTAGAGTAAGGATGGTTCAAGGAATAAACTGATTGTAGATGGAACCACTTCATGTTTTGGAGGTATGTATTACTGATTAACCTATCATGAAAACACACATAGAGTACACTGATTTTATGAATGTTGTTCTTTACCTATTAGGCATTAATCATTCAAATAAGACATTGCATTTTACAATTAAGATTGATAGGTTCAAACTGATACGGCTGAGGCACCAAGTAGGTGGTGTCGACACCCTATTATGGTTTAATGATGGTTTTGGTAATGTTTATGTGTCAAGTTTTGAGAAAGAATTAAGTTTTTAGTGGAAGTGTAAAGATTCAATAGTGATTGGACAAATTTTATGGGTTCAATGGACTTTTGAAAGGCCTCTGAAGCCTCGCACTACTGCAAACAAGAATGAAAATCAATATAGTTATTGCCTTGATAAAAAATTATATGGCTGGGTTGCTCGGGGTGATGTTTATATAACTGAAGCTGTTTGGGATAATATCTGTGAGGGAAAGATGAGGTATTGAAGATCATATATCAACTCAGGCCTTATTAAAGAATAAACACAGGGTACTAAGGAATATGTAGCAAAGCTAACCAATGAAATTGACAAGAAAAATGAAAAAATTAAATGAGCTTAAAAAATGAAAGTGTATCCAAAAATGAAAATTTATCTCACTCGTTGTTGAAAATAAAAATGGTAAAGTGGACTGGAGTTGGACACTTTGCTAGGTAACTGTGACTAGTTAGTGTATCTTAAATGATGACCCACAAAGCACATGATCATAACTGAAAGGAAACATCTTCGCGAGCATCAAGGGGAGGTAAGATACTCAGTCAGGAATGTAACTTAAACCAACAACTCCTGAAGTAAAAAATAAGGGATCAACCCAAGGTGGCAATTTCTAAAGTTAATCTTGCATCTAAGCCTTCTGCTTATGGTTCTGGTCAGGTCAAAGTTAGTGTAAACAAAAAGGCAAGAGATTTCTACCCAACTTTAGCCATTGACCAGATCAAAAGCATAAATAAAAGTCATGGCATGTAAGTTAGAATTAAGAAATTGATGCCCTGGATTCCCTTATTTTTACTTTACAAGTTCTTGGTTTAAGTTTTTTTCGAGACTGATCATCTTACCAATCCTCGGTGCTCACCAAGCTTCTTCATTGGAGTTCCGATCCTGCGATTTGTGGGTCAACATTCAAGCCAGGATAACTAGTCGTAGTTCCCTAGCAAAGTGTCCAGCTTCAGTCCACTTCACCATTTTGTTGTTAAACAACAACTGATAATTTTTAATTTTTGGATACACTTCACATTTGCAGCTCATTCCAATTTTTCATGTCAATTTCATTGGCTAGAAGCTCCTAGCTTACTGACTTGTGTTTCCTATTTAACAGGATCTAAGTTGATATATGGTCTTCTCCACCTCTACTTTCTTACATAGGTATTCTCCCAAGCACCTTCTACTATATAATATTCTCCTCAAGCAACCCATCTGTATAAATTTGGATCAAGGGAATTTTTATTGGTTTTCCATTCTTGTTTGTTGTACTGGGAGGCTTTGAAGGCCTTCTCAAAGTCCATTACACCATTAAAATTAGTCCAATCACTATTAAATCTCTACAATGCCATTAAATATTGATCCCTTATCAGAACTTGAAAGCAAAAACATGAGCAAAATCATCATTAAATTATAGTAGGGTATCAGCACCATCTTCATGGTCCCTAGCCTTATCAATTCTCACTATCAAACTTAATTGTAAAATGTAGGATCTTGTTTGAAGGATCAATGCCTAATCAATAAAAAATTACATTTACAAAATCATTGTATTTTATGTGTGTCTGCCATGAAAACCTGATCAGTAATACATAAGTGTCACGCATGAAAATGGATCCATCCATCTACATGCACCTTATTCTTCCTACCCCATCAATGTCAAAAAGTGTTTAATCTTTACTTCCCATCGTGAAATAGTGTACAAATACTACGGAGGATCAAAGGGTAACCATCTTCAATTTCAAAGGATTACATGCCCGCTAAGAAAAAACAAGTGATACGTATATAATGAACCATGATCGTTGTAATAGTAAACTTATGTTGTTTTTTGATATGAACTTTGTTCAATAAAAATAGGTAAAATAGAAACTAAATACGACAAACTACAATAATATTTTCAATAGATTACCCATGTGTTGTAATATATAGACATTGGCTGGAAGAACACAATATAGTTCATCAAACTAGATTGCGTGCAACCAACAAATGACAAATATGTTGCAACAGATGGTCCATCTATTGGAAAAAATGATTGAAATAGTTATTAATAAAAAAGGGTTATTGTTATTGAAAGGGTGAAAAGTCATGACTTATTGATTATTTAATAATAAAAAATGATTCATAAATAAATAATAAGGAAATAAATGATAAACACAATTTAAAATAATAAAAAATAGTTATTTAATTTTAATAAATTATGTTAAAATTAAATAGGTGACAAGTTGTGACTTTTCACCTTTTTTGTTTTTAAATATATATTTTTAATTTATATAGTAAAAATTCACCAATTTGTATTAATTAAGGTATATGATGATAATTAAAAAAAGGTGAACAGTCCTGACTTTTTGTCTAACACATTCAAAATAACTGAAGAATCAAATTCCCCATATGTTGCAACTGATGAATCAACTGTTAGAAAAAATCAAAATAGCTACTCCAACAAATGGTTTATCTATCGCAACAAATAATCTATATGTTGCAACAGATGTCTCATATGTTACACACATGGACTATTTGTTGCAATAAAAGGAAAATCTCTTGCAACAGATGGTAAATCTATTGCTACAGATGGGGTATCTATTGTAACAGATGGACCATCTATTGCAATAGCTCAATAAAAATGGTTATTATTAAAAGAAACAATTTTTAAAAGATGAGAAGTCTTCAATTATTTAACTGAGAAAAATGGTTATTTAATTTTAAGAACTAATTATTTTTAAGAAGCTAAAAAGTCATGACTTTTCACAATAATAAAAAAAGTCACCAACTTGATTTAATTAAGTCATAACTTTGCACAGTAAATAAAAAGTCACCAGTTCGAATGTAATTACTAAAATGGAGGTGAACAGTCGCGCCTTTCTTCCTAACACATTCAAATTCAATCTTTTATAAATAGGTCCCTCCTTACTTTTCATTCTACTCCACTTTATTTATTTCTTACATCCTGTCTTTCATATTACATCTTCAACCACTTCTCTTCAAAGACCAGATTCCTTTTTCGTCGAGGTATGTTTTTTTTTGTGTAAATATATCATTTGGTAGTATACATTGTATTATATTCAGACTATTTTCTTTACTTTTGTATTTACTTTTTTTGTCAATTCATGCGTGTTCTAAATATGGCTAATCCTGTTTGGGACATTGCTATTCTACGTGATATCGTACGAGAACTTCAGAGGCAGGTTAATGACCTACAGTGTGAGTTGGGTGTCGTGAGAGCAAGGATGCTATGAGAGATTCACAGGCTGAGAAGGGTCCAGCTGCTACTGTTTGACGATTGGCCGACTGAAAATAATAATAAAAATAATAATAATAATTAGGTTATGTTTTTTCTTTTAGCGCATGTATTTTTATTTTTTTATATTGGATGTACCTACCTAATGTATTTTATTTTTGTTTAATGAAAATTTTATATTTGGTTGACTTTGACTTTTTAATTCTTATTTAATTTTAATTCTATCTATTTCTTCTTCTTAACAAACACGTCAATAGTTGGACGTAAGGAACAATTTTGAGTCCAGTAGCAATAGTAAGAGTTTTGAGTTCTTTCAACAAATGGACCATCTATTGAAATAGATTGGTCATCTATTAGTTTTTTGGCAGCAACTGTATTGTGTTGTTCCAATAGATTACCCATCTGTTGTAATAGATTGGTCATCTATTTGAGGAACACATTCAAGTTTGGATAATTGTATTGTGTTCTTCCAACAAATGTCCATCTGTTACAACTGATGGATAATTTGCTGATAATAATTTTGTGGTCTGTTGTATTTAGTTCCTATTTTACCTCTTTTTATTGATGCACAAGTTAATAAAAAGATATTTTATATAATAAATAATAATATTTATTCTAAGAACAATGAGTTAAAAATATCAAAGTCCATAACAAAGGAAAACACTAGTTTTGTTATTACAACGATCATGGTGGATTACGACCCGGACATGTAATTTTTTGTGTCCAACGTTCTTTCATACAGAGCACTTGTTTACCTTAATGGAAATGTTTTGTTTGAACCCGTAAAATCCTAAGCTTAAATTCAGTCCTTTAAAGCTTGTTAGGGGGTCCCAGACAAAGAAAATTTTAGCTAAGTATTCAGACTTAGTGTTATTTTAGACTTGTAGGTTGGCGACTCTATTTCATAACCTTTACAACCTTAAAATATTGATTTTTAGGTTGAATCATGATCAGGAATGTCAGTGGATATTCCCAGACAAGTTTTGAATTTTTTGAACTTCGTTTGGATCACTTTTGAAAGCTCAAACCAGTGGATTGATGCGATCTCAATGCGCCACATCGCCCATCGCGTCGATGAATATTTTCCTCCAGCTCCCAGTGCAAATTCTAGTGAACCGATGTGGAATCAATATGGTGCGTTGGCCATCACGTCTGTCTGGGCATCGCTAGGTCAGTTTTGAGTCATTAAAAAGTTGGATCCTCAGGGGTAATTGGGTCTTTTCCCCACTTCTACCAGCCCATAACACAAAACTAAACCCTTCTAAGAGCAAAAACTATTCATTCTTCTGAAGTTTCCTCAAGAACAAACCTAGGAGATTTTAAATTCAATTTAAGGCTCAAGAACGTTCCATCAATCTTTAAGAATTTAATTGTTAAGGTATATCAAGTGTTCATTCAAGTGTCCCTTCCACCCTTGGAGTTCAAGAAACTACTTCTAAAAATTCAAGTGTAATAATTTCATGAATTTCATGTTGGGTTTGATTATATTCATGATTATAATGATTAATTGGGTTTCTAATTCCTGTTTTGTTACATGTTTCATGTAGAGTTATTTGATATATATATAGAATCATGTGAATCCATGCTAAACTATTGAAATTTTAAATGTGGATTTGAATTATGGTGCTCATATATGGTTAGTGTCATGTTCATGGATTATGTCCTCCAAGTGTTTGATAAATTGTTCATGTAAACAAAGAAAAAGGGAATACAATCATGTCATGTTAGCTTATGTGCAAGTTATATCATGCAAATGTTTGATGGAATGTCCCTGTGAATGTGTTATGATCAAGTAAATATTGTTATGCCTTTTAAGTTTATGCTATGATTTATTTTTCAAGCTATCCAGTCCTGGGGGTATCCAATAGCCAAAAACTTAGCTGTTACCTAGAGCTATGGTAGTTACAGAATAGTCTCAGTAGTGTCACGAAAAGTAACTCTAGTAATCAGTCACAGTTACAGTTCAAACCTCAGTAAATCTAGCAAGTCAAAAGAACTCTGTAGTATTCCATCAATAAATAGAATTTAATAGTACTCCGTCAGTTAACAAAACTCAGTGAACTCAGTTCAGTTTAGTTTATTAGAAAGTATGATCAGTAATAGTTTAGTCAAGCCTAGTACAGTTTAGAAATTAGTCCAATGTCTATTTAGTTGGGAGTAGGATTCAGCACCGAGCAAACCCAGGGATGAGGATATTCCTTCTAGTAGAAGGTTTGAACCTTAGTAGTAGTCACTGCATTACAGAACTACATAGCTAGTGTAGATTGTGATATCTTCCTGCTAGACTAGGGTTGATACATCTCATACGAGTTTTTCTACCAGCGAAGGTTGACAAAAAATCTTTCTTTCAGAGATCGTTAACTCATAGTTGTCTTTACCCATGGCATGGTACTGACACCTTTCCAACTGGGGCTACAGGTTGGACCCTAATATCTCCAAAAAGAGGCATGTCGGTTAGATGATTACCTCCCATAGTCTCAGTTTTTATCTTCAGAATAGAACTCAGTTCAATACGAAACTTATTATAGTTCCAAAGAATCAGGACTATCAGCTACACTTATTCAGCTATCAGTTATACAGTATTGGTAAACTCAGATATCAGTAAATCAGTAATTCAGAACTCAGTATCCAGTGACATAATGACCTAGTTACAGTTTATGTATTAATCCATATACTCTCATTCAGTTATACTCATGTTATTCAGTCAGTATTGTTCATGCATATGAACCTATGCATCTCAGCCTACCTCACTTAGAATACCAGTATATTCAAAGTACTAATGCATATCTTTCTTTTGTGTTATGATGTCTTATATCATAGGTTCAGATGCACGGGCTCCTGATCATACTTAAAAGCCCAATCCATCAGTAGTAGACTAATGGTGAGTTCTCATTATTTGAGGATAGATTTACAATTCCATTAATTCAGTACTCAGTTTATTTCAGTAGTCGGAGTTAGTTGTGGACTTGTACCACCAACTCATTATTAAGACAGTAGAGGTTTTTCAAACTAGAGTATTTATAGATAGATGTTCAGTTTTGGTATTGATGTACGGTACTCAATATTTACTTACAATTTTGAACCTTATGGTAGATTTTTGCCTAATTTCTACATAATTGCAGTATCATTATTCAGTTATTGCAGCAGGTACCAGTCATGGGTTAGCTTGTGGTCCCTCTAGATTATGAGCACTGTATAGCATCTGGTGTACAGACATGGGGTGTTACAAACTTGGTATCAGAGCCTAAAGTTCAATAGAGTCTTAGGAATTCTGAAAGTCGTATATAGTAAAGTCTTGTTCATGGTTGTGTAGCATGCCACACTTATAGACAGAAGGTTATTAGATATTTTAGGAAAAGTTTCCCTTCTTTCAGTAATTATGTCGTACGGGTGAGAACAAGCTCAAGTTAAATTCCCTATCTAATATAAGTTTCTCTTCCATTTATAAAAAATGCCTCCAAAGAGGAATAAAAGAAGAGAAATAGGAGACCATCCAACACCTCAACTCATCTATCTAGATCCTCTAGGTGAATATGTCTCCCATGCTGAATTCAGAGAAGCTTTCACCACCCTAGCTTATTTTGTGGTAGACTAGAAAAAATGCTCAATTGCTATTCAGGCCAATTCCAGTGTCCAATACTACTGTATCCGGGATTCGGGACTTCACCCGAATGAACCCTCCATCTTTTACTAGGTCAAAGTTAAATGAGGACCCACAGGAATTTCTTGATTAGATGCAGAAGGTTACAAATATTATGAGGGTGAGAGCTAGTGAGAGTGCCCAATTAGCTATATATTAATTGCAGGATGTTTCTCACTCATGGTTAAAATATTGGAAAGTAGAGAGGGCCACAGATATAGGGCCCATAAAATGGGAGGAATTCGCTATTGCTTTTCTCAATAGGTTCTTCCCACTAGAGTTGAGGAAAGCAAAGGTTTTGGAATTTATAAATTTGAAGTAGGGAAACATGATGGTACAAGAGTATTCTCTTAAGTTTACTAAATTATCCAGATACGCTCCTCATGTGGTAGCAGATAGAAGATCTAAGATGAGTAAGTTTGTGTCTCGCATGTCTAATAGTATGGTTAAGGAGTATAGGACCGCAATGTTGATTGAGGAGATAGACATATCTAGGCTCATGGTCTATGCTCGGCAGATAGAGGAGGCTATGAATAATGTGAAGGAGAAGGAGAATAAGAAAGCTAGAATAGGTAGCTTCAACTTTGCCCATCCTAATTCAGAGGATGGTAATCGTTCTCAGTTCCACCCAAAATCCTCAGTCTTAGCTCCGTCCTTAGTAAGTGATCCGGTCCCAAAATTCAGAGATGGCAATAGAGATAGGGCGTAAGGCTCTAAACCCTAGGGTAGTGTTAGCAGTGCCTGAAAAAATCCTCTATGCCAGAAGTATGGCAGAAACCATCAGGGTATTTACTAAGCAGGCAGTGATGTATGTTTTAGATGTGGCAAGCTAGGCTACAGAGTTAGACAGTGTCTTAAGGTGGGTTCACAGAGTCAGCATAACCGTTCCTCTACTCAGTCCAGTCATCCAAATCAGCAGGGTGCCGCTTCCAGTGCCACCAGTGGGCAATGCACAAATAGACTCTATGCACTTCAGACCCGATAGTATTAGGAATGTTTTCCTGATGTGGTCACTGGTATGTTACAAGTTTATCATTTGCATGTTTATGCTTTGCTAGATCAAGGAACTTTTTTGCCTTTTGTAACTCCTTATATAGCTATTGACTTTAGAGTTAGTCCTGAAAATCTAATAGAGCCTTTCTCAGTCTCTACCCCAGTCAGTAAATCTATCATATCCTAATGGGTACACAGGAACTATCCAGTTATGGTATCTCAAAAAGTCACTTTAGCATATTTTGTAGAATTAGAGATGACCAATTTTGATTTTATTCTCGGCATGGATTGGCTTTATTCCTACTATGCCTCAGTCGAATATAGAAACATAATTGTCCAGTTTCTATTCCCGAATAAGCCCATCCTAGAGTAGAGGGGTAGTACTTCAGCACTTAGGGGTCAGCCTATTTCCTACCTTAGGACAAAGAAAATAATATCTAAGGGATGTGTCTACCATCTAGTTTGAGTCCAGGACTTTATATTAAAAACCCCTACTCTTGAGTCAGTATTAGTAACATGTGAATTCTAAAATATGTTTCTCAAATATCTTCTCAGAGTTTCTCCCAAAAGGGAAATCGACTTTGGAATAGACCTTCTTTTAGATACTCAGCCTATATCTATTACGCCATACAAAATGGCTCCAACAGAACTTAAAGAATTAAAAGAATAGTTGAAAGATCTCCTATATAAGGGATTCATTAGACCTAGTGTGTCCTCGTAGGATGCACCAGTTCTATTTGGGCATATGAAAGACAGTTCTCTCAGAATGTATATAGACTACCATTAGCTAATTAAAGTCATGGTCAAGAACTAGTATCCACTTCCCAAAATTGGTTAATAGCTTGACTAACTTTAGGGTGCCAGTTATAATTCTAAGATAGACCTCAGATCAAGCTATCATCAGCTAAGAGTCAGAGAATGTGACATTCTAAAGACAGCTTTCAGAACTTGATATAGTTACTTCAAATTCCTAGTCAAGTCATTTGGTCTTACTAATACCCCAGCAGCTTTCATGGACTTGATTGACTGTGTGTTCAAGTAGTACTTAGATATGTTCATCATAGTCTTTATAGATAACATCCTTGTCTACTCCAGCAGTGAGCATGATCAGGCAAACTATCTTAGAATAGTATTATAGACTCTCAGAAACCATCAGCTATTTGCCAAATTTAGTAACTGAGAATTTTGGATAAGGTTAGTAGCCTTCCTTGGCCATATCATTTCCGATGATGGCATTAGATTTTATCCCCAAAAGATTAAAGCAGTGGAAACTGGTCCAGACCCATCTCTTCATCAAATATCCAGAGTTCTGTGGGTTTGGCTTGATATTACCAATGTTTTCTTGATGGATTTTCATATATTGTATCTCCTATGTCCAGATTGACTCAGAAAAAGGTCAAATTTTAGTGGTTAGGTTCTTGTGAAAAGAGTTTTCAGGAGTTAAAGACTCGACTCACTATAACTCTAATTTTGATTATACTAGATGGTTCAGATGAATTTGTGGTATATTATAATGCTTCTAGGGTTGGTTTGGGGTGCATTTTAATGCAGAGAGGTAAGGTCATAGCCTATGCCTCTAGATAACTTAAGCTTCAAGAAAAGAACTATCCAACTCATGATCTTGAGTTAGCAGCAGTAGTATTTTCCTTAAAGATTTGGAGGCACTATTTGTATGGTGTGTATGTTGATGTGTTCACTGACCATAAAATCCTACAGTATGTGTTCTCTTAGAAATACCTAAACTTCCATCATAAAAGGTTGTTGGAGTTGTTGAAAAACTACGACATGAGTGTTCTGAACCATCCGGGCATGGCCAATGTAGTGGTTGATGCTCTTAGTAGGATGTATATTAGTAGTATTGCTCACGTGGATGATGGTAGGAAGAAGTTAGCTCAGGAAGTCCATCAGCTTGACCGACTAGGTGTTCACTTAGTTGATTCATCAAAAGGTAGTGTATGGGTACAGAGTAGTTCAGAATCATCTCTGGTGTTTTAGGTAAAGGAAAAGCAGAATAGGGATCCCAGCGTAGTTAAGTTGAAAGAATCAGTCAGAGATCAGAAGATAGAGGTTTTATACCAAGGGAGAGATGGTGTATTGCGTTGTCATGGTCGGCTATGTATGTCGGGTATAGATGACCTGAGATTGCGGATTCTTGCAGAAACGTATAGTGCGTGTTACTCTATTCTTCTAGGGACCACTAAGATGTACCGTGATTTTTAGGAGATCTACCGGTGGAGTGTGATGAAGAGTGATATTGCAAAGTTTGTAGCCAGGTGCTCAATATGTCATCAGGTTAAGATTGAGCATCAGAAGCCTAGTAGGGCTATGAAGGTGTATAGTATTCCCACTTGGAAGTGGGAAGAAGTGAACATGGATTTTATGATGGGTTTGCCTCGTACTTATCATCAGCATGATTCAGTTTGGGTCATTGTAGACAGGATGACCAAGTCAGCTCATTTCCTACCAGTCTATACCTTTTATTTAACTGAGGACTATAACAAGCTCTATGTCATAGAGTTGGTCAAATTACATGGAGTTTCGCTATCCATTATCTCATATAGAGGTACACAGTTTACCTCTTATTTTTGGAAAGCCTCCCAAAAGGTTCTTGGTACCTAAGTCCACCTCAGTACAGCCTTTCACCCTTAGTAGATGGTCAAGCAGAAAGGACCATTCAGACTTTAGAGGATATCCTACGAGTGTGCGCGATAGACTTTAAAGGTAGATGGGATGACCACTTAACTTTGATTGAGTTTGCATATAACCATAACTATCATTCCAGCATTCAGATGGCTCCATTTGAGGTACTTTATGAGAGGAGATATATCTATCCCATTAGTTGGTTTAAAGTAGGAGAGGCCACAGTGATACGGCCTGACTTGGTGTTTGACACCTTTGAAAAGGTTCAGTTGATCAGGGAAAGGCTTAAGATAGCTCAGAGCTGATAGAAATCGTACACAAAGGTACGGAGAAAGGATCTCGAGTTTGAGATTAGTGACTGTGTATTTAAAAATCTCTCATATGAAAGGAGTAAAGAGGTTTGGCAAGAAGGTAAAGCTCAGTCACCGAAATGTCGGACCTTACCGGATTCTCAGCTATTTCGAAAAGGTAGCTTATGAGCTTCAGTCCATCCAGTGTTCCATGTCTTCTTTCTAAATAAATGCATAGGTGACCCTGCAGTTATAGTCCCTGTAGAGGGTATAGATGTTCAGAACAACCTCTCTTATGAGGAGATTCCAGTCGAAATCCTTGACTATTAGATTAGCAGATTGAGGAATTAAGAAATCCCTCTAGTCAAAGTTCTTTGGCGAAACCAGTCAGTTGAGAGAACTACTTGCGAAGCAGAAGCAGATAGGTGGTCCAAGTATCCTTACCTCTTCTCTGTAAACTCAGATTCATCTCAAGGTAATAGTTTTCCTTTGAACTTACTAAATTTCATGCTCAAATTTCCCTTATAAATTAGGTATCAGTTACCATTGCATTTTTTAGTTATGTATTCATGCATCAGATATGCATGTTCAGCATGAGAAACTCAGCTGATCACCAATTCCAGTCATGTATTCACGAATTTTGTTTAGCTATGTACTCATGCATCAGATATGCATGTTTAATACAAAATTTCAGCATATCAGTTGTGTCACTCATGAAATCATGTTACAGTTGTGCACATCCTGTATATAAATCCAGTCTACCAGTATTCTCATCATTCAACCTCATTCGAGGATGACTGTTACCAAGGGGAAGATATTGTAAGGCCCCACAAAATCCTAAGCTTAAACTCAGTCCTTTAAAGCTTGATAGGGTGTCCTAGACTTGAAAATTTTTATCGAAGTATTCAGACTTAGTTTTATTTTAGCCCTCGTAGGTTGGCAATTCTATTTCATCACCCTCATGACCTTAAAGTAATGATTTTTAGGTTGAATCATGATCAAGAATGTTAGTGGGTGTTCCTGGACAAGCTTCAAATTTTATGAACTTTGTTTGGTTCACTTCTAAAAGCTCAAACCAGTGGATTGACGCGATCTCGATGCACCACATTTCCCATCGCATCGATGAATATTTTTCTCTAGATCCCAATGCAAATTCTAGTGAACCAATGTAGATTCAACGTGGTGCGTTGATGCCAATGACATGGCATGCCAGTCTACACATTGCAGGTTAGTTTTGCATCCTCAAGGGTAATTAGGTCTTTTTCCCACATCTATCATCCCAAAAACACAAAATTAAACCCTTCTAAGATAAAAAAAAAACTATTCATTCTTCACAAGTTGCCCTCAATAACAAATCCTAGGAGATTTCAAATTCAATTCAAGGACCAAGAACTTACCACCAATCTTTAAAAATTAATTGTTAAGGTATGTGAAGTGTTCATTCAAGGGTCCCTTTCACCCTTGGAGTTCAAGAAACAACTTTTAAAACTTCAAGTGTATTAATTTCATGAATTTTATGTTGGATTTAATTATATTCATGATCATAATGATTAATTAGGTTTCTACTTAATGTTTTGTTACAACTTTCATGTGGAATTATTTGATATATGTATAGAATCATGTGAATCCATGCTAAACTCATGAAATTATTAATGGGGATTTGAATTATTGTGCCCATATATGGTTAGTGTTATGTTCATGCATTATGTCCTCCAAGTGTTTGATAAATTGCTCATGTAAACAAAGAAAAAGGGAAAACAATCATGTCATGTTAGCTTAGTGCAAGTTATATCACGCAAGTATTTGATGGAATGTCTCTATAAATAAGTTATGATCAACTGCATATGGTTATGCCTTTCAAGTTTATGCTATGATTTATTTTTTATGCCATCGAGTCCTGGGGGTATCCAATACCCAAAAACATAGCTGTTACCTAGAGCTATAGTAGTTATAGAATAGTCTCAGTAGTGTTACGAATAGTAGCTCCAGTAATCAGTCACAGTTACAATTCAGTATTCAGTTCATATCTTAGTAAATCTAGCTAGTCAACAGAACTCTGTAGTATTCCATCAGTTAACAGAATTCAATAGTACTCTGTCAGTTAACGAAACTCAATGAACTCAATTCAGTTCAGTTAGACAGTACGATCAGGAATAGTTCAGTCTATCCTAGTACAGTTTAGAAATCATTCTAGTGTCTATTCAGTTAGGAGTAGGATTCAGCACCGAACGAACCCAGCGATGAGCGCATTCTTACCAGTAGAGGGTTTGACCCTTAGTAGCCGTCTCTGCATTATAGAACTATGTAGCCAACATAGGTTGAGATATCTTCCTGCCAGACTAGGGTTGATACATCTTATATGAGTTTTCCTGCCAGCGAGGGTTGACTAAAGAGCTTCCTATTAGAGAGGGTTAACTCATAGTTGTCTTTGCCCATGGCACGAAATTGACACCCTTCCAACTGGGGGTATAGGTTGGACTCTAATCTATCCAAAAAGAGGTGTGTCAGTTAGATGATTACCTCCCAAAGTCTCAGTTTCAGTCTTCAGAATAGAACTTAATTTAGTTTTACAGAAATTAAGACTGTTAGACACAGTCACTCAGTTCAGTATAGAACTCAGCACTGTTCCACAGAATCAGGACTGTCATCTATCGTCATTCAGCTATCATTTATACATTATCAGTAAACTCAGATATTAGTAAATTAGTAATTTAGAACTCAGTATGCAGTATCATCATGACTTCAATTATAGTTTACGTATTTCATGTATGTACTCTCATTCAGTTATACTCATGTTATTCAGTCAGTATTGTTCATGCATATGAACCCATGTATCTTAGCCTACGTCACTTAGTATACCAGTACATTCAAAATACTGACACATACCTTTCTTTTGCACTATGATGTCTTATATCAT
Organism: Capsicum chinense; assembly: GCA_026120095.1. Classification (NCBI taxonomy): domain Eukaryota; kingdom Viridiplantae; phylum Streptophyta; class Magnoliopsida; order Solanales; family Solanaceae; genus Capsicum; species Capsicum chinense. The sequence goes on from JAPEIP010000009.1 coordinate 125,824,899, forward strand.
AGGTTCATACGCATGGGCTATCAATCATACTAAGCAGCCCGGTCCATCATTAGCATACTAGTGGTTAGTCCTCATTGTTATGGACAAATTTACTATTCTAGTAATTCAGTACTCAGTTTATTTCAGTAGTTGGAGTTAGTTGGGGACTTGTCCTATCAACTCTTTGTTCAGATAGTAGAGGCTTTTCAGACTAGAGTATTTATAGACAGATGTTCAATTTTGGTATTGAGGTACCGTACTCAGTATTTACTTATAGTTTTGAACCTTATGGCAGATTTCTATCTAATTTCTGCATAATTATAGTATTATTATTCAGTTATTACTTTAGGTACCATTCATGGGTTAGCTTGGGGTCCCTTGAGATTATAAGTATTGTGTAGCGTCTAGGGTACAGACTCGAGGCATTACATGTTTCTTGTACACCACACCTCCTCTTATATTGCCTTTTTCTCAATTTGATAGTGCTTGGTCCAATTTATAGAGGAGGTATTAATTTCTCCAAAAGCTCTACCAGAACAACCCAACATTCTTCGAGAGGCACTGGATTAATATTCTCACTATATGCCATTATATATCTTTCCATCAAATAATATGGAGACGAGCACTCATAAATTTTAGTTCTATGTTGTGCACTTTATTAGGCTCGAAGTGCTGCCATAGCGTGTGGATAGGGTATTTTGTCCAAGTCAAAAACTCTGCATGTACAAGATCATTTTTGAAGATTGACCGTGGAAACATCACCATAACTATCGATACTGAACATGTAATCTGCTATTAGATGAGTAAATAACCTATTCCCCAAACTGACATTTATTAATATTTGTTTTTACACTTCTAGAACAAATTTGGTTCCTTTGTTCATGAACTGCATACATCTTTTGTGAAATAATTTGCCATACTTCTTATTTATTTCATCAAATAGCACCGCGATGGAAAATTCTCTTTAACGGTAAGTAATAAGTTCACTTGTTCAACTATGTTTGACATCATAATATTATACCTATCCAAAAGAATCACTTAGTACGACATTATACTAAACTTATAACTCAAATAAGATGTTAAATTCATAAGAATGTGCCTATTTGCCCAACAAAATGACCAGCTCTATCTCTCAAAATTGACACATACGAGATGTTCTGCTACCTTGGGATGCATATCCATTAATTGATTGAAATGGTAAAAAAACTCATCTTTATTATATGCTTTAGCTTCTCTATAAAAATGGGTCACGACCATTTCATTGTGAAAGTTGTTTGTAATATTATCTATAAGATGCCTCATGCAACAACCAAAGTGAGCTGAAGTGTAGAAA
>JAPEIP010000009.1:125843364-125875240 GCA_026120095.1 Capsicum chinense
CGAAGGTTTGAGCGTAAGTTCTTTGTTAGGAACTTACTTAATTTAGCCTATTTGATTAATGTCAATATTTGATCCCTTGTTTTCACCTATTATTTTTTGATCTTTTTGATTAATACTAGTCAATTGTAGGTGTATTGCACATTTGTTTTATGTTAGGCCAGCAACTGATATAAAATATATTAAATATTTGTATCTTATTTTAATGATAAGCAACTTTCTAAAAAGGACCTGGTCCCTAGATGTTCAAGGCTATAGTACAGCTGGCCCGCACCTGCATAGTTTTGTCCTCTTGTGTAACAAATTGTGCAGGTGTAGCTTGTATTATTTAGGACACCTAGTCCAATTTTATTCAACCCTAATCATCACTCAACTATAAAATAAAATAATGCTTCTCTATCAATTAGTTTTCACAAATTAGAGAACTAAAGATAGAAAAAGGGAAAAACTTAATATTCAACATTTCTCAAGATCTCATTTCTTGTGTGTGCTAAAATAGAAAATGTTCTTGAGTCCAGCTTGAGTTTGTAACTGAATTACTTGCCCAATAAGACTAGTGCTATTTTGTTTTTGTTTTGAGAATGCTTAGGTAGAGTTTCTAAAGCTTGATACTGGTTAGAGTTAATTAGTTTTGAGAGAGTCTTGGTAGAGTTGTCAAGGTGAGCTTATAGTAGAGTTATTATAAGTAGAAGGAGCCTAGATTTAGGTTTAAGTTTGAGTTTATAATAAAGAGGTTGATTATAGTAAGTTTTTAGGTGTTTTTGAGGGCAATTCATGGTTTTTCCTCCCTTGAAAAAGGAGGTTTCAACAGTAAATCCTGCGTTCTTTATATTTCATGCTTTTGTTGTGTTCATAGTTGGTTTACAATGTTTTTTCCTATGAATGATTTTTAGTCACCTGGTCCATCACTGTGTGTTACAACCCTCAAGATTTCAACATTTGGTATCAGAATAAGAACACTCTAAATAGTTCATACCTACAGTGATTTAGTTATTATGGCTACTCTACCTAACCTGGAAGAAGGGCAATCTACCACTAGGCTACCTCGATTTAATAGGAAGCACTATAAGTGGTGAAAAACTAGGATGTTTGATTTCATTATGGATGAGGATAGTAATCTAATGGACATAATTCTTAATAGTCCTCATGTGCCTATTAGAGAAGTTAAAGAAGGTGAAGTGTAATCCCCTATACTTTTTCCTAGATAATTTCATCTCAAGAATGTCTAGTATTAGCTTGTAAATTGAATGATGGTTATTCCATGAGGAATTTTCAAGATTTTCACTTTCTGTCATATGGGAAACTCAATAAGCTTTGCATCAATATAAGATTCACCCAAATTCGATAACCGGGTTAGAAGTTACGACTATTTTAAGTTCCCATCGTAAAATAATGCCATATTAGTTAGTGGCATACCGCGCCACAAGAGGAAATGGCATTTGGAAAGTTCCAGTAGGGGTCCACGATTATGGCGCATTGTGTCAGGGCCCAAATTCAAAATTGTCCTTTTCTAATGTCTTAGCGTAATTTCCTCTGCGTCGCGCCAAAGTTCCAGTTTACAGGGGAAGGGGCAATATGATGGCTCCACATCGCGCCATCTCTCAGTTTCCAAAATATCAAATTCAAGTGACACAGTGCGATAGCGCCACATCGCACCAGGGATTCAGTCCAGGAAAATTTTACTAAAATTAAATGACACATACAGGGTTAAAAGGGTCAACTTTCAAACTCTATTTAAGCCCTTTAACATGTGATTCAACCACTTTTCACCCAAAATATACTAGTTTCTATCATGTTTCTCTCAAGAACAAGCTAGGATTTTCATAGAAGATCTAATTTCAAGAAAGTTTCTCCATAAATCTTCACGAAATCATGAACTAAGGTACGCATAGTGTTCATTCATGGACTCCTTTCATCCATAAAGCCCAAGAATCTCTTTTCTAAGTTTAACTTTATGGATTTCTTGATGAATTTCATGTTGGGTTTTTTTGTGTATGTTGAGAATGATCTATTGAATTCAAATCCATGTTGGGTAATCAATTTTATGTGGAATTGATTTGTATAGATGTATATCCATGTAAACCTATGAATAAACCCTAAGATGATGAAATTAGAGATGAATCATGATGATTAATTGTTGTATGATGTTGTCTACATGTTCTATGCCTACCATGTGTTTGATTAAATGCCTATATGAAGGAATAATGCCCAACTAGTATGATATCATGAAATCCCCATATATGTACAAATGCCTATCACACATTTTGATGGAATGCTTCTATAAATATATTATGGATTATGATGTTAGTTATGTATTCAAGTAAGTTATGCTTGGTCAGTTTTCCTTTCATCGAGTCCTGGGGGTACTTGTACCCAAAACATTAGTTGTGTGCTTAGAGCCATGTCATATTTTCACGATACTGTCAGTCAAGCTATGAATCCTTAGACTTCAGATAGTCTTATGTCTTAGGAAATCTCCATGATCTCATAAACTCCATCAGTTGTTAGATAACAGTAGTATTCCATCAGTCAACGGAATTCAGTAACTTAGCCCATGTTCAGTTCAGTAAGTCATGTTCAGTGTCCATTCAGATGGGAGTAGAAATTAGCACCGAGTGAACCCAAGGATGGGGACACACACTATTAGATGAGGGTGTGATCCTTAGCAGTTTTCCTTGTATTCCAAAACTATGTAGCCAGCATAGGTTGAGACATCAACACTGTCCAATAAGGGTTGATAAGGTGGATAAGCATTGTCATATAAGGGCCTCACCATTCTCGTAAAGGGGACACTAGCAGATGAGGGTCACACACAGCCTGTCCTTACCAGTGGCGCAGTTTTGACACCCTTCTAATTAGGGTTATAGATTGGAACCCAACTCATCCATAATGGCATATTAGGGGAATATCGATTAGATAACTACTTCCCACAGTGTCATGTTATAGAATCAGGACTGTCAGATACAGTCAATCAATCTCAATAATAGAACTCAGATAGTTCTTTAGATTTTAGGAGTGTCAGATACGGTCAACTCAGATATAGTACAAAAATTCAGATAGTTCCATTAGATTCAGGACTGTCACATACAGTCACTCATGTTATCAGTTATATTCAGATTTAGTAACCATGTTATCATTGTATCAGTGTCAATTATTATGTCTTATGTATGTATTCTCACGCTCATGATAGTTAGTCATTTATTATTATTGTTTATGCATATGAACCCTATGCATTTAGCCTACCTCACATGCATACCAGTACATTTAAAGTACTAACACATTTGTGCTACGGTGTCTTATTCCATAGGTTCAGACACATGAGCTCCAGAGCAATAGTAGATTCTAGATATCTACAGACAGAGTTAGAATCGAGTCCTCATCTTTTAAGAACATAATTATTTCTCTATTATCTCATTAATCAATTTATTAGTTGGAGTTAGTTGGGGACATATCCCATCAACTCCTTACTCAGATAGTTCAGTTAGTTAGAGGCTTTTTAGACTATTATGTTTTAGACTTCAGTATGTTCAGTTTTCTTTTAGGTATTCTATTACCCTACACAGATGTTTATATCATTTAGACCATGTTCAGTATTGCACCTTATGGTCTTTCAGTTTATGTTTCTACATTATAAAGTATTTTATGCTGTATACAGGTACAGATATCTGTCATGGGTTAGCTTATGGTCCTTTAGGGTCATGAGCACCATGTAGCATTTTGGGTACCAGATTCGGTGTGTTACAAGAAGTAACAAGGATGGTGGTCAAAGGTAGGATAGAATATGATGATAAATATTAAAAAAGGTTGAAAAAAATTATAAAGCCAAGAAACTATTAGTTTATGGCATACGACTTAATGAATTATAACACCTCAGGATTATTACACTTGTAAAAATTCTTTAGTTTTGTACTTACTAGAATTGGTACGGCTTAAGGGTACAAATAGTACCCTTGGATATGAGTTAGGGGTTGCTAGGTAGCTCACTTGTGTGCTAGGCAAAGGTATGACTCAGTAAAGTACGAGTTGTATAAAAGGATATGAAGGGTTCAAGGAAAGTCATATGTTGCTTATTAGTTGGTTTTGTTGAATCTATCCATGGTATGAGATGTGGGTACAATTTGGTGTACCACTCATACCCTTAGGTGCGATTTAAGAAGGTGAAGTCATATAGGAACCAATGTGTAGGGTCTTGGAAAGGTCTTGGGTACGATTTGGGATGCCACTCGTACCGTAGGGTACGGATGGCATGGGTAAGTTATACCCTACAATGTGGTTAGTTTTAATTTTTTGTCAAGGGTAGTTCAGACATTTCCTACTTTAAAACTCTTATTTCCTCACGTTATATAACTATTAGTGGCCTTTTATAACACTTGTTAAAGGATAGAAACACTCCAAATACGCTTTCAAACTTACTCTTGAAGTCATGTGTTCTTCAAAGGGTTCAAGAGTCATGTTTCTATTTGAAATCTTCTTATATAAGGCATGTACTTCTTTCCTCATTTTTAGTTCCAACTAAAGGCATGATTAATGTGTTTTAGACATTGATTTATGAGTCATAAATGGTGGTTTTTAAACAATGTTTAGGGTCTTAATGCATATTATTTGGTATTGGTTTAAACTATATTTTTACATGTTTTTGGTAATGGTTTGCACATGTGAGTGCTTGTTGGTCATGGTTTAACAAATGGGTCATAAGTAACCCTAATTATAAAGGTTAATTCTTTGTTTTTGGTCTTGGTAAAGTTATTCCCTCAACATGTTCGATAAAATACCTAAAAAGATTTTTTACTATGTTGTTGAGCTTTCATTGGAACTCTTACATAGTTTGGTTTAGTAATGGAACCCTGAATGGATTTGGATGGTTTTAAGTGGTTTAAATGGTTTGAATTATATAAATTCTTTAAATTTTTAGAATGGTTTAAAATGGATTGGAGTGGCCAAATGGTAAGGTATTGGTGGTTATGGTTGGTCGATTTGAAAACCTTGTGGTGTACATAGGAATCCCCCATGTGAATTCACTAAGGAAATTTCTTTAAACAATGGTTGGCTTAATAAACATACTTGTGAAGTACAAGGGAATCCCCCAAGCTAATATGGTAATGAATACTTATGGGGTATGTGGGAATCCCCCAAGTTAATTAGATAATGTGATCTATGGGTACATGAGACTCCCTTGATCAGTAAGAGGTTTGTCTAAGGACAATACTTATAAGTTATAGTTGCTATAATGATACCATAACTAATATCCTTAGTTAATAATAATGGACAAATGGTTTGGTTGGAAATGGCTTTAATTGGGCAACAATGGCAGGGTGTGAAAGCTAACCATAAAGGTGGGAGCCCAATGGATGAACACTAGAAACTCATGTTTGCCGACATGAGCGGTAGGGCATGGAGACCCTTATATGATACTATGAGGTAATGAAAATCCTCTAAGTACATTGTACATATGGATCACAAAGAGTGAAGGGTACATGGGAATCCCCGACTCTTATGGTATCTCTGGTTCATTTGGCTACACGCATCGGGGCCCGTTCAGGAGGTTACATAGGAGCCATATAGCCCGTGGCTGGTTTTAGGATGGTTAAGATTCACATGCCCATGTTAATGATTTTAGTGCATGCTAAACCCGGTTCCCCTCCATACGTGGTTATATACATATATATGTATAAATATATGTGTGTGTATGGGTTGTGTGCAAATGGATGGTTTTTATTGGTTTTCTTAAATTACATTATTTTATCCTTATCCTAATTATATGCTAGCATTCACTTGATAACTCGTATTTGGGTGGCTGTAGCCCCATGCGATGCAGGAATCGAATATTTTACTCGTTCTTCTTAGTGATCGGATTTGGGATCAGTTATTGCACTGATGTGGTGATCTTTCATAGTTCGAAAGGCATCTATTTCATGTTGTGGATTACTTTATTTACTTTTGAATTTCATAGACTTGGATTATGGCTATGTTGAGGGCATATCCCGACTAGGTACTCTTTGGTTTGGTTTAGAAACTTTGTATGGACAACTGTAGGTTTGGGTATGGTTTGATCATGTTATATCATATATATATATAATGATACATTGGGCTATTATTTAGGTTTTGTCTTATGGTTTGGTAGGGTTATTGGTTGGCTTAAATGGTTGGTTTCGGTTATTGGGTGGATTGACTTGGTTGGGTTAGTCTCAGATATAGACTTATTCTAAAATCAACACATTGTCAAATACATTATCTTGTTATATGTTTGGAGTTTATCTGACTCAGGATACATATTGGTCAGTTGGGTTGGGTATTGAGGGCAGTCTCCGATCCTGGATGGACTTGGGTTTGCCCATTACAACAAAGACCCTGTTTAGGTCATGTCAAGTTAGTATTAGAGACTTAGGTTTTGGTGTCATGGGGTGTCCACAAAGCCGTGTTGATTAGAGTCTTGCTTAAGGGTGTGTCATGCATCACACTTATAATCAGAAGGCTACAAGGCATCTAGAAATGCTTAACTTTATTGGTTGTTCTACATTTGGGCTGTGGAGTCTAAGGTCTTAAACTCTTCTCTAAATCTTCCTTGGTTTACTCTTTCAATTAGGTCTTCTCAACGACCTAAAAATTGTGGAAACTTGCTCATCTTATTTGAGGACAACATGGATAGATCTAGTTCAACTCATAGGGCGTAAACCCAATCAAGGGTCATATCTTTTAGTTTTCCCCGTGGAGTCCCATCAGTTTCCACTGACCCTATTTTAGAAGGTAATAATTATTCTCAATTACCTCAATGAGAGGTTACCAATACTGAGTTCTAATATTTTATTAACCCAGATAATGATAACTCTATCATGCTATTTCTTTCCTATTGGTCTGGGAAGAAATAAGTTAAGTTTGGGAAATAGGCAAGGTGAGGAGGTCTCGATTTTTAGATAAAAAAGAGACCAATTGTATGGCGGTGAATGGTACAAGAGAAAGAGTTGGGTAGGTCCTAACTCCTATTTTAAGGTTTGTGCTCCCTGCCCAAATCTTATGGGAGGCAAGTATTTTCATATTGGTAAATTCTTCTAGGGCACAAAAGGCCCAGTCTTGGGCCAATGGGGCCCAATTAATATCATCCTATTCTCTTTGTAGAGTTTGTAGTTGGTCGTACCATAGTTGTTGCGAGGAAGAGGGAAATCATTATTTTAGTTGTAGTCAACTAGGTCACATGTAATGGGATTGTTCCAAAAGGATTACTGTTTGGAAAAATATAATATCAGGTGCTACTCCTGGCTCCAACATAGGTCGAGATCACCTCAATGTTCTTACTATTCCTTGGGAGTCCGAGGTATCTTTTGATACTAACACTGGTATGTTGAAAACTCCTTTATTGTGGTGTGTATGGTTTTCTTAGTTTGGGGTACCCTCTCTTTTGTGGCCCCATTTATGGTTTTGTATTTTAGTATTGGTCCTACAGTTATCTTGAACTCTTTTCTTTTCTATTTCTACCCAGTAGGTATCTCTGCCATTACCAAAAAAGTCTATGGGGTGTGTGGTATTTGTTGGTAATAAAGAGGTCTTGGCAGATCTTTTTGACTCGGATGTGGTAGATTTTGATATCGTTTGGGGGATAGATTGGTTGCACTCATGCTATGACTCATTAGGCTGTCGAATCCATAAGGGTTGTCTTTGGGCTCCCTGGTGAGTCGATTATAAAATTGAAGGGTAGTTTCATCCCCTAGCTATTAAGGGAAAGGTTATATCGTATCATAAAACTCAGAGATTGGTCTCCAAAGATATGTCTTTATTATTTAGTCTGGGTTAAAGGTTATAACTTGAAAGATCCTTCTTTGGTTTGGTTTTCATGGTGGATGAACTTTCTGAGGTCCCTTCTGATGAATCTCATAGTGTCTTTCTCATGGGGAGGTTAGTTTAGAATTGATCTTATTTCAAAAATTTATCCAATTTCTATTCTTTCTTTATAGAATGATTCTGGTTGGGTTAAAAGATAAATTAAGGGATCATCTAGATAAAGGTTCTATCTATTCTGGTGCTTCTCCGTGGAGTGCTTTCATGCTTTCTTTCATAAGGGAAATAGTTCCCTGGAAACTGCAAAGGTTGTCGGAGGGAAATTAAGAAAGTTAAAGTTTCTTTCTAGTGGGGGAGCACCCTATATGTATATTCCGTATTACATAGGGTACTTTACTAGTGGTGCATGGTGGTTGACAGACACTAAGTATAAATCTTAGATGTTCGATTTTTGTAAAGGGAATATATTAGCTCAGGGGATAGCAATGCAAAAATTGCGAAGATAAATTGGTATGTTGGATGAGGTGTGTGGAAGGGGTAAGGTTGATTGCTTGGGGAATTATAATAGTAGGAAAGTTATGACTTATAGGTTGGGGGTTGAGGTTGAATAGATGGATTAGGGTCAAATCATTGAATGGGTTAGAGCATGGGGTCTATATGACTATGCTAGACTATAGGTGGCTTTGGGTGGATTAGGTTTTGGGTATAGGACAACCAAGCATCTTTAGTGTACATCCTTGGTGATAACTTTAAAGTGGAGTGGTGTGCTTATAGGTGTCATGGGAGGAAGGTTGGTGGTTAACCTTAAAATTTTATTTTAGTCATGGACTTCAAGGGAAGGTCGGGTTGCATAATCCATTAATTCTCTTCTATCTCAGTTAAGAGAGTAGTCTACTGGCGTTATAGTTATTCTTATAGCACTTATGCCTAACATTAGCATTTTGTGTTCACCTTGTTCTTTTGATATGAGTCTTACCCTCATTTACATTACCTGTGATTTATGTGGTTATGTTCGTTTTGGTGTCTTATCTAAGGACTTCTTTTATGGTATGGTTTGGTCAGGATGTTTCTTCATTTATGATCTAGGTAGTTGCTATGAAGTACTTCGGTCCTATGGTGATATGAATTGTTTTAGCGGTCTTTGTCTTTCCTTGGGTGGCATGGATAATTCTTTCATTTTGGTTCCTTAATAATTTTTCTTGTTCTAAGATGCTAGTGGCTTGGGGAGCATAGTGGTATTTTAAAATAGGGGATGTAGAAGTCTCTAAGTGGGGGAAGGTCTCGGGTGACTACTAGAGTTAAGGATTTGGAAGGTGAGGTAAGTTTGTTGTCATGAGAAATGGTTAGGAAAGGAATAGGTGGTGAAAATCCTTGTGGAAATAATAGAAGGTGCTAGATCTTTAGAGGGATAGATCATATCACGGGTATATAAGCGGCAGGCTTAAATGTTGTGCTTATAGATATACCAATAGTTGTGTTTGGAACTTGAGAAGTTTGATAAAGAATGATTTTATGAAGTGTTTTCATGGCATAGTAGTTATATGGTTTTCGGTGTTCAATTATAAGTTGGGGATTTTTGTTAAGATGGTTGGATATGGTTTATCCATGTCCTTTACTCATAGTTTCTTTATTATAATGGTGATGGAAGCAGAGTAGTGTTTTGGGATAGATATAAGGAGTAGAGCCCAGTGGCCTAAGTTAACTCTTTTTTGTTTTGGATAGGCTGGAACATAAAAGTGGTGGTATACTATTAGACTTAAGCTCTTATGGTGGTGTGTCTTGGTAAATTCTAAAACAAATTGGTCTTGCTCTTTAGCATTAGTCCATTCATCCAGTAATCTATGTATTATGTGAAGGTGAGGTATGGATGGTCCTTGGTTGGTTGGTTCCTTTGGTTGGTATTGGTATCTTGGATTTCTTGTTCATTATAGAGGTCCCAGTGAGGATCTTGGATCGGTAAGTTCTCCGGTTGCGAATAAAAGGTGTGGCTTCGTAAAGGTTCCATAGTAAAATCAAAAGTCCGAGAAAGCCATTTGGGAGGAGAAAGAGGACATGGAGTCCAAGTATCCCTGTTGGTTCTTTGTTTTAGAAACTCATGCATAGGGTATGTGTTCATTAACACATCTTTGTTTTCTAACTTGTTTAAAGGTAAGGAATGTTTCCTCTTGTATCTTTGTTTCCTAACTTAGTTAGAGGTCAAGATGGAGGTGTTGGGGTGTAAATCGTGTTTGGGTTAGGTGATGATCTACTCATCTTGGCTTATGTCCTTGTCTTCTATTTTGGTTAAGGGAAAGCTAATGTGCTATCTCGTTCTTGATCCTACCCTTACCCGTCATTCGAGGATAAATGGTCCTTGTGGGGGAGACTATAACACCCCAGGATTTGGACCCTTGCAAAAATTTTTGAGTTTTGGACTTATTAGTCTTGGTACAACTCAAGGGTACCAATCATACCCTTGGATACGAGTTAGGGGGTGGCTAGGTGACTCACTCGTACAATAGGCAGTGTGTTTGGCTTAGTTAATGCCCAAGGTACGACTCAACAAGGTACAAGTCGTATAGAAGGATACGAGGGGTGCAAGGTAAGTCATATGTTGCTTGTTAGTTGGTCTTGTAGAATATGCCCATGGTACGAGAAGTATGTATGGTTTGGTGAACCACTCGTACCCTTAGGTTTGATTTAAGTGCGTGAAGTCGTATAGGAACCAGTATGTAGGGCCTTGGAAAGGTCTTAGGTACGAGATGGGGTGCCACTCGTATCCTAAGGTACGGATGACATGGGTAAGTCTTACCCTACATCGTGGTTAGTTTTGATTTTAAGTTAGGGGTAGTCCAGATATTTCCTACTTTAAAACCCTTATATCCTTATGCTAGATAACCCTTGGTGGCCTATCATAACACTTATTAAAGGATAGAAACACTCCAAATACACTCTCAAAATTACTCTTGAAGATTGTTTCTTCATGTGTTCTTCAAAGGGTTCATGAGTCCTGTTTCTCTTCGGAATCTTCTTATATAAGGCATTTACTTCTTCCCTCGTTGTTAGTTACAAATAAAGGCATTATTACTGTGTTTTAAACATTGATTTATGAATCATAAATAGTGGTTTTGAAATAATGTTGAGGGTTTTGATGTATATTGTTTGGTATTGGTTTAGACTATATTTTTACATGTTCTTGGAAATGGTTTGCACATGTGAGTGCTTGTTAACAAATGGGTCATGAGTAACCCTAATTAAAATGGTTTATGATTTGGTTTAGGTCTTTGTAAAGGTATACCCTCAACATATTCGATAAAATGCCTAAAAGGATATTTTTACTCTGTTGTTGAACATTCATTGGAACTCTTGCATGGTTTGGTTTGGGAATGGAACCCTGAATGGATTTTTATGGTTTTGCATGGTTTAAATGGTTTGAATTATATAAATTTTTTAAATGTTTGGAATTGTCTAAAATGGATTGGAGTGGTCAAATGGTAAGGTCTTGGTGGTTATGGTTGGTCGAATCGAAAACCTTGTGGGGTACATAGGAATCCCCCAAGTGAATGCATTAATGAAATTGGATTGAACAATGGTTGGTTTAATAAACATACTTGTGGGTACAGTGGAATTCCCCAAGCTAATATGGTAATAAATACTTGTAGGGTACGTGGGAATCCCCTAAGTTAATTGGATAATGTGATCTATAGGTACATGGGACTTCCTTGATCACTAAAAGGTTTGGCTAAGGACTATACCTGCAAGTTATAGTCGGTATGATGATACCACTACTAATAGCCATGGTTAATAATTATGGAATAATGGTTTGGTTGGAAATGGTTTTAATTAGGAAATAATGGCGGGGTTTGAAAGCTAACCGTGAAGGTCGGAGTCCAATAAAAGAACACTGAAAACTCATCTTTGTCGATATGAGGGGTAGGGCATGGAGACTCTTATATGATACTATAAGATATATGGGAATCGTCTAAGTACACTATACATATCTATCATGGAGGTTGAAGGGTACATGGGAATCCCCAACTCTTATGGTATCTCCGGTTCGTGCGGCTACACTAATCAGGGCCCGTTCAGGGGGTTACACTGGACCCATATAGCTCATGGGTGGTTTAAGTATGGTTAAGCTTCACATAACCAAGTTAATGGTTTAGTGCATTGTAAACCCAGTTCCCTTTCCCGGCATTGTTATATATATATATATGGGTTATGTGCATATGGATGGTTTTACTTGGTTTTCTTAAATAGCATTATTTTATCCTTATCCTAAGTACATGCTAGCATTCACCTGCTAATGTGTAACGCCCTGAATCTAGTACCTAGAACGCTACATGGTGCTCACGACCCTGAAGGACCACAAGCTAACCCATGACTGGTATTTATACCTGTATACTACATAACATATCGTATAATGTGGAAACATGAACTGAAAGGCCTTAAGGTTCAAAACTGTAACATAAGATCTAATAAATCGTAACATATGGATGGGGTATGGAATACCCAAAACAAAGCTGAAATAAGCTATCTGAACATACTGTAGTCTGAAAAGCCTCTAAACATGACTGTTAGAATAAGGAGTTGATGGGACATGTCCCCAACTAACTCCAACTAATAAATTATTTAATGAGATATTAAAATAATGATCATGTCTTCGAAAGATGAGGACTCACTTCTAACTCTGATTGCTGAGACTGGAATCAACTGATACTCTGGAGCTTGTAACTCTGAACCTATGGTATAAGACACCATAGAGTAAATATGTCAGTACTTTGAATGTACTTGTATGCATGTGAGGTAGGCTGAATACATGGGGTTCATATACATGAACAATATTAACTAACTGACTAATATGAGCATGAGAATACATACATACATACCTAGTGACTATAACTGAAATCGTGATAATGTGAGTTTACTGATAACTAACATGACTAATGAATGAGGTCTGATAACTGATATAACTGATAACATGAGTGACTATATCTGACAGTCCTGAATCTGATGGAACTATCTGAGTTCCGTACTGAATTTGTGTTCACTTTAATTGACAGTCCTTAATTCTGTAGAACTATCTGAGTTCTATTACTGAGACTAATTGGTTGTATTTGACAGTCGTGGTTCTATAACATGAAACTGTGGGAAGTAGTTATCTAACTGACATGCCCCAAATAATGTATTATAGCTGAATTGGGGTCCAATCTGTGCCCTGATTGGAAGGGTGTCTATACCGCGCCACTGGTAAGGACAACATGTGGGTGACCCTCAACTAGCAGGTTACTCTAATGAGAATGGAGGGAACCCTCAACTAGCAGGTTAAGACACCTCATCTACCCTCTACTAGCAGGTATGATGTCTCAACCTACGCTGGCTACGTAGTTCTGGAATGGAAGGATTGCTCCTAAGAATCACACCCTCTACTAGCAGGTGAGTTCCCATCCTTGGGATCACTCAGTACTAATTTCTACTCCCATCTGAATAAACACTAAACATGGGTTACTAAACTGAACTGGACTGAGTTAAATGAGTTTCGTTGACTGATAAAATATTACTGAGATTACAGAGTTTTCCTGACTCATGAGACTAACTGAATTCTACTTAACATGTCTTGACTGAGAATATCTTGAAAACATAACATTGGCTCTTGGCATACAGCTAAATTGTCGGGTACAAAGACCCTCAGGACTCGACGGAAGGAAATAGACAAAGCCTAACTTTCTTGAATACATGACCAACATCAACAATCCATAATATAATAAGTTGGGGATTTCACGAAGTACATGGTTGTCATACTATCTAACATGGATGGGAATTCTTATAATCATATCATAATCTCATGTTCAAATATCATGGGCATTCCAACAATAAACACATTTCACAATGATAGCATGGAAACCATATAAATATAAAAGGATGATAAGCATGTCACTTTTAGTTTATGTTTTGGGCTATAAGGCATGATTTCTACTCTTCCAAGCATTTTATCAAACACCTTTCATGCACAATTTAGGGTAAAGGTTAAATCATCATTTTATACATCATAAGCAACTAAATTCATGGATTTTATGTTGCATGTTAACATAATATCACAAAAAAACAAACAAAGATTCCAACTTTGAAATCAATCAACATCAAAACATGATTACAAATAACCCACAACATAAATACCATGATTTATAGATAAAACAATGTTCTTGAGCTTCGTGGATGGAAGGAATCCATGAATAAAAACTGTGCATACCTTGGTTCATAAATACACGAAGTTTGACAGAGGAAATTCTTGATTTTTTATCTTCTTTGAAAAGCCCTAGGTTGTTCTGGAGAGGTTTTTGAGAGAAGAGAGTATAATTTAGGTTCTCAATAGCTAAATATCGTGTTAAACAGCTTAAATAGGGGTGGGAAATTGACCCTTTTAACCCTGTATGTGTCTTTTAATTTCAATGAAAATTTTTCGAATTGGACCCCAGACGCGATAGAATGCTATCGCGCCATGTCACTGGAATTTGAAAACTGGGAAATTGAGGGAATGCGCGACCCGGAGCCATCGCGTTGCCACTTCCTTTGTGACCTGGAAGTTTGGCGTGATGTAGGGGAAATCATGCCGAGACACTGGAAAAGGACAATTGCCATTTTAGCTTGTGGCGCAGTGCGCCACTGACCAATATGGCACTGTTTTATGACGGGAACTTGAAATAATCATAAATTCTTACTTGATTATTGAATTTAAGAGAATCTTATATCGATCGCAAGCTTGTTGAATTTCCCACGTGCAAAAAACTGAAAATCTTGAAAATTCCATCTGTACAAAGGTGGATTCATCTTTCAATAAAGCATCTAACATTTTTTTAGATGATTTTAAGCTAGGAAAGAGTACAGGATATTACAATATCTCCCATTTGAGAACATTCTTCCTCAAATAAAACTGACAGTGAGGGGAAGAACATAAACCGATGCATATACTGAACATGGATAATCAGAACATGACCTCATGGCTGACATGACTAATAACTGAAGATATCACACTAGACATACAAATCTGATGCATGTGTAACTGATTCATGAATGCATGAATGAATATTCTGAGGAACTAAGTTTCTCACAATGAGAATGCATGTCTAATGCATAATTATATAACTGAACTGATACATGAATGCATGACTGAATATGCAATGGTACTTGATACCAAGTTTGTGAATAACACCGAGCATAAAATGGAGTAAGCTTAAGGAAAACTGTTACCTTGAGCTTGATCTGAGTTGATGGAGAATAGGTAAGGATATTCGGTATGCATGTTTGCTTCTGCTTCCCAAGTAGCTCCCTCGATGGATAGATTTCTCCAAAGAACTTTAACTAGAGGGACTTCTTTGTTCATCAGTCTACGAGTCTGATAGTCTAGGATTTTGACTGGAATCTCCTCATAAGAGAGACTATTCTGAAAATCAATGCTCTAAATAAGGACTACAACTGTTAGGTCACTTATGCACTTCTTGAGAAAATGGACATGGAAGAATGGATGAGCTAAAGTAAGATCTAAAGGCAACTCGAGCTCATAAGCTACTTTGACAAAGCTACTAAGAATTTTGATGGGACCGACATATCGAGGTCTAAGCTTTACCTTCTTACTGAACCTTTTCACTCCCTTCATGGGAGACATCTTGAGGTAAACATAGTCACCAATCTCGAACTGATCCTTTCTGCGCATATTTGCATAAGACTTCTGCCGGCTCTGAGTAGCCTAGAGTCTTTTTCTAATCAACTGGACTTTTTTAAGGCATCAATACTAAGTTAGGCCCTATAACTGAGGCCTTACTAACTTCAAACCAATCGATTGGAGATCTGCACCTCTTACCATAGAGAGCTTCGAATAGAGCTATCCGAATACTGGAATGATAGCTATTACTATATGCAAACTCAATCAAAGGCAAGTGGTCATCCCAACTACCCTTGAAATCAATTGCACACGCCCTTAGCATATCGTCTAGGGTCTGAATAGTCCTTTCGGCTTGACTATCTGTCTGAGGATGGAAGGCTGTACTGAGATAAACTTGGGTACCAAGACCCTTTTGGAATGATTTCCAGAAGTAAGAGGTGAACTAGGTACCTCTATCTGAGATAATGGATAATGGAACACCGTGCAATCTGACCAACTCTCTAATGTAGAGTTTGGCATATTCCTCGGCTGAATAAGAGGTATGGACTGGAAGAAAATAACATCCTATCTATAATGACCCAAACTGAATTATGTTGATGACGAGTTCGGGGCAAACCCATCACGAAGTCTATGTTCACTTCTTCCCACTTCTAAGTAGGAATACTGAACTCATGTATAGGACCACTTGGATTCTACTGCTGTATCTTAACCTGCTGACATGTAGAGCACTTAGCCACAAACTCTGCAATATCTCTCTTTATAGCACTCCACCAATAGATATCCCGTAATTCACGATACATATTTGTGGCCCCTGGATGAATAGAGTAGCGCGCACCATGCGTTTCTACAAGAACTTGTTGCCTCAAATCATCTACAGCTGGAAAACATAGACGACCTTGACAACGAAGGACACCATCTCCCCCTTGGGAGAAAACCTCTACTTTCTGATCCTTGACTGACTCTTTCAACTTAACAAAGCTGGGATCTCTATTTTGCTTTTGTTTTATCTCAGAAACTAGAGATGATTATGAACTACCCTGAACCCATATATCGCCTTCTTTTGTATCGACCAAGTGAACGCCTAGTCTGGAAAGCTGATGAACTTCCTAGGATAGCTTTTTCTTACTATCCTCAACATGAGCAACACTACCCATAGATAGTCTACTAAGAGCATCGACCACTACATTGGCCTTGCCCAGATGATTAAGGACACTCATGTCATAATCTTTCAAGAGCTCTAACCACCTTCTCTGACAAAAATTTAGATCTTTCAGAGAAAAGACATAATGAAGGCTCTTATAATCTGTGAACATATCTACATAAACACTGTATAGATAATGCCTCCAAATCTTCAAGGAAAATACTACGAATGCTAACTCAAGATCATTAGTAGGATAATTCTTCTCATGAGGTTTAAGCTATCTGGAGGCATAGGCTATGACCTTAACATGCTGCATGAGTACACAACCCAAACCTACTCTGGATGTATCACAGTATACTACAAACCTATCTGAACCATCAGGAAGAGCTAGGACTATAGCTAAGGTAAGTTGAGTCTTTAACTCTTGAAAACTCTTCTCGTAAGGGTCTAGCCACTGAAACTTGACTTTCTTATAAGTCAATCTGGACATAGGGGATGCAATAGAATAAAATCCTTCAACAAACCATCTGTAATAGCCAGCCAAACCCAAGAAACCCTTGATGTCTGATAGAGAGACAGGTTTGGGCCAGTTTCTTATCACTTCGGTCTTTTGAGGATCTACTCTAATGCCATTACCCGAAATGATATGACTATGGAATGATATTGACCTTAGCTAAAATTTGTACCTACTAAATTTGGCAAACAATTGATGACTTTTAAGAGTCTTAAGTACAATTCTGAGATTGTCTGCATGATCACACTCACTATGGGAATAGGCCAGAATATCATTTATGAAGACTATGATGAACATGTCCAAGTACTACTTGAACACGCGGTTCATCAAGTCCATGAAAGCTTCTGGGGCATTGGTGAGACCAAAGGACATGAATAGCAATTTGAAGTGACCATACCGAGTATGAAAAAATATTTTTAAAATTTCATACTTTCTGACTCTAAGCTGATAGTAGCCCGATTTGAGGTCTATCTTTGAGAAATAGCTGGCACCTTGAAGTTGTTCAAACAAGTCATCGATTCTGGAAAGTGGATACTTGTTCTTGATCATGACTTTATTAAGTTAACGGTAATCTATACACATTCTGAGAGAACCATCTTTCTTGCACACGAATAAGACTGGTGCACCCCCTGGGGAAACACTGGTTCTGATGAACCCCTTATCTAAAAGATCTTTCAACTGCTCTTTCAATTCCCTAGGTTTTGCTGGTGCTATTCTGTATGGTGAAATAGATATAAGCTAAGTATCTGGAAGAAGATCCATACTGAAGTCTATTTCCCTTTTAGGAGGAATTCTTAGAATATCTTCGGGAAAGACATCTAAATACGCATTCACTACGGGGACTGATTCAAGAATGGGAGTTTTGGAACTAGTATCCTTAACTCAAAAAAGATGATAGACATATCCCTTGGATATCCTTTTCCGTGGCCGAAGGTAGGAAACAAGCTGACCTTTGAAAACTGAAATTGGACTATTCTATTTCTGCAGCCAACTATGGCATAGCAGGAATAAAGCCAATCCATACCGAGAATGACATCAAAATCAGTCATCTCTAATTCGACAAAGTTATCTAAAATGACCTTCTAAAATATCATAATCAGCCAGTTTCTATATACTCGCTAGGCCATGATGGTTTTACCCAGTGGGGTAGAGACTGAAAAGGGCTCTGCTATAATTTCAAGACTGGTTTTGAAATTGCCTTTTATATAGGGAGTAACAAAAGACAAAGAAGCTCCTAGGTCTAGCAAAGTGTAAACATGCATATGAAAGATCTACAACGTACCAGTAACTACATAAGGAGAATTTTCCTGATCTTGCCGGGATTGGAAAGCATAGAGCCTGTTTGGACATTGCCAACTAATAGCACTGGAGGTGGCACTCTACTGATTTAGGTGACCGGACCGAGCTGAGGAACGGTTCTGTTGACCCTACAGACCTAACTGTAGATAATCTCTAACTCTATGGCTTGGCTTGATACACCTAAAACAAGTATTACTGCCAGTTATGCAAGTTCCCTAGTGGTTCTTGCCGCAAGTTTGATAAAGAGGATAGGTGCAGGCACTTCTAATACTTCCCTGAGACTTAGAGCCTGGTGCCCTATCTTTGTTACCCTCTCTGAACTGAGGAACTAGAGCATTGGCTGAAGAATGAACTGGAACTAATAACTTAGGAAGAAACTGAGAACGGTTTCCTCCTTTTGATTTTGGGCTGAGTAAAGTTAAAACTACCTCTCCTTGCTCTCTTATTCTACCTCTACCTCATCTTAATCTTTCACTCCTCTATGGCTAAAGTCATGTCATCATTCATCATGGAAGATCTGCACTCATTAACAATGCTATCATTCACCCCTGAAATAAACTTACTCATCTTGGCCCTGCTATATGCAACCATATAGGGGAAATATTTATATAATTGAGTAAACTTAAGAGAATACTCTTTCACCGTCATGTTGCCCTTCTTGGGGTTGATATATTCCAACACCATAGATTTTCTAAGATCTAGGGGAAAGAATCTGTCAAGGAAAGCAGAAGCAAACTCCTCCCACTCAACAGGCCCGGGGTCATCTGGCCTTTTTAACTTCCACTATTTAAACCAAGTCTGAGAAACATCCTACAATTGATATGTAGCTAGCTCAGAACTCTCAACAGGAGTAACACCCATGATATATGTAACCTTCTGAACTTGATCTAGGAATTCCTGAGGGTCCTCATCTGACTTAGACCCAAGAAAGGATGGAGGATTCATTCAGGTGAAGTCCCGAATTCTGGATGCAGTTAAATTGGACACTGGGTTGTCCTAAGCGACAGTTGGTCATTCATTCTAAGCAGCAACTGACTGAGCAAAAGTAGTGAATGCAGCTCTGAACTCTGGATAAGAAACATATTCGCCCAAAGTTTCTTCGTGCTGAGGGGCTAACTGGTTCCCATTTCTTCTTTTAGGAGGCATGTTCTGTAGAAAAAAGGAAGAAACAGATTAGACTGAAAAATTGACTTGAGATTATGTTCATTGGCACGACATGAATACTCGAAGAAGGGAAACTATTTCTAAATATCTTATAGCCTCCTACACATAAATATGGCGCATAACACACCATGTACAAGACTCTACTAGATATGACTTTCAGACTTCCTAACACTCTATTGAACCTTAGGCTCTGATACTAAGTTTGTAACACCCCAAATTTGGTAACCAAAATGCTGCACGGTGCTCATGACCCTGAAGGACCACAAGCTAACCCATTACTGGTATCTGTACTTGTATTCTGCATAACATATCGTATAATGTGGAAACATGAACTGAAAGGCCATAACGTTCAAAACTATAAAATAAGATCTAATAAATTGTAACATATAGATAGGGTATGGAATACCCAAAACAAAGTTAAAATAAGCTATCTGAATATACTATAGTCTAAAAAGCCTCTAAACATGACTGTCACAATAAGGAGTTGACGGGATATGTCCCCAACTAACTCTAACTAATAAATTAATTAATGAGATATTAAAAAAATAATTGTGTCCTCAAAAGATGAGGACTCACTTCTAACTCTGACTGCTGAGACTAGAATCTACTAATACTCGGGAGCTCATGTCTCTAAACCTATGGTATAAGATACCATAGTGCAAATATGTCAGTACTTTGAATGTACTGGTATGCAAATGAGGTAGGCTGAATGAATAGGGCTCATATGCATGAACAATACTGACTAACTGTCTATTATGAGCATGAGCATACATGCATGCATACATACATAGTAACTATAACTAAAATCATGATAATGTGAGTTTACTGATAACTAACATAACCAATAAATGAGTTTTGATAACTGATATAACTGATAACATGAGTGACTGTATCTGACAATCCTGAATCTGATGGAATTAACTGAGTTCCGTACTGAATCTGAGTTGACTATAACTGATAGTCCTGAATTCCATAAAACTATGTGAGTTCTATTACTGAGACTAATTGGTTGTATCTGACAGTCTTTGTTCTGTAACATGAAACTGTGGGAAGTAGTTATCTAACTAACATGCCCCAAATGATGCATTATAGCTAAATTGGGGTCCATTTTGTGCCCTGATTGGAAGGGTGTCAATACCGCACCACTGGTAAGGAAAACATATAAGTGACCCTCAACTAGCAGGTTTCTCTAATGAGAATGGTGGAAACCCTCAACTAGTAGGTTAAGACACCTTATTTACCCTCAACTAGAAAGTATGATGTCTCAACCTACGTTGGATATGTAGTTCTAGAATGCAAGGATTGCTCCTAAGAATCACACCCTCTACTAGCAGGTGAGTTCCCATCCTTGGGATCACTCAGAGCAAATTTCTACTCCTATCTGAATAGACACTGAACATGGGTTACTAAACTAAACTGGACTGAGTTAACTGAGTTTCATTGACTAACAGAATATTATGGAGATTACTGAGTTTTCCTGAGTCATGAGACTGACTGAATTCTACTGAACATGGCATGACTGAGAATATCTTAAAAACATGACATTGGCTCTAGACATACCACTAAATTGTCGGTTACAAAGACCCCCAGGACTCGATGAAAGGAAACTGACAAAGCCTGACTTTCTTGAATACATGACCAACATCAACAATCCATAATATAATAAGTTGGGGATTTCACGAAGTACATGGTTATCATACTATATAACATGGATGGGAATGCTTATAATCATATCATAATCTCATGTTCTAATATCATGGGCATTCCAACAACATACACATTTCACAATGATAACATAGAAACCATATAAACATAAGAAGATGATAAGCATGTCACTTTTAGTTTATGTTCTGGGCTATAAGGCATGATTTCTACTCTTCCAAGAATTTTATCAAACACCTTGCATACACAATTTAGGGAATAGGTGAAATCATTAGATTACACATCATAAGTAACTAAATTCATGGATTTTATCTTGCATGCTAACATAATATCACAAAAAAAAAACAAAGATTCCAACTTTGAAATCAATCAACGTCAACAACATGATTACAAATAACCCACAACATAAATACCATGATTTATTGATAAAACAAGGTTCTTGAGCTTCATGGATGGAAGGAATCCATGAATGAACACTGTGAATACCTTGGTTCATAAATACATGAAGATTGATGGAGGAAATTCTTAATTTTTTGATCTCCTTCGAAAAGTCCTAGGTTGTTCTTGAGAGGTTTTTGAGAGAAGAGAGTATAATTTAGGTTCTCAATAGCTGAATCTCATGTTAAAGAGCTTAAATATGGGTGGAAAATTAAATCTTTTAACCCTGTACGCGTCTTTTAATTTCAGTGAAAATTTCCCGAATCGGACTCCTGGTGCGACGCGGCGCTATCGCACCGTGTCAGTGGAATTTGACAATTGGAAAATTGAGGGATTGTGTGATGCGGAGCCATCACGTTTCCACTTTATTTGTGACCTAGAATTTTGGTGTGATGTAGGGGAAATCATGCCGAGACACTGGAAAAGGACAATTGCCATTTTTGCTTGTGGCGCGGCGCGCCACTGACCAATATAGCGTTATTTTATGACGGGATCTTGAAATAGTCATAACTTCTTACCCTGTTATCGGATTTAAGAGAATCTTATATCGATGGAAATCTTTTGAATTTCCCACGTGATGAAAAGTGAAAATATTAAAAATTCCACATGTACAAAGGCGGATTCATCTTTCAAAGAAAACATCTAACATTTTTTTGAGATAATTTCAAGCTAGAAAAGAGTACGGGGTATTACAACTCGAATTTTTCTAAGGCATCAAATACTAAGTCAGGCCCTATAACTGAGACCTCACTAACTTTGAACCAACCGATTAGAGATCTGTACCTTCTTCCATAGAGAGCTTCAAATGGAGCTAGCCGAATACTGGAATAATAGCTATTGGTGTATGCAGACTTAATCAAAGGCAAGTGGTCATCCCAACTACTCTTGAAATCAATTGCACACGCCCTTAGCATAACTTCTAGGGTCTGAATAGTCCTTTCTGCTTGACCATCTGTCTGAGGATGGAAGGCTATACTAAGATAAACTTGGGTACCAAGACCCTTTTGGAATGCCTTCCAGAAGTGAGAGGTGAACTAGGTACCTCTATCAGAGATAATTGATAATAGAACACCATGGAATCTGACTAACTCTCTAATGTAGAGTTGGGCATAATCCTTGGCTGAATAAGAGGTATGGAATAGAAGGAAATGAGCTAATTTGGTCATCCTATCCACAATGACCCAAACTGAATCATGCTGATGATGAGTTTGAGGAAAACCCGTCAAGAAGTTCATGTTCACTTCTTCCTACTTCCAAGTAGGAATACTGAACTCCTGCATTGGACCACTAGGATTCTAATGCTCTATCTTAACCTGCTGACATGTAGAGCACTTAGCCACAAACTCTGTAACATCTCTCTTCATACCACTCCTCCAATAGATATCCCTTAAGTTCTGGTACATATTTATAGCCCCTAAATGAATAGAGTAGCGTGCCCCATACGCTTCTGTAAGAACTCGCTGCTTCAAGCCATCTATAGCTGGAACACACAGATAACCATAACAATGAAGGACACTATCTCTCCCTTAGGAGAAAACCTCTACTTTTTTATCCTTGACTGACTCTTTCAACTTAACAAAACTGGGATCTCTATCTTGATTTTATTTTACCTTGGAAACTAGAGATGATTCTGAACTACCCTGAACCCATAAATCACCTTCTTCTATATCGACCAAGTGAATGCCTATCTGGCAAAATGATGGACTTTCTGGGAAAGCTTTTTCTTACTGTTGACAACATGAGAAACACTACCCATATATAGTTTACTAAGAGCATCAGCCACTACATTGGCCTTTCCCGAATAATAAAGGACACTCATGTCATAATCATTCAAGAGCTCTAACCACCTTCTCTGACGAAGATTTTGATCTATCTTAGAAAAGACATACTGTAGACTCTTATGATCTATGAACACATTTACATAAACACCGTATAGATAATTCCTCCAAATCTTCAAGGCAAATAATATGACTGCTAACTTAAGATCATGAGTAGGATAATTCTTGTCATGAGGTTTAAGATATCTGGAGGCATAGGCTATGACCTTACCATGATGCATGAGGACACAATCCAAACCTACTCTGGATGCATCACAGTATACTACAAACCCATCTGAACCATCTGGAAGAGCTAGGACTGGAGCTTAGGTGAGTCGAGTCTTCAACTCTTGAAAACTCTTCTCGCAAGGGTCTAGCCACTGAAACTTGACTTTCTTCTAAGTCAATCTGTACATAAGGGATGCAATAGAAGAAAATCCTTCAACAAACTATTTGTAATAGCCAGCCAAACCCAAGGAACTCCTGATATCTGATGGAGAGATAGGTCTGGGCCAGTTTCTTACCACTTTGGTCTTTTGAGGATCTACTCGAATGACATCACCCTAAATGATATAACTAAGGAATGCTATTGACCTTAGCCAAAATTTGAACTTACTGAATTTGGCGAACAACTGATGATTTTTGAGAGTTTGAAGTACAATTTTGAGATGGTTTACATGATTACACTCACTATAGGAATAGACCAGAATATCATTTATGAAGACTATGACGAACATTTCCAAGTACTGCTTGAACACATAGTTCATCAAGTCCATGAAAGCTGCTGGGGCATTGGTGATACCAAAGGACATGAATAGGAATTTAAAGTGACCATATCGGGAATGAAATGCTATTTTTGGATTGTCACACTCTCTGACTCTAAGCTGATAGTAGCCTAATCTGAGGTCTATCTTTGAGAAATAGCGGACACTCTGAAGTTGGTCAAATAAGTCATCAATTCTGGGAAGTGGATACCTATTCTTGATTATAACTTTATTGAGTTAATGGTAATCTATGCACATTCTGATAGAACCATCTTTCTTGGTCACAGATAAGACTAGTGTACCCCACAGAGAAACACTGGGTCTGATGAACCCCTTATCTAAGAGATCCTTCAACTTTTCTTTCAATTCCCTAAGTTTTGTTGGTGCTATTCTGTATGGAAGAATAGATATAGGTTAAGTATCTAGAAGAAGATCAATACCGAAGTCTATTTCCCTTTTGGGAGAAATTCCTGGAAGATCTTTGGGAAAGACATCTAAATACTCATTCACTACAAAGACTGATTCAAGACTGAGAGTTTTGGAACTAGTGTCCTTAACTCAAACAAGATGATAGACACATCCCTTGGATATCCTTTTCTATGCCCGAAGGTAGGAAACAAGCTGACCTCTAAAAATGAATACACCAGCCTTCTACTCTAGGACGGGTTCATTCGAAAACTGAAACTGGACTATTTTTTTTTTGCTGTCAACTGTGGCATAGAAGGAATGAAGTCAATCCATGCTGAGAATGACATAAAAAGAAGTCATCTCTAATTTGACTAAATCTATTGAAGTGACCTTCTAAAATATTATAACCAGGCCGTTTCTATATACCTACTGGGCCATGATGGTTTTAACCACTGGGGTATAGACTGAAAAGGGCTCTACTAGAATTTCGAGACTGGTTTTAATATCGCTTTCTATATAGGGAGATACAAAAGACAAAGAATCTCCAGGGTCTAGGAAAGTGTAAACATGCACATGTAAGATCTATAATGTACCAGTAACCACATCAGGTGAATTTTCCTGATCCTGTCGGGACTGGAGAGCATAGAGTCTATTTGGGCATTGCCTAATAGTAGGACTGAAGATGGCGCCCTGTTGATTCAGGCGATCGTACTGAGATGAGGAATAGTTTTGTTAACCCTGCGACCTAACTACTAACAATCTCTAAATCTATGGCCTGGCTTACCACACCCAAAATAAGTATCACAGCCAGCTCTGCAAGTACCCTGGAGGTTATTACCACAAGTTTGATAAAGAGGATAGGTGCAGGCACTACTAACACTGCCCTAAGACTTAGAGCCTGGCACCCTATCTTTGTTACCCTCTCTAAACTTAGGAACTGGAGAACTGGCTGAACAAGGAGCTGGAACTAATGACTTAGGATGAAACTGAGAATGGTTTCCTCCTTCTAATTTGGGCTGAGCAAAGTAAAAACTACCTATCCTTGCTCTCTTATTCTGTCTCTCTCTCATCTTAATCTTTTGCTCCTCTATATGTTGAGCATGAGTCATGAGCCTGGTTAAAGTCATGTCACTATTCATCATGTTGGATCTGCACTCATTAACTATGCTATCATTTACCCCTGAAACAAACTTGCTCATCTTGGCCCTGCTATCTGCAACTACATGAGGGGCATATCTGGCTAATTGAGTAAACTTAAGAGAATACTCTTTTCCCATCATGTTTCCCTGCCTGAGGTTGATGAATTCTAACATCTTAGCTTATCTAAGCTCTAGGGGAAAGAATCTATCAAGGAAAATAGAAGAAAACTCCTCCCACCCAACAGGCCCTGCTTCATCTGGCCTTTTTAACTTCCACTATTTAAACCAAGTGTGAGAAACATCCTATAATTGATATGCAGCTAGCTCAGCACTCTCAACAGGATTAACCCCCACAGTTTCTATAACCTTCTAAACTTGATCTAGGAATTCCTGAGGGTCCTCATCTGACTTAGACCCAAGAAAGAATGGAGGATTCATTCGGGTGAAGTTCCAAATTTTTGGTGCAGTTGAATTGGCCACTAGTTGGCCTGACCGACAGCTGGTCGTTCATTCTGAGCGGCAACTAGCTGAGTAAAAGTAGTGAATGCATCTCTGAACTCTGCATGAGAAACGTATTTGCCTAAAGGTTCTTCGAGCTAAGGGGTTGACTGATTCCTATTTCTTTTTTTAGGATGCATGTTCTGTAGAAGAAAGAGAGAAACAGATTAGACTGAGAAATTGACTTAAGATTATGCTCACTAGCATTACATGAATACAAGAAGAAGGGAAACTGTTCCTAAACATCTTATAGCCTCCTGCACATAAATGTGGCATGCAACACACCCATGTACAAGACTCTACTAGATGTGACTTTTATACTACCTAGGACTCTATTGAACCTTAGGCTCTAATACAAAGATTGTAACGCCCCAAATCTGGTACCCAGAATGCTACACGGTGCTCATGACCCTGAAGGATCATAATCTAACCCATGACTGGTATTTGTACCTGTATACTGCATAACATATCATATAATATGGAAATATTAACTGAAAGGCCATATGGTTCAAAACTATAATATAAGATCTAATAACTCGTAACATATAGATGGGGTATAGAATACCCAAAACAAAGCTAAAATAAGCTATCTGAATATACTGTAGTCTGAAAAGCCTCTAAATATGACTGATAGAATAAGAAGTTGATGGGGTATGTCCCTAACTAACTTCAACTAATAAATTAATTAATGATATACTAAAATAATAATCGTGTCCTCAAAAGATGAATACTGACTTCTAACTTTGACTGCTGAGACTAGAATCTACTGATACTCTGGAGCTCGTGTCTCTAAACCTATGGTATAAGACATCATAGCGCAAATCCATTAGTACTTTTAATGTAATGGTATGCATTGAGGTAGGCTGAATACAAGGGTTTCATATGTATGAATAATACTAACTAACAGACTAATATGAGCATGACAATACATGCATACATACATAGTAACTATAACTGAAATTGTGATAGCGTGAGTTTACTGATAACTAACATGACTAAAGAATAAGTTCTAATAACTGATATAACTGATAACATGAGTGACTATATCTGACAATCCTGAATCTGATGGAACTAGCTGAGTTCTGTACTGAATCTGAGTTAACTGTAACTGACAGTCCTAAATTCTGTAGAACTATCTGAGTTCTATTACTAAGACTGATTGGCTATATCTGACAGTCCTAGTTCTGTATCTTGAAACTGTGGGAAGTAGTTATCTAACCGACATGCCCTAAATGATGCATTATAGCACAATTAGGGTCCAATTTATGCCCTAATTGGAAGGGTGTCAATACCGCACCACTGATAAGGACAACATGTGAGTGACCCTCAACTAGCAGGTTACTCTAATGAGAATGGTGGGAACCTCAACTAGCAGCTTAAGCCACCTTATCTACCCTCAACTAGCAGGTATGATATCTCAACCTATGCTGGCTATATAGTTCTAGAATACAAGGATTGCTCCTAATAATCACACCATCTACTGGCAGGTGAATTCCCATCCTTGGGTTCACTCGGTGCTAGTTTCTACTCCTATCTAAATAGACACTAAGCATGGGTTACTGAATTGAACTGGACTGAGTTAACTGAGTTTCATTAACTGACAAAATATTACTGAGATTACAGAGTTTTCCTGAGTCATGAGACTAATTGAATTCTACTGAACATGACTTGACTGAGAATATATTGAAAACATAACATTGGCTCTAGGCATACAGCTAAATTCCAGGTACAAGTACCCTCATGACTCGACGGAAGGAAACTAACAAAGCCTGACTTTCTTGAATAAATGACCAACATCAACAATCCATAATATAAAAAGTTGGGGATTTCATGATGTACATGGTTATCATACTATCTAACATGGATGAGAATGCTTATAATCATATCATAATCTCATGTTCTAATATCATGGGCATTCCAACATACATATTTCATAATGATAGCATGGAAACCATATAAACATAAGAGGATGACAAGTATGTCACTTTTAGTTTATGTTTTGGGATATAAGGCATGATTTCTACTCTTCCAAGTATTTTATCAAACACCTTGCATGCACAATTTAGGGCATAGGCAAAATCATCAGATTACACATCATAAGTAACTAAATTAATGGATTTTATCTTGCATGTTAACTTAATATCACAAAAAAACACACAAAGATTCCAACTTTGAAATCAATCAACGTCAATAATATAATTACAAATAACCCACAATATAAATACCATAATTTATAGATAAAATAAGGTTCTTGAGCTTCATGGATGGAAGGGATCCATGAATCAATATTATGCATACCTTGGTTCGTAAATACATTAAGATTGACCGAGGACATTCTTGATTTTTGAATCTTTTATGAAAAGCCCTAAGTTGTTCTTGAGAGGTTTATGAGGGAAGAGAGTATAATTTAGGTTCCCAATAACTGAATCTCATGTTAAAAGGCTTAAATAGGGGTGAAAAATTGACCCTTTTAACCCTGGATGCATCTTTTAATTTCAGTGAAAATTTCCCAAATTGGACCCCTAGCACGAAGCGGCGCTATCACGCCGCGTCACTATAATTTAACAACTGGGAAATTGAGGGATGATGTGATGTGGAGCCATCGCGTTGCTACTTTCTTTGTGGCCTAGAAGTTTGGCACGATGCAAGGGAAAATGCGTTGAGACACTGGAAAAGGACAATTGCCATTTTAGCTTGTGGCGCGGCGTGCCACTGACCAATATAGTGTTATTTTATGATGGGAACTTGAAATAGTTATAAATTCTTACCCGATTATCATATTTAAGCAAATCTTATATCGATGGAACGCTTGTTGAATTTCCCACGCGGCAAAAAGTGAAAATCTTAAAAATACCATATGTACAAAGGTGGATTCATTTTTTAAAGAACACTTCTAATATTTTTTTAGATGATTTTAAGCTAGGAAAGAGTACGAGGTATTACATAACCCATCTTCGGGCGACTGTATCCACATGTGATGCAGGAACTAACCGTTCTACTCCTCCTGGTTAGTGATCAGATTTAGGATAAACTATTGGAATGAAGTGGTGAGCTATCATAGTTCTAAATGCATCTATTTTATGCTGTGGATTACTTTTTAGACCTTTGTCTTTCCTAGACTTGAATTATGGCTATGTCGGGGGCATGTCCCAACTAGGTACTCTTTTTTTTGGTTTAGAAGCTTTGTATGGACAACTTTGGGATTAGGTATCAGCGGCGATCTCTGGTCCTAAACGGACTTGGGATTGCCCATTACGACAAGGCCCCGGTTTGGGGTATGTCATAAATACAATAGGATATCTGACTGTGAAAATGCGAAGGAGATTTGGGATTGCTTGAAAACTGCTCATGAAGGTACTACTAATATGAAGGATTCTAAAGTAGACATACTGACTACTCAGTATGAAATATTCACCATAAAATAAGGAGAAACAATCCAAGAAATGTATACATAATTCACTTCTATCACAAATGAGCTTCACTTCTTGGGAGAATTTATTCCATTATATAAGCAGGTGTGAAAGATTTTTTGTGTTCTTCCTAAGTCCTGGGAAAGCAAAGTGGATGTTATCACTGAGGCAAGAAACCTGAAGACCCTCACTATGGATGAACTGATTGGAAATCTAAAACCCCATGAGTTTAAGAAGTAGCAAAGGTTGGAGAATAGTAAATTAAAAAAGGAAAAATCCCTAGCATTGAAGGCTTCAAAACATGATTTAGCAGAAGAGAAAATTGATGTTGCCTATTTGGCAAAAAAAATTTCAAAGCCATGAGGAAAAGTGCTCAGTTCCAAAAAAAAGGAAGCAAGGAAAAAAGAGGAATCAATGTTGAGGTGTTTCAAAAATGTAGAAGTCCTAAGCATTTCATTAACGAATGTCCAATCCACAAATTAGATTACCAGAAAAATCTCAAGACTGGAGGTGACAAAGGAGAAAACAGGGACCAAGTTCTTGAAAATTCAAGAAGGAAAGCTATAAGTAATTAGTAGTAAAGAAAGATTTGGTAATATGGGGAGATTCTTCCAGTGAATCTAATGAAGATGAGAAGTCTAGAGATGGGTCTATGTTAGCAGTAGAAGACAGTATAGTTATCTATGATTTCTTGTTTGCATTCATGGCAAATAAAGAAAAAAAGTAGGTAACTCTTTCTGACATTAAGGAAAACCTAGATAACTACTCTACTAGGAAGATAAGAAGGCTTGCAAGCGTGATGATAGACTCTGTGTGTGAACTAGATACTAAGAAAAGTGCTTTAGAGGAGAAAGTAGAGAATCAAGAACTTGAATTGATTTCTTTAACTCTCCAAATATCTGAAACTGAAGAAATGGTCACTAAAGTAAAATCTGAGAATCTGAGTTGCATGAGTCAACTAGAGAAGGTAAATGCTCTGTATGGTAATGGTAAGAAAGAAGCTTCAAAGCTTCAGATTTAACTTGAAGAGAAATTGAAGGACTCTCAAAAGCATCTTATGTTTGCACTCAATAAGAATGAAGATTTAGAAAGGGACCTAGTCCTTTTATGAGAAAAGTTCAATAATTCTCTTAAATGGATTACATCTTCACAAATCATTTCTAACTTAAATAGTGAAGGTTCTAATAATAAAAAAGGCCTTGGTTATCAAGGAAAACCCCAAGTTCTTGGACCTCAAGGAAAGGTTGCTCATCATACTAAGAACAAGGTCCACAAGTCTCTAAGTACTCATTGTGGAAGACATGGGTACATAAAAGAAAATTGTCAGAGTTAGATTAGAGATAAAATGAATGGCTGAAGATATGTTCAGCAAGAGAATTCATATCCCAAGGGCTTCAAGCATCTGGAAAATATAAAAATAAATTCTCTACCTAGATGGTCCAAAAGGGATTTGATCACACCATTGTTCTCCTACTAGGAACTCTAACTCAAGTGGGTTCCCAAATTAAACAAATGATCATCGTTCAAGGTATGAGAAAAAGGATTGCATTCAGGAATGGTTATTGATTGTATGTGTCTAAATCTTAAATATTAGAAGGTCTGAATGTGTTCTCTCTCTCAAGAAACTTCAAGGTGGAAGTTTCTTATCTTGAATAGTTGATTTCAAAGGACTGGTCCCCAATAGAATATAGCTGAAATTTTCATGACAAGAAGAACTCTATGAAATAAAGATAAAGGGTTTGTGATAATAAAGATGATGGGAAAAAGAAAGAAAGATGCAGATGAGAATGGTGATGATTTTAAACTCCAGTAACTTATTCCATCTCAAGTAAAAGACTAATTAGAAATGATCATGTCAGAATTCTCAGGGACCTGGTCCTAAAGAAATTCATAACAGAAGAAAGAGCTTGAGGAAGTTTAAATGAAGCAAAAAATGGGACCTAGTTCTCAGGACTATTAGATTATCACTTAATAGTTCCAAAAAGGAGTGTGCTGGGAATAAAAGGCTAAAGCAAGAATTGATCAAGATGACTTGACCTAACATGTGAATAATGTCTCTCCTCAAATCTGGCTATGATAAAGAGATAAGTATCCTTGGTAGAATAGGTGTAGGTTGGTCTAACTCAGTACCATACCTTTGCAAGTATAAGCCCATGGGAACAACTTTGGAGGAAAATAGTTAAAGCTAACACAAGTTGAGAATTTACTCAAGAAAG
>JAPEIP010000009.1:125875340-125886728 GCA_026120095.1 Capsicum chinense
TATGTGTCTAAATCTTAAATATTAGAAGGTCTGAATGTGTTCTCTCTCTCAAGAAACTTCAAGGTGGAAGTTTCTTATCTTGAATAGTTGATTTCAAAGGACTGGTCCCCAATAGAATATAGCTGAAATTTTCATGACAAGAAGAACTCTATGAAATAAAGATAAAGGGTTTGTGATAATAAAGATGATGGGAAAAAGAAAGAAAGATGCAGATGAGAATGGTGATGATTTTAAACTCCAGTAACTTATTCCATCTCAAGTAAAAGACTAATTAGAAATGATCATGTCAGAATTCTCAGGGACCTGGTCCTAAAGAAATTCATAACAGAAGAAAGAGCTTGAGGAAGTTTAAATGAAGCAAAAAATGGGACCTAGTTCTCAGGACTATTAGATTATCACTTAATAGTTCCAAAAAGGAGTGTGCTGGGAATAAAAGGCTAAAGCAAGAATTGATCAAGATGACTTGACCTAACATGTGAATAATGTCTCTCCTCAAATCTGGCTATGATAAAGAGATAAGTATCCTTGGTAGAATAGGTGTAGGTTGGTCTAACTCAGTACCATACCTTTGCAAGTATAAGCCCATGGGAACAACTTTGGAGGAAAATAGTTAAAGCTAACACAAGTTGAGAATTTACTCAAGAAAGAAAGGGACCTGGTCCCATCACTCAAATTAGTACCAAAATAATAGAAGAAAGTGCTTGAGAAAGTTTAAATAAAGCAAAAAATGGGACCTAGTTCTCAAAACTATTGGATTATCACTTAATATTTCCAAAAAAAAAGGAGTGTGCTGGGGATAAAAGGCTAAAGCAGGAATCGATCAAGATGACTTGACCTAACATGTGAATAATGTCTCTCCTCAAATATGGCTATGATAAGGAGACAGGTATCCTTGGTAGAATAGGTTTAGGTTGGTCTAAATCAGTACCATACCTTTGCAAGTATAAACCCATCGGAACAGCTTTAGAGAAAAACAATTGAAGCTAAAATAGTTGAAGCTAACACAAGTTGAGAATTTACTCAAGAAAGAAAGGGACCTGGTCCCATCGCTCAAGTTAGTACCAAAATTATGTGCCTTAAAAAATCATAAATTTTCTATTTAAGAAGGCCATATGCTTTCTACTATATGAACAAAAATTATTAATTCAAATCAAATGTGAAGAGTCACACCTTTACAATCAGATGCATCAATTCAAAAAGGTTCCCCTTAAATGTCAAACGGTCACCTTCTTAATTATAAAATCAAATCCTTATATTTAATTCTCTTCTCAATTAACTAGAGCAACTTTCTGAACCATTTCCTTCCTTACTCTAAACTGGTCCTTTTTCTTTTGCTTTCATAAAAAATTCAAAATAGCTGAAATTGTATCTTCTTCAACCCCTATGACAGAATTACTTCTAATCGTCCTCAAGAATCACTAGGTTATTTACGCACCATACTTTTTAATAAAACTCTTAAAACCCTAAGTGAAATAATTTTAGTCAAAACTCCAGGCTCTAGTAAAAATCTTACTGAGTTAGCCTTGGAAGTTGACTTAAATAAAGGCCTAGGTTCTCTAATTGAACAAGAGATTCCTCAATCTGAAGGACCTCTTTCCTCAGAAAAACCAAAGTCCTCCAATGTTTCACAAATCCCTCCTCTCTCTGAAATATTGGAAAATACTAAAATTATAAAAAATTTACTTGTACTTAGTTCCCCTACTTCATCTGTGTCAAACTCTATCTTTGCCCAACTTTGTGATGAAGAAACTCTTATAAAGAAATTTGATCCATTTAGTTGCATTAAATTGGGTAGCCAAAAATTTACTTCTACCTGTACATGATTCCAAGGAAGGATCATCTTGTCCAGAAGAGCAAATAGTGGGTGAAAAAAAAGATATGACAAAGGATAAAAAAATATGTACTACCTCCAAATGAGGAATATGAGGAGGATAAGGATGAACAACCTCTGAGTTGGTCTATAAAGAGACTGAGGGGAAGTAAAGGAAAAGAGAAAGTGATCGATTCTAAAGTAAAAGTGTCTAGATCCTATTCTACTAGGGGGTCTAAAAAGAAATTACTTACAGATGCAATGAAGGAGAGTAAGTCTTCTACCACTAAAATAAGAAGACTCAAGAAATCTGTGGTAAAAGAGAAAGAGAATTTCAAAAAAGTAGAGGTTAAAAAAAATGAGAATATTGATTTTGATATTGTTGTTGTAACTGAGAAAAGAAGACAAAAAGTTCATACAGCGGAGAGGACCAGGTCCTCTAAAACAATGTCTGGTAGACTTGCTGGAATAAGGTAGAAACACATAGCTGTTGATAAAAAGAAAGATTCTAAGGGACCTGGTCCCAAAAAAATAAAAACTGATGAAAAGGAATAGCCAAGTAATGAGCCTAAAAGAATGAAAAGAGAGAAAGAAAATAAATGTCTAGAGAAAGAAGGATTGGGATCTTTAAAACACAAAAAGTTTTGTTAGGAAGAGTTTTTAATCCCAAAATATATGAGAAGACTGGGGTGATAGAGTTGGTTGAGTATGTCAGGCACTAAGGATGGCTACATCTATTTGAGGAATCTACACTCATGATTTTTTAAAATAAAGTTAGAGAATTCAATTATTCAATAGATTTCTCAGAAGATTGTGTAAGTCTAACAACCCAGGAATAAGGACAAACTGGATAAAGAATCACTGGAAAATATATTGGATGTACCTTTTATAGGTGTGAGGACATTTATAAAGTAGCAAACTTCAACTGATTTTATGATAAATGCCTCAAAGGTAGGAGGGACATCTATAGGTGCAGTAAAAAAGAAATTCCTAATAAGTGAGAATTAGCTAGTTTTTAATTCATTAACAAGGTCCTGTTTCGCACATCAAAGAAAAGAACTATAGCATCTATTATTGACATACATTTTATTAAATTCTTGAGAAAACTTGAATTGATAAGTCTGCCTACTCCAATGATAGAACACGTGTATAAGGTGTTTCATGAAAATGTAGGAAGAAATGGGATTCCATATGTTTATTTCTTGAACAAAGTGTTTGAGAATTTTGGTATGATTGGAACTAAGGGAACACTTGGGACAGTAAAGAAGATGTTTAGTCTGACAAGTCTAGTGGAAAATAAATGCATAAAAGGCAAGGCTGGAATAGTATCTCAAGTGTCTAAGTTGTTGGATGCTCAAGAAAATTTAGGGAGGTAAATGGAGGAATTACGGATCAAGTTAGCTGCTAAAGACATTGAGATAGTGCACCTAACGATGCAGATTAAGATGTTATCTTCTGAGGGACCAGCTGCCATTGAGGAGCAAATTTACAGCAGAAAATAGAAAACTCCAGGCCAAAGTTGCAGAACTGACTAGTGAAGTTCAAGGATTTAATGTTGAAGTGAATATCCTCACCAGACAGTTATTGGATGCCCATGCTACTGAAAAAGCAAGAATGGAGTTATTACTAAAATCTCTCTCTTAAGCCCCCCTCTACTTGAGTCTTATTATGTCAGTTCCGTGTATCGGTTTCTAAACAATATCATCTTTTTCTTATGGCCTTTGTAGATAGTTATTTGATGTTTTCTAGCATAATGTAGTGGTACTGATCTTCTCTAAAAATGAATGCATCTCCAGTTGTGTGCTACTTTTGTTTCCCTTATTTTACAAACTGCTCTTCGTGTTAGTGTTTCTCCAGTGGCCATAAGTTACCTGTGCTTATTTTACTCTTGGTTTACTAGTTTTACTTTTCAATGATGCCAAAATGGGGAATATTGATTTCATGTGGAAGGGACTAAGTACCAGGTGTGTAAATGTAAAAGCTGAATTGTAGGTGTGTATGGCATATTGATAGGGGAAAGTATGTGATGTCCTAAAAAGAAATGATGGTGCATAGTAATAAAGGGAAGTAATTTTTAATATATATTGAAAATAAGGGACCAGGTCCCTAAGTTTCATAATGATGGAAGCATGGTGGTGCATGATCGGGTGAACATTCATCTTTAGTAGTGGTAATCACACTAATTAAATGTGATGAATGAGTATTGATGGTCAAAAATATGTGATTAGTTTGTAATCATAAAAAAGGAGGAAAATTAATGTATCTTGTTTTGATGATGATCAACATACTACAAAGGACAAGATCTCTAGATGTTCAAGGCTATAGTACAGTTGGCATGCATCTGCACAGTTTTTTCCTCTTGTGTAACAAACTACACAGGTGAACCTAGTACTATTTAGGACGCCTGGTCCAATTGTATTTCAACCCTACTTATCACTCAACTATAAAAATAAAAGAATGTTTCTCTATCAAGTAGTATTTGCAAATCAAAAAGTTGAAGAGAGAAAAAGTCAAAAACTCAATATTCAACATTGCTCAAGATCTCATTTCTTGTATGTACTAAAATATAAAATGTTCTTGATCCCAACTTGAGTCTGTAAATGCATTAATCATTCTATAAGAGTAATTCTCTTTTATTTTTTCTTTGAGAGTGCTTAGGTAGAGTTTCCTAAGCTTGATACGGGTGAGATTAATCAATTTTGAGGGAGTCTTGGCAGAGTTGTCAAGGTGAGCTTGTAGTAGAGTTATTACAAGCAGTAGGAGCCTAGATTTAGGCTCAAGTTAGAGTCTGTAATCAAGAGCTTGATTATAGTGAACTTTTCGGTGCTTGTGAGGGCAAGCCATGGTTTTTCCTCCCTTGAACAAGTAGGTTTCCACATTAAATCTTGTGTTCTTTACATTTCTT
This sequence comes from Capsicum chinense, assembly GCA_026120095.1. Lineage (NCBI taxonomy): Eukaryota > Viridiplantae > Streptophyta > Magnoliopsida > Solanales > Solanaceae > Capsicum > Capsicum chinense. Next base: position 125,880,056 of record JAPEIP010000009.1, read on the forward strand.
GCACAGTGTTGTGTTCCTAGTTGGTTTACTATGTTTTTACCTATGACTAATTTTGAGGGACCTGGTCTCTCACTGAGTGGTTCAACCCTCAAGGTTTCAGTAAAAGAAGATAGATAGTAATAGATCAGAAATAATAACAAAACAATACGATTAAATCTAATTTTTGCACAAAAATCCCTCAAAGCTCGAACATTCATCTACCATATCTTTAAATTACCAAAAATAATAAGGTAATCAAGATATCATAATAATATGATTAAATGTAACTTTGCACAAGAATTCCTCTAATCACGATCGAACATCCATCTACCATCTGTGTTAAGTAGAAAAACAACAGATACTAACATAACATAAACTATATAATGGATATATTAGAACAATATAATTAAATTTAAATCTATTATATATATATATATTATATATTTATACTATATAGAAAAGTCACCAAGAGAATGATCAATGGCAAGATTATAAATATACTGATTATTCATTACAATATTATCATTATACCCGACTGACATTTACCAAAACCACATTCACCTCTTTTATTCCTTCTAGAATCTTTTCTCTAACTTTTAGATTAAGAGACAATGAGATGATGAAAAAAAAAAGAATATGCAAAGTGATTGATCCATCTTCTTTAAACCTCTTTATTCCTTTATGCTCAAATTGGAGATATATATTGTAAGACCCTTAAAATTTCAATCATTTTATTTCAACCCTCCTATATTCATAATATCAATTTTTAACTTTAATTGTGTTTAGGGATGTTAAAAGGATAACTTGGGAAAGTTTTGAAATTTTTGGAAGGGGTTCGGGGTTATTTTGAGATCCCAAGGAAGTGAGGGTCCACGGTATCACCCTATCATGGAGTTTACCCTCCGTGATAATAGTGTGGCATAGATGATATCCTCTTTGATAACAGTGTGCCACGCTAAAGGTTAAATTATATCCAGTTTATTTTTTTCACTTAAGGGTGGGGAGTTTTGGTCTTTTCACCTTTTTCACGACTTATAAACATAAAATGAACCTTTTTTCTTTAGTTTTAAAAGATCAAACTCTACCTTATTCATATTTAACTCTCCAACCAAGAAAGTGTAATGGTTTCACTATGCATTCCACATCCGAACTACAATCTTCAAATTGATTTTGAATCCTTGTATGTTACAGGCATGTTTTTATTTCCTAAACTTTATTTTTACATTATGGCATGAATTGAATTGTTTTCCATGTAATTTAAGTTATGGATTTTGAAATTAGGTTGAGGGATTTGGTTGTTATTGATTTAATTATTTGTCCCATGCTTTGAATTAATTATTCAAGCTTTAAAGTAATATTTTTTGGATTGAATTGATACATTGTATAAATAGGTGGAATGGGGAACATGGCTTTCCCCAAATTGTATGAATTTTGGCTTGGAATTGCATAAACCTCAATCTACTTTGTGAATTTTATTTCTATTATGAAAAATTGCATGGTTTGATAGACATTAGTGGATTTGATAGAATTAGATATGGTGGATTTTGATTTTTTCTTGGAGATGGATTGGATTCATTCATGCGATGCTTCTCTGGATTATAGAACTCGAGAGGTCAATTTCCAATTTTCTAATAAACCGATATTAAAATGGGAGAGGAGTTCTATAGTACCCAAAAGGAGGTTTATTTCCTATCTTAGAGCTCAAAAATTAATTTCAAAGGAGTGCTTATATCATCTAGTTTGGGTTAAGATTCCAAATCTGAAAGTCCTTCTTTTCAATCTGTCCCTATAGTTAATGAATTTACTAAAGTGTTTCTCGATGATCTATCAAAAATTACTCTCGATAGGAAAATAGATTCTGGAATTGATCTTCAATTGGATACTCATCCTATTTTCATGATCTACCCGGAATTACTCTTGATTGGGAAATATATTTTGGGATTGATCTTCAATTGGATACTCATCCTATTTCTATTTCTCCTAATAGAATGCCTCCGGATGAGTTAAAGGATCTTAAGAAGTAGTTAAAGGATTTTCTTGATAAAGGGCTCATTCGTCCTAGTATTTCTCCGTGGGGTGATCCTGTTCTTTTCTTGTGGAAGAAAAATAGGTCTCTATAGAGATTATGGTTGGGATTTTAATGGAACTTGGTGGTCATGGTTGGGATTTTAATGGAACTTGGGAGTTTAATGGAGATTATGTTGATTGGTTTAGTATGTTTAATTTAGCATGCAAGTGAATTGATATGATGATGCCAAGTGGTAAATGCCTTAATGAAGGACTCCCAGGTTAATGGTTGGAACTCTGTGTTAATTGATTTTAATTTGGGCTCAAATGGGGTTGTATATCTCACCATGAAGGTGTAAGTCCTGGAGGGACGAATACTGGAAATCAAGTTTTTCAGGGTTGAAGGTCTATATGATCGTGTACTGGATACACACTTGATCTATATTTGGGATGACTATTTCCCATGGTGGATTTAGTTTTCCCTCGGATTTTTCTTGATCTGTCCGACTAACATGGACTGGGACCCTTTTTGTAGGGGGAGCTGAATCCATATATCCCTTGGGTGCCTTTAGGATGGATTGAGCTACACAACCCAGGTTAATGGTTTTAAAACTCTAATGTTCATGACCCTTACCCTATCCCGACATCTTACATATGTATTTATGAATGTGTGTATGTAGTTTTGGACTGATTTTGGACATCCCATTATTTTATTATTTTTCATGAGTTACATTCTAGTGTTTATTCCATTGGCAGTCTTAGGATGCTACATCATTTCATGTGTAAGATTCGAAGACACTTATGTTGCTCTTGTGCAGCATTAGGTGGATTAGCATGATTGTTGAGTTGTTGTGAAGTGGTGAGCCTCCACCCTTTGGAAGGCCTTATCATTTCATTTTTCTTTCATTGCTTACTTAGTACTTTTGGATTCTTTTTTATCATAGTCGGGGGCATTTCCCAACTAGTTATTCTTTTATTAGTTTTAGAGGTTATTGCGGTCAGATATAGGTTTGTTGGTTATTGATTGACTCTTAGTTTTCATAGAATTATCTATTCATCTTTATTACTATTTAATTGGCTTCCACATTTGTTATTATTATTATTATAATTATTTTGTGCTCATGAGCTTAGGTGATGGGGGTGATCTCCGGTCCACTGTGGACTTGAGATACCCATCATGGTTAGACCCTAGTTTGGGTTATGACAGATATTCACTCCTAATTGTTGATATTTACTACCAAGAGTCTAAATAGTTGTAATGAACAGTCCCAGTAATTTTCTCTCCTCAATAGTATTACAAATTCTATCTCAACCTATAAGTGTAATTTTTCATTAACGATTTCTCTTATTTTTAATTTTTTTCTTTATTTCAAACATATTTTTCATTGATTGTAAAATGTTAATTTGTATCCCCAAAAAATCCATATACACATTTGAGTAGGAATGTATGATTTTTTCATATTTTTTATTTGTTGATTTTCTCTTTTTGGATCTCTCTTAAACAATAAACAAAAGCTATGTAAAAAATTCAGATATACATTTGTGTAGGAATGTATGATATTTTGTTTTTTTTTATTTTCTCATTTTGGATCTTTCTCTTAAACAATAAACAAAATTTATGTAATTTTGTAAGAATCTATGATTTTATGAGTTTCTTTTAATTTTTTTTCTCGATTTTACTTGTGTGATGACTGATTTGTCAATATATATATATATATATATATGTATATATATTACTTTTTAAGGCATATTTTATTTTTCAATATAAGTATAGAAAAGGGTTAGAAATACCCTTCAAGTATTGAAATTGGGTCAAAAATATCCTTCGTTAACCTATTGGGCCAGAAATACCCTTCAAGTATTGAAAATGGTTCAAAATACCCCTCCATCCACCTTTATGGCTCAAAAATACCCTTGCAACTAACGGTTTATAAAAATCATAATTAAAATTTTTAAAAAGGGTCAGAAATACCCTTTAAGTATTGAAATTGGTTCAAAAATATCATCTATCCACCTTTTTGGCTTAAAAATACCCTTGCAACTAACGATTTTCTTAAATCATAAATAATTTTAAAAAAAAAATACGTGGCACCTTTCACTTGGTTGAAACTAAATTAATTAAAATGTTATATTCAATCCGGCCTCAACTCAAGCTTTGGGGTGGGGTAGGTGATTTTGAGTGGTATAAGCTTTGTAATTTATTTTCCCTACTTTGATTAGGGAAGTTATTTTTCTTAGTTTGAAATTTAGAATAAATATGTTTTTTAGGAAAAATATTTTTCAAAATTTTTAGTCAAATGAACATTTTCGTTCGCACCGAACCCACCCTTAAAAGCTTGTAATGGTAAGGTATTGCTTTTTCTGGTAGTTCTAGTGTCGGCATAAGAGAACACTCCAAGGTTCATGATTAATCAAAGTTTTACATCAAAATCTCTTACCTATTTTTTTTCTACAAATGGTCTTAAATAATTAATTATCATTTAACTCGTGTGGAATTAGTATATATTATATTCTTTGTTATACAATTTTCTATTATTTTAACTCTCACCTGAAATATTATACTAGTAGATTGCGATGATTCTTTATAAAGGGAAGAAAATGTACTCCATAGTTATATTCCCTGCCCCAGAAAAAGTAACATGCATCTTTAAGGTTAGATTTTGACCATATTATAATTATAGAATAGTAATGTCAAATAATGATACTATAAATCCTCCATTTTAATTTATTTATTTTAATTATTATTTACATAAAATATTTTAAATTATTAATTATATTAAATCTTTTAATTATGATATTATTTTTAATATATAAATTTTATTATAAAAATAAAAAATTTCAGATCCAAATTCACATCAAATATTAATTATCTTGATCATTATACTTTGATAAACAAAGAAACAGAGGAATGGATAATAGTTACAAGATTTGACGTTTGCATGAAAGAGTAAAATTACTGAAAGTACTGGTATTTTATTTACTATAGATATTCTCCACAAGCACGGATTAAAAAATGCTTTCACAAAGTTTATATTGTATTGTGTTGCCGTTCTATTAAAGCCTAGCATTATTGACGTTGGGGCAACCTTTATACGGTTTGAATCGGGTAGCTTGAGTTGGGGTTGGATTAGATATAACATTTTAATTAATTTAGTTTCAACCAAGTGAAAGGTACCACGTATTTTTTTTTAAAAAAAATTATTTATGATTTAAGAAAATCGTTAGTTGCAAGGGTATTTTTGAGCCATAAAGGTGGATAGATGGTATTTTTGAACCAATTTCAATACTTAAAGGGTATTTCTGACCCTTTTTTGAATTTTTAGTTATGATTTTAAAAAACTGTTAGTTGCAAGGGTGTTTTTGAGCCATAAAGGTGAATGGAGGGGTATTTTTGAATCATTTTCAATACTTGAAGGGTATTTTTGCCCAATAGATTAATGAAGGGTATTTTTGACCAAATTTCAATACTTGAAGGGTATTTCTGACCCTTTTTTGATATAAATATTATTATATTTGTCCACTACTCAACCTACACGTGGTTAACTATCCATCATAAAGTCTAGCTCTAACATTTTCTAGAAATCCTATACATTTAAATAAGCTCATGTACGTCATCTTCTGATCAGGAATATCAATTCTTCAGATTTCTCACCTACACAACAAGTTCATTGTACTTTCTTAATTATTCTATCAAATCTCTTAATCTTCATCATTATCTTACGAAACTTGTTTATTACTTGACTAAGAATTTTCTTTTATTATAATTTTTTTAAAGGTCGACTAATATTAAATCTGATCATTTTTCTTTATTACGCATATTTATTTTTTTAGATCTTAGATTTTACTACTATATAGAAATTTAATAGGTGGTTGAGTGTTGTATTAGTATCAACGATTCTTGTTGTCTTTAGTTTGGTGGTCGTTAGAGCTTAGAGTCTGTTGTAGTATTATCCTATCCATGTAGTCTTTGCCTTTTATCTGTTGTCACCTTTTATTTATTATCTTTAGGAGGTTTCACCTTGTTGTTATGTTACTGTTCCACCTTACTTTTCTATTAGTTGTCTTATTCTTCTTCACTTCTATTTTTTCTTTTCGTTTTATTCATTTTCATTACTACTTTGATTTTCTTCACCTGACACGAGGGTAAGGTATGCATACTTTCGATCCTCCCCAACCTCCACTTTGTGGGATTATAGCGGGTATATTGTTGTTGTTGTTTTGCTGAAATAAGCAATCCGATAGTGAATAGTGAGCTCAAACAATATATCTATTGTAAAACACTAAAGCTGCAATAAGCAATCAAACACCTAACTCAAAAAATCAAGTCTAGTGTAGGATGTTGAAGTGTCATTATGCTAAATTTTCAGTCACAAGCCCAATTTCTTGAGATGACCTCAAATGATGAAGTGAATCAAGTTACAACTTCTTGTTATTTATAGCTCAAATAACTTATATACCTTTGACAACATGCAAGATGAAGAAATTAGTGATTTTTGGGGGATCATTTGAAACTAAGATCAGCAAATTTGTGATAATGGTATCAAAGTCTATGCTGTTTAAAGTTACGGAAGTAGTATATATTTGGATTTATATTATTTAGATGAATAAAGTACAAAAATTACCAAAATATAAAGAATTAAAGCAAATAATATCTAAAAAACGTAAAGAATTAAAAATAAGGATAGAA
>JAPEIP010000009.1:125908580-125934375 GCA_026120095.1 Capsicum chinense
GGTTCTGTGTTGATTACGACTGGTCCTTATGAGTTGTAGGGTCCTATTATGAGTGGTGCTATTGATTTGTAAGGATAACAATGTAGGGTAATTTGGTGGTAGTGGCTTGGTTATGACTTATGGTGATGAGTCATAAAGAGTGGCTACGAGTCAAGGGTTGCCTCGTAGTCAAAGACGACCATTTTAAGCCTTTAAGTAAAGGGCATTCTATACATTTCTCCTCTTGCCCCACTTGAAACCTATGCCTTATAACCCCTTTAAGGTATCATTAGCCATCATAAACACATCAAAGTAACTTTTCAACAATCTCAAATTCCTTAAGGTTAAGAACAATTAAGGTTTTTAAGAGGTTGGTAAATTAGGGCTTTCAAGGTGATTTCTCTCCTTACATCTTACTATTTCAGGCATATTACTCTTCTTTCGCTGTTAATTTATAAAAAACATATGTTTTAACGTATTATTTTATGAGATGTTATGTTGGTTTTGAAACGAAGGTTTGGGGTTTTGAATGTTTATAAATTGAACAATGTTTCTCATGATTTACATATGATTTTCATGCTTTAATTATGGTTTTGAACTTCTGGGTGCATGGGTACAGTAAATGAACTAAGGAATTGTGATTTTCTAAAATTTATGACTTTAAAGTGGTTATGTCCCCAACCCCATAATGTGAAATTGGTTTAAATTGTGAGAAAGGTGAGAATTTTTAAAATTAATCTAGTCTTAAACTATCGCATGATATAAAGAAGTATTTGAAACACAAAGGTCTAATTTAATGAATAAAGGGATTTGGTGTCCCCCACCTTGTATTAGTGATCAAAGGGAGTTGTTTTCCCCAAGTAAATGTAAAATTATTTCGGCATGTTGTTATTACCTTACAGGTGTAGTTGGTATGACGATACCAATAATGTATGCCTTAATGTGAAATGTGGCTCATGATTGGGATTGTGCGATAGATATTTTAATTTGGCTCTAATAAGGATTGTGTAGCTGAGTCGTAAAAGTGGAGGTTTGAGTGACCGACAATGGAAACTACATTTACTGACGCGGGGGTCAAGGTGACCAGGGAGGTTTGAGTCCTCCTCATTATTATTATTTCATTATTAGGAAGGTTTTAGTCCCCCCCCTAAACTATTAAATGATCAGGTTCTTAAGTTTTATTAGTATATGTTGGGAGGTTCGAGTCCCCCGTGTGCATATATATGAGATTATACTCTGGTTCTTGCAGCTACATATACTAGGTCCCATCCAGGGGTGAGATTTGGGTCCCATATAGCCCGTGGATACTATTATATGATGGTTAAACTACACAATCCAGGTTAAGGTTTTTAAAATGCATGCCAAACCTTGTTCCCTATCCTGGTATGACATATATATATGTGTGTGTGTGTATGTGTTTGCATATGGTTATGTGCAGTGGATGAATTTGTTTGAATTGATATCATTATTTTATCTTTATACTTGAGTTATATGCTAGTGTTCACCCCGCTAACCATCTTCGAATATTGTATCCCCACAAGATGCAGGATATGGCCATACTTCTACTTCTCCTGCTCAGTTATTAGGGATCGATTAAGAGTTTGCTTAAAATGGTAAGCGTCCATCCTTCGAAAGGCTCTATTACAGTATAATGTTTTTCTTTTGAGATATAGACTATTTGATACTGTGTTTGGCTATAGTTGAGGGCATGTCTTGATACTTTATTGATATTCAATTTGGTAGAGTCTATGTTGGACTACTGTGGACTTGGGATGATATGGTTATTGGTTACTTTGGTTATACACATATCATAACATCGTCAAGTTCTCATATCTTGTTATATATTTGGAATTAATCCGACATGGGTATAAGGTGGTCTGCGTTTTGGGTATTGGGGGTGTTCTCCAATCCTTGTTGGACTTGAGATACTCGACATGACTAGGCCCTAGTTTAGGTCATGTCATGTCATGACCTAAGACTACCGCTTAGTCATACACTATTTTTAGAACCACAAGTGATCCCAAGCTAACCCATGGTCCTGGCATAATGCTTGAGCAACTGATTAAAACATACATAAAAGCTAAACTAACTAAGTGGAAACATAATCATGGAATAAACTATTTCAATACATTTACTATTTGAAAGTGTAGTTATAACTCTATATTCTGAAAAGAAAAACATACTGATTATGACAACTCTAACTGACTATCTATAAAGCTGCTACTAATACTGATTATAGGTAATTAGGACATGACCCAAGCTATCCTGAATTAACACACATGAATAAGAAAAGGAAATATTGAAACTACAACTGACTTGAGTCCTCAAAATAAGAAACCTTATCACTTGTTAGTTGAATGATATGATCTACTTGATTATGATCCTAATAGTAAGCACTTGAAATGTCACATGAAAAATATAGGCTGAATAGGTATGCAATCAGTACTATGGAATGTACTGAGTATGTAATATATGCACTAGTCATGAAAATATTTAAAATATGCTTTGAAACTAAGGACTTAAACCATTATCTGAAATATACATTTAAAACATGTATGTACATAAAAGTTATGAGGTATGGTGAAATCTCTGATTGTGATCTTAGAAACTTGTAAAAAATTTGAAAGATGTAGAAGCATAAATATTTCATATGATTTAATATCAGTGCTGAACATACAGTAAATCCATACTAAATGCTAACTGATTGCAAAGGATCTGAATTAAAGTACAATGACTCTATATGAAATGCACAAATACTAACATGTAATGATAATCTGGAAACTCGTGGTTTAAAATCAAGTAAAACTAAACTGAGGATTATGTACAAATACTTATTTAGACCTGCAGGAGCTACTGTTAACTAAAGTACAACTATGTGTGCTAAACATGGATTTTGATGTATAATATCTATTGAAAAGGACTCAACATACCTTGTCAGGGTATTAAGAATGATTTGACATGGTATTACTAAACTAATGTCCAAAAGAACTAAGGTGTCAAGCCTAGTCTGCTGGTGAACCTTTAGAACCTACGGTTGTAATACCCTAGGTTTTGAACTCTGATATTTTTTGTGTGATTGTGCTCACTGTTTAGAGTACTACTTAGGTGATGAGTCATAGGCCCTCTTCACGAGTCGTATAGTTCCAATCGTAGCCAAACCAATAAGGTGGCCTAACATTTCTGTATGGATCATGACTTAGCCCTCACGAGTCGTAAGGTCTAGTCACGAGTAATAGGGTGTGACTCGTGACCATTCTAGTGAGATAGACCTGAGTTTCTTCCCGGGCTATGAGTCATGGTGACGACTCATGACCAGTGACCATTAGTTGTTATCTGACCCATATAGACTGAGGATAGTTTTCTGCATGTTTTAAGTAGGGTCATTTTGGTCCTTTTCTTCCACCAAATTATTTTCCATGACTTAAAACACCCTAAAGGACCCCATAATTCATCATTACTAAATCATAAGCATAATTCTCTCTTCTCAAACTTCTAAAGCAAGGGAAAAGCTAGGGTTTCAATGTATTAATTATATAATTTTCAATTGGTAACTTATCTTCCAAAATTCTTGGTGTCTTCAGGCATGTATATCTTTCATAAATCATTTTTATACAAAGCATGTGTTTAATTGTTATTCATATGGTTGTTATTGTAGGATTTTGAATGTGGGTTGAGGGATTTGGAATAGTTATTATGTGAATTGGTTTTCCATGGTTAGAATTGGTTATTCATGCAATTTCTTATTGTTTTGGAATCTAAATATGTGCACAGGTGTAGGAATTGGATAGAATAACATGGATTTCCCTAATATTTTGGTATAATGGTTTAGGAATTGACTTTAAACTCAACCGAACTTGTGAAATTAGTTTTGAAACATGGATATATACATAATCTACTTCACTTTTCAAACATTAAATTACATAAAAGGTTAATAAAAGACAAATTGGTTTTGAAAGGTCTTGGTGACTATCGATTGGTTTTAAATTGGAAACTTTGGAGTCAGTTTGGCTAATTGGTTTTGGTATGGAATAAATGGAATTGTCTTGCAAGATTAGCATTATTTAGCATAATGATACCAATGGTAAATGCCTAATTAAAATAATCCTTGGTTAATGGATGGAAATATGTGTAAATGGTTTTGATTTAGGGTTAAAAGGGGTTGTGTAGATCGCTATAGAAGGTGGAGGTTTCGAGGGAACCAATACTGGAAATCATATTTGCTGGCGTAGGGTCTTAGTGACCGTGTGCATAGTTCATATATTATATATATATATATATATATATATATATTGATTGGAATAGTTGGAGCCTCTGTGGATTTGGCCCTTTTTTAGATTTTCCTGGTTAATATGGCTAACACTTGTTGGGACCCTTTTAACAAGGTGAGCTGAACCTATATAGGTCATGGGTGCCCTTAGGATGGTTAGAGCTGCACAGTCTAGGATTATAGTTTTTAAATCTCATGTTAAACCTTGTCCCCAATCCTAGCACATTATATATATATATATATATATATATGAATGTATATGGATTTTGAATGGTTTTGGACCAATTTTATTATGGCATTATTTTATCCCTTCTCTGAGTTACATGCTAGTGCTCATCCCACTAAACGTCCTCATTCGCTGCATCATTTCATGATATAGGGTCCTAGGGGTTCTTTTGTTACATTGTGCAGAGTTAGGTGGTTCCGGTTCGCCCGGCGGTGAACTTGAAGTAGTGAGCCTCCTTCTTTCAGAAGGCCGTATATTTCACTACTTTTTTTATGTTTTCAGAAATCCCATCGATTTCTTTTTATCTTTTGGATTGTCTTTTGGCCATGGTGAGGGGCATGTCCCAACCTAACTTTGTAGTTCTGTTTAGAGGCTTTTGTGAATTGATTATGGGTTGGTTTTTGTTTTGAACTCTTAATTTCATTTTAGATAGATTAACTGTCATATTTTTATACTCTAGTTGTCTTCTGCTGTGAATTTTGGTTATGTTCTATAGTCTAGGCTAAGGGGATAGTCTCTGGCCCTCAGTGGGCTTGAGATACCCATAACGATTAGGCTTTAGTTTTGGTCATAACAAGTGTGATGTCAGAGAATAGGTTCAGGGTCCTTGGGTATCCATAAAGCCATGTCGAGTAGAGTCTCTTTTATGATTGTATAGTGCACCACACATATAAAGGAGAGGTTATAAGGAATTTAGGAATATTTTTCTTTCTTGTGTCCTATTTTAGGCTACAGAGTCTAGTGTCATGAAATTCCCTAACTCCCGATTGCTCACATTTCAAATCATTTCTCTCTAAAGATCTGATATTCGTAGGAACTTTGTTGAGCCCTCTGTCCTACCTGATGACAATGTGGATAAAACTCGACCTGCTTATAGAGTGCAGACCCGATCTAGGGTCCCTTCTCTCAATTTTATTGCCCATGTGGAGTTCCCCTGGATCCCCCTAGTCCTTCTTGAGATTTTTGAGCTGATAATGCTTATGCCTCGATGCCTTAGGATGATATTTCTATTATAGAGTTCCACCATTCTATTCGTTTGCTTACTTAATGAGTGACATCACAATCTCAACAGTCAGATCATGTAGGATTTGTTGCTCCTTTTTATGAGTTTACTTGGGTTGGCCAATTCATGAGGTTGAATCCCCTAACCTTTATAGGCTCTAAGGTTGAGGAAGATCCTTAGGGATTTATAGATGAGATGGAGAATATTTTTAGAATGATGCATGCTACTAATTTTGAAGGTGTAGAGTTTGTTGCATTGATGTTCCGGCTTTTGACGGAACATTTTAGGCCTTTTCCAAAGGATAATTATGTGTTTTCAAGCAACCATTGTTGTATTTAACATGGTATTTTAGTACTTTCAAGATAAGGACTGAGTGTAGAGGATAACTTGGACAATTTGCGCAAAACAAAGGTAAAATGAGCAGCGATGGCTTAGGCGACAAACCGTCGACCTTACAATGATCCGTCGGTCTAAACCGTTGACAAAAAGTAGAAGTCATAGACTCTGGACATCCTGTGATAGTCCAGGCAATGGACCATCGGCCCCGCAATGAACTGTCGATTTGAACCATTGCCAAGATACAGAACACATCATCACTGGAAGTCCTGCGATAGTTCAGGTGATGGACCGTCAACCTTGCGATGGGTCATCGTATTACTAGTCGCCCAGAAGTAGAACATGGAGTCACTATACACCCAGCAATGATGCAGGTGATAGACTGTCAGATCTACGATGAACTGTCGCTTGACCCGTCGACCATAATGCGGAGAGTCCGAGTTTGAATTTTAAAACCCCAGTTCTGGAATTATATAAATACCAAGTATTAGGGTTTATTCCAGATTCTCTGTCTTTAGTTTCATACTTTCTCCTCTAGTGAGAGCTTAGTACTACTTTTCATTGAGATTTGATTATTAGTTTTCATATTTTCCATCAAAGATTGAGAAGAATAATGTTGTGATTTTTGTAAGTACTCTTATGAAGTTATTTATGAACATAAATATAACTTTGATTTTAGATATGGAGATGAGTAGCTAAACTCTTAAAACTAGGGTTATGGGAGCCTTGATGTAGAGAACTGTTTGGGGTTGTGCATAGATTTTATTTCTAATATTATCAAAACTGCATGAATACTTCTTCAATATAATGACATCTCTTGGTTGCAAACTTGAGAAATGAGCCCATGAACACCACTTGTCTGACAAGAAATTGGATGTTGGGAAAAGAAGTAATTCACATGAAATTCATAGGTTTACCCTTTGAGTTAATGGGTTGATGCCTTAACAGGATTAACCATCATGAGAGTATTATTGAATGATGCATGAATCCTTTAAGTTTGAGAGTAGTAAAGGGTGAAACAGAAATTAGGTTGAGAAACACGTAGGTAATTCTTAGAATTCAATAATTCTTGCAATTGAATACACAAGATAGAATTTAAACACAAACGCACAACCCTAATTGTTTGAACATCTTGGTGAGCATAACCCTAGTTAATTCAATCTTATTGAAATTACATCTACATTAACTCGCATTAGTTGGATTTTTGTGTGACTCGAATACGAAAGAACTCTGTTAACATTTCAAAAATTTTATCTACTTAGGAACCTTAGATCAACAGTCTAATAACATTCAAAATATTTAGTGAACACGGTATTCCCTGTGGGATTCGACACTCATCCCAGTTGGGTTCTATATTTGACAGCGACCGCTTACTCTTTCATAAGAGAGGTGTAATTTAGGTGTATCAAATTTCAGTGCCGTTGTCGGGGGATACAGTTTTCAATTAAGTTTGTGTTTGTTAATTGATTTTTGGTCAAGTTTCCCAAATTTTACTTTTGTTTGTTATTTTGTTTTATGTAAGGGAGTTGTTGTGTATGTCAAGTACACGGAGATTGGGTGCACCATTATTACCAATATATCCGAAACCACAACTAATTGGCAGAATAATAGAACCCCAAGATGCTAAGTGACTAGCCGCGTTGGTTAGAGCTCAACTAAATCAGTAGAATGATGGCCAGCAAGGACGTTATCCTAATCTTGATGATGATGATTTGGGGAATATGACTTGTTAGATCCTGTTAATCGAAGGGGTTCAGAGAATGTAGCTGCACCAGTGAACAAAAATGTAAATAGAAACCGTTCTTTTAGGGCGAGACCTAATCGCCAAGCTGTTTAATTTGATCTTAATAATGATGAAGATAGAATAAATGGAGCTGGTTCCACAAGAGATATTATTCCTCCACCTCTAGTATCAGGAGCAAAGTTTAATATTACTAGTACAATGATTCATCTCCTTTATCTGAAGGGGTTATTTGGTGGACTCCTGGGAGATGATCCTAATATGCATTTAGTGAACTTTATTACTATTTGCAAGTCCTTTGATAACCCGGGAGTAGGATAGAATGCCATCCACCTGCGTTTATTTCCACTGTCTCTATCTGGGGAGACAATATTACGGCTTAATGAGTTGACACCCAATTCTATAACCAACTTGAGGCAATTGAAAGAGGCTTTCCTAGAAAGGTTCTTTTTGCCTTCCAGGAAAGCACAGTTGAGGGATAAGATCAGTAACTTTAGGCAGCTCCCAACCAAAGCTCTTTATGAGATATGAAAGAGGTTCAAAAAGAAGCTGACGTAGTGTTTGAACCATAATATGACAGATATTTATCTAATGGATACTCTTTATCAGGATTTAAACTCTATTACAAAGACAGTTATTGATAATGCTACAAGGGGATCATCTGTGGATCTCACTTTTTAGGATTCCTCAGAGAAGCTTGATAGGATGACCAAACAAAGTAGATCTTGGCCTATCAGGGAGGCTGTGGTAGCAAGCCCTACTGTGTCTGTTGACATGACTGCAGAATAATATAAGAAAGAGAAAAAACATGATCAAGACATGGCACACTTGAAGATACAGATGGATCTGTTGACCAAGCATTTATTATCTGCAAAGACTGAAAAAGTGAAAGTTGTTGCAGCCAAAGGTAGATATGATTCTGATTCAAAAGAAGAGGCTAACTATTTGAATAAGTAGGGGTTTTTTGAGGAAATAGCTAAGGAAATCAAGGTCGGAACTACTGCGACAAGGCTGGTTATAAGGATAGAGAGCAAGGAAATTATAAAGGTAAAAATGATAGGAGTAGGCTATATGTACCTCTCAGAAGTAGAGATAATGCTGCAACTAGCTCTGGCAAGATATCCATAGAGGACATGATGGAGAAATTACTAAAGGGAGTTGAAGCTACCAACTCTGGAGTGACTACCATAAAGAACAATTTATCTTCTATGAGTCAGTTGGTAAACTCACACTCTACCTCTATCAAGCAATTGGAGCAACAAATGAACCAGCTCTTGGGAGCATTGAATCATAGAAAGACTAGAACACTGCTAAGTGATACAATCTAGAATCCGCAAAATGATGGCTCTTGCATGGCTATCACTACTTGAAGTGGTAAGTTATTGGTAGGCCCTTTTGTGGTTAAGCCTGTGGTTGATATTGTAGCCGATGATATTAAAGAAGCAGAGATTTATCATCTGGTGGAGTCTGGGAAATCGGATAAGGTTATTAATAACATACCATCCAACAGTCAGCAGGTCGATGAGTTAGAGAAGACTAAGGGAAAGGAGGCTAAAATAGTGATTACCACTCTTCCAAAACCACCTCCTCCATTTCACCATCGATTGAAGAAAAAGGTCGATGACACAAAGTTTAGCAAATTCATGGCTATGTTCAAGCAGTTGACGACTAATCTGCCATGGTGAAAGAATTGAAGCAAATGCCCGGGTACATAAAGTTCATGAAATACCTCATCACGAAGAAATGGTTAGTTAGTTTTGAGCCGATGGACAATATTTATTATGGTGGTGCTATTTCCATAAGGTCTCTTGTGCAGAAAAAGGTAGATCCAGGAGCATTTACTATTTCATGCACTATTGGACCTTTAGACTTTGCAAAAGCTCTGTGCGACTTGGGAGCTAGCATCAATCTAATACCGCTAGCTATTTACAAAAAGTTGGGTTTAGGAGACCCTACACCCACTAATATGCGACTAGTTATGGTGGATATGTCAGTAAAATAACCTATTGGTATTTTGTATGATGTGCTGGTGAAGGTTGTTAGTTTCATATTTCCTGCGAATTTCATTATTCTGGATTGAGAGGTGGATTTTAAGGTGCCCATCATCTTTGGTCGACTTTTTCTTGCAACCAAAATTATGTTGATTGATTTGCGAGATAATGAACTCTTATTTAGAATAAATAATGTAGTGGTATGATTTGATGTGTGCTAATCAATAATGCAGCAGAAGGAAATAAATATGTTTTTCGTTGTGGATGTCTATTATGAGAAGGAGTAGGAAGTGCTGATTAAAGAGAAATTTGTTGTTGAAACATTGGCTATCGTGTAGATAAATTTTGATCAGGATGGCATAAAAGATTATGAGGAGACTGTATGTGCCTTAATAGGCATGGGGACTTACTCATATGCACCCAAGAAGTTGGATTTGGACTTAGAAAATTGTCTAAGTCTACTTGCTAAGCCCTCTATAGAAGAACCACCTATCTTAGAGACGAAAGAGTTACCCAGTCATTTAAGGTATGTGTTCCTGGGCAGTGGGAATACACTACCTGTTATTTTTGCGGCTGACCTAGGTAAGCAGCAGGTGGAAGCACTTATTTCGATGCTTTAAAGATACAAAAGAATAATAGGTTGGACTATTGCTGATATTATTGGCATCCCCCCTAGCATATGCACTCATAAGATACAACTGGAGAAATATTGTACTTCTTCCGTTGAGCATCAACGTCGACTTAACCCATCGATACAAGAGGTGGTTAAGAAAGAAATTATTAAGTGGCTAGATGCAGGAGTGGTTTATCCTATTTCAGACAGTAAATGGGTAAGCCCAATTCAATGTATGCCCAAGAAAGGGGGCATGACTATTGTTGCAAATATAAAGAACGAGTTGATTCCTCTCAGGCCTGTGACTGGTTGGAGAGTTTACATGGACTACCGCAAACTAAACTCATGGACTTTAATGGACCACTTCCCAATGCCCTTCATGGATCAAATACTTGATCGGTATAATCAGATCTATATTGCTCCTGAAGATCAGGAGAAAATGACTTTCACATACCCGTATGGCACTTTTGCATTCAAGTGGAGGCCATTTGGGTTATGTAATACACCCGCTACCTTCCAAAGTTGTATGATGTTTATTTTCTCAGATATGGTTGAGGACACCTTGGAGGTGTTCATGGATGATTTTTTTATGGTTGGAGATTCATTTGAGCTGGGTCTGGCGATCATGAGTAGGGCTTTGCAGAGGTTCGTGGAATTTAATCTTGTGCTTAATTGGGAGAAATACCATTTCATGGTGAAGGAGGGCATTGTTCTCGGGCACAAAATTTCAGCAAAAAGGATAGAAGTCGATCGAGCCAAGGTAGAAGTTATTGAGAAGCTACCACTTCCCAACTCAGTGAAAGGGGTGCATAATTTCCTTGGGAATGCTGGCTTTTACCGGAGGTTTATAAAAAACTTCTCTAAAATTGCAAATCCACTTTGCAAACTTTTGGAGAAGGAAACAAAGTTCTTCTTTGATGCTGAATGTATTGCATTTAAATGCCTTAAGAGGAAGCTGGTTGAGGCCCCTATTATTGTTTCTCCTGATTGGATGAAGCCATTCGAAATTATGTGTGATGCAAGCAGTTTTGCCCTTGGAGCTATGCTGGGGAAAAAGAAGGACAAATTATTTCATCCAGTTTATTATGCCAGTAAAGCATTGAATGTAGCTCAAAAAAACTACACCATCATAGAGCAGGAACTTCTAGCAGTGGTGTATGCTTTTGAGAGGTTTTAGGAATATTTGATAGGTACCAAAGTAGTGATACACACTGACCACGCTGCCTTGAGGTACCTAATGGTGAAGAAGGACGCTGAACCAAGGTTGATCCATTGGGTATTGCTACTTTAGGAATTTGACTTCGAGGTCAAGGATCATAAGAGATGTGAGAATCAGGTGGCTGATCACTTATCCAAACTCGAAGGCGAGTAGGTAGTAAATGATGAGCTTGAGATTGATGATTCCTTTCTTGATGAGAAAGTTTTATCTACAGTGCTCGAAAACGTACCTTGGTATGCTGACTTCACAAACTATGTGGTAAGTGAGGTGGTACCAGAGAATCTTTTCTTTCACCAAAAAACGTTTCTCCATGATGTGACCCATTACTTTTAGGATGAGCAGTATCTTTTTCGACAATGTACATATGGTATTATTAGACGGTGCATCCTAGAATTAGATATGCTGAGTATATTGGAAGCAAGTCATTCTTCCCCAGTTGGAGGTCACCTTCAAGAAAAGTGCTTCAGAGTGGCTACTATTGGCCCTCTTTGTTCAAGGATGCTTATGAGTTTTTGAAGAGATGTGACCAATGTCAAAGGCAAGGGTCCATCTCAAAGCACCATGAGAAGCCAATATCTAAAATGCTGGAGGTAGAATTATTTGATATGTAAGGCATAGATTTCATAGGGCTTTTTATGAGCTCATTTGGGATGAAGTACACACTAGTTGTTGTTGACTACGTGTCAAAATGGGCCGAGGCTGTGGCTCTGGCGGATAATGAAGGAAAGTCAGTTGTTGCATTTTTAAAGAGAAATATCTTCTCTCGCTTTGGGGTACCACATACCATCATAAGCGATGGAGGATCACACTTCTGTAACAAGATATTCAGAGCCTCCTTGGAAAAATATAAAGTCAAACAACATATGGTGGCTACTCCATACTACCTATAGACCAGCGGGTAGGTGGATATCTCTAATCGGGAAATCAAAGCTATCCTTGCCAAGACCATAAATGCTAGCCGGAAGGATTGGTCAAGGAAGCTGGACGATGACTTATGGGCATATCGAATGACTTTCAAGACACCTTTTGGCATATCACCATAACAATTGGTTTATGGCAAGGCATGCCATTTTCCGATTGAGCTAAAACATAAAGCTCTATGGGCACTGAAGCGTCTTAATCTGAACTGGAATAAGAAAGCAAATATGAGACTGGGTGAGCTTAATGAGATGGATGAGTTCCATCTTGGAGCTTAGAGAGAGCTGACCTGTACAAGGAACGAATAAAGAAATACCATGATCACAGAATTGAAAAGAGGGAATTTTAGAAAGGTCACTTGGTGCTTATATTCAACTCCAGATTCAAACTATTCCTAGGTAAACTTAAGTCCAAGTGGTCAGGCCCATTTAAAGTTAGTCAAGTCTACTCATCTGGAGTAGTTGAACTTGAAAATGAAGATGGAAGTGTCTTCAAAGTCAACGGGCAATGAGTCAAACTTTATATCACTCCAAAGAACTCTATAAAAAGTATTGCTACTTTCTATCTTGATTAAGTCTGAGTAATCGAGATAACTAAGTCATGCCGTGATGATAAGTCAGGCGCTAGTGGGAGGCATCCCACATTGTCTTGTTGTATAGCATTGATTTAAGTTATTTGGTTATTTGTTTTGATTGATTTATGCAAGCTGAAGGGGTTGTGGAAGTGTGTAGGGACAACAGTGCAGGGAAAATAGAAACTGAAGAAGTTTTAGGTGGCCGATGGACCATCGCAATCTAAATGTACCATTGTGGTAATTGTTGCAACAATACACAGAACCCAAAAAACTGGAGAAGTAGCGATGGGTTGACCGATGGCCCATCGTATACCCAGAGCTATTTTTAAAGATCATCAAATTATGACCACGACCTTGCATGAATACCCAGAGCTTGAGCGTCGATTCAACAAGTAAGAACTGGTATGGATGAGTAGGCCACTGGAGACCTATCAACCGAATTTGGTCTATGAATGTTTTGCCAATTACTTGGCATTTCTTGAGAAAAACTGTCCTCCATGTGCATCAGCGAATGACATGAACAAGCGGGATATTGTTTCTGTTCGTGAAGTTTATGTAGATATTTTGAAGTGCACACTGAAAAGATTCTTATTTGGGCTGGAACATTAGATAACGGGGGAAATTCTAGAATTGGAGTATCGACTATTCACAAGCACGCAGAAAAAGCTGTGGTTAGCTAGAATACTGACAGATGTAGGAGAGCCTGATTGGCTACCCAATTGATGCAAAAATATATCTTAGTTGTCCCTAAATATAGGTCCAAGTTCTGGTAGGCGATTGTGAGGCTAAGACTGATGCCAACAAGCGGTGATGACCACTTAGAACTCACTAGAGTTGTGATTGTAGTGGCTTTAATTGAGGGACTAACAGTGGATTTTATCCATATTATTTTTGATAAATTATTTTTTTGTGCCCATAAGACTCAGACTGCGCTACCATTCCCATGCCTTATCATAAAATTATTCAAGAAAGCAAAGGTACCTTTGATTAGTGGAGTTGATAATGAGATCCAGGCGACACATAAGCAGGATATTAAAAGGATAAGGGATGACTAAAAGTTTGATATGCGAGTCAACAGGCCTCCAGCTCGGCAAATGCAGTCAGTGCCAGTTCCTGAATTAGTAAAGAGTCCTTCAGGTATACCATTACCACTTGCTACATAGGTACCTCCTGCTACTTCTATAGGTTCAGCTTCAATGCCCATGGGTGGAACTGTGGATTCTGCATCAGTTCCAACCTAATACTCATAATACAAGCTAAACCAGGAAAATTTTGCAAAGTATGTACAACACAGAAAAGGATTGAAAAGCAATTGTCTATATGAGGGGATGATTTTAAGCCCCTTGTTGAGAAAATTGTAGAGGAGGCAACCCAGTCTTTCAGGAACATCCAGCTACGAATGGATAACATGAAAGAGCGTATCAACAAGAGGCTGGATACCCTGTCTATTTTGAATTTCACAATATTGATTAAGGAAGTTAGAAAACTCTAGGCTGATGTAGATAGGATAAATCAACAACCACAGCAGCCCACATTTGATCCTGTTGAGATTGCAAGTGATGAAGATGAAGGCCTTGTTGATTTAATAGGGTGACCAATCAAAGATAAGGTTAAGAAGGTGGCTAAAATAGATAAAAAAGCTGAGAGAGCTGTAAAAAAAGCAGAGAGGAAAAGAAAACATGCAGCCATGACACCAGAAGAACTAGAAGAATACCAGATGCAGAAGGCAACAAAAAAATTAAAGAAAATAGAAGAGTAGAGAAAGAAGAGAATGAAGGATGAAGTTGAAGTTGTTTCACAAGCTCTGCCCCATTCAGGGGGAAAATTTCAAACATGTTAGATAGGTGATACCTCCAATTCTGGAGGGAGAGATTTTGAGTGTCCCTATCACTATAGAGTCCAATATTGCACCTGGTGAGTACACTGGAGCCTCGCCATATTTCACCAATGCCTCAGATGAATAAGAGGCACTGGAAGTATTTCCATTCCTTTGTACTTAAATTGTATGCATTAAGGACAGAGCATTATTTTTTATGAGGATGGCATGTATTTGTACCATGGGGGGTTATATTGCCGATATTATTTTCCTCTCATGTGTATCTAAGAGAATCAGCATGTCTAAGTTGTTATTAAGTTATTGTTGGATTTTTATTTCTTGTCTAGGATTAACTGTAGGGTTGAAATTTTCTTTCCTCAAGACATGTTCTATTGGTAATGTTGTTTCATGGAATAAAAGCTCCATTTCTGTCAGCACCTTGTATATATATATAAATGACAACCGATTGTGGCAAAAGTGTATTTTGCAATTTTGTATAATTAATTCCTCTTACCAAGTGGTAAAATGTTGTGCAACCATGTGTGACTTTGATAATGGTATTAAAAGTTAGTAATGAAGCAAAGCATAGCTATGTGATTTGGATCCCGAAAATTAGTAGGATAGAAATTAACTCAGTGCCTGTGTGGGTGAGTATTTGTGTAGTTCTGACATAAGTGTTACACCTAGAACTTGCCCGGATCATCAGATGTTGTCATGTATTTTGACTCAATAAGAGAGGATAGTAGGCCTTCTTGTATTATTAGTCCACTTAGCCAAATAATTGACCCACAAAAATTATTGTGTTCTCTTTGTCAACCCTGTTGAGGTATGTTAGTTTTTTTTGTCCAAATAAGTTTGATTCACTCTCTAGAAGGTTTTTAAGCACTTAGCTTTGGCCCTATTCCAATTGTGGACATTGTGCACTTTAACTTAGGCAAATCACCTAAGTTGAGGGTGGCTAATGCTGGATTGTCAGCAACCTTGGAGGTTGAGTTGAAATTAATTTGAGGGGTAGCATCCGACCCTAGTCTAGTTAGAAATATAAATAGATATTGTGCACCTCAATCTTCTGCATCAGCATAAGTTGAGGGTGGTTGATGCTGTGTTACAAAAAAATAGGGTAAAGAGAGTAAAATTCTTGTACTTTAAGTAACTTACCCAAATGAATAACCTTCACTGAGTGTAAAACATCATCACAACCCTTAGCAAGTCCTACTTGATCTTAGCGAGTTAATCATAAGAGAATATTAGATGATAAGGGCAAGTTTATAGGTGTACACTGTGTTGACAACTTCTTTTCTGAAAGTAAGAAGCTTAGTTTTGTCCACAATTTAACTGTGTGATGTGGGTGGACTTCTTTGGCTGTGAGGGCATGTTGATTATATCTGTACTATTTAGTTCATTGGGGTGTTGTATCTGTAGCTGTAAATATGCTGAGTAGTAGTTAATACTAGTAGTAGATCCATATATGTTGAGATAGCATAACCAAATGGGTAGTGGAATGATTGTATGATTGTGTTGGTTTCACTATGAAATACCTATCATGATGTTGTTCATATCTGTATCCTGGTATTGAGTTTCTTGAGGACAAGTAATTTCCTTAAGTTGAGGGTGTTGCTGTTCCGGCTTTTGACGAAACATTTTAGGCTTTTTCCTTAGGATAATTATGTGTTTTCAAGCAACCATTATTGTATTTAACAAGGTATTTTAGTACTTTCAGGATAAGGACTGAGTGTGGAGGATAACTTGGACAATCTGAGAAAAACAAAGGTAAAATAAGCAGCGACGACTTAGGTAACGGACTGTTGACCTTGCGACGAACCGTCGCTTGAACCGTTCCCCATAATGCGGAGAATCTGAGTTTGAATTTTAAAACCCCATTTCTGGAATTATATAAATACCAAGTATTAGGGTTTATTCCAGATTCTGTCTTTAGTTTCATACTTTCTCCTCTAGTGAGAGCTTAGTACTACTTTTCATTGAGATTTGATTATTAGTTTTCACATTTTCCATCAAAGATTGAGAAAAATAATGTTGTGATTTTTGTAAGTACTCTTCTGAAGTGATTTATGAACATAAATATAACTTTGATTTTAGATATGGAGATGAGTAGCTAAACTCCTAAAACTAGGGTTATGGGAGCCTTGATGTAGAGAACTATTTGGGGTTTTGCATAGATTTGATTTCTAATATTATCAACACTGTATGAATACTTCTTCAATATAATGACATCTTTTGGTTGCAAACTTGAGATATGAGCCCATGAACACCACTTGTCTGACAAGAAAGTGGATGTTGGGAAAAGAAGTAATTCACATGAAATTCATAGGTTTACCCATTGAGTTAATGGGTTGATGCCTTAACAGGATTAACCCTCATGAGAGTATTATTGAATGATGCATGAATCCTTTAAGTTTGAGAGTAGTAAAGGGTGAAACATCCATTAGGTTGAGAAACACGTAGGTAATTCTTAGAATTCAATAATTCTTGCAATTGAATACACAAGTTAGAATTTTTGCACAAATGCACGCCCTAACTGTTTGAATATCTTGGTGAGCATAACCCTATTTAATTCATTCTCATTGAAATTACATCTACATTACCTCGCATTAGTTGGATTTTTGTGTACCGAATATGAAAGAACTCTGTTAATATTTCAAAAATCCCATCTACTCAAGAACCTTAGATCAACAGTCTAATAACATTTACAATACTTAGTGAACACGGTATTCCCTATAGGATTCAACACCCAACCCAGTTGGGTTTTATATTTGACAGCGACCGTTTACTCTCTCATAAGAGAGGTGTAATTTGGGTGTATTATGCATATCAATTGAAAGATATAACTTATTAGTGGTATAAGGAATGGGAGCAGTTGAGGGGTGATGATGCTGAGCAGGTAGTATGGGATGAGTTTTTGGGTACCTGAGGAGTTTGTGATTCTGAAGCAGGGCAAGATGAGTGTGAAAGTGCATGTCTTAAAATTTCAGTAGCTGTCTTGTTATACTCCAGATTTGGTATCTAGCTAGAGATTTAATATGAGAAAGTTTGTTTTTGGGTTGTCCCATGACTTGGTATTAGAATGTAAGGCTTAAATATTAAACAATGATATGGACATCTCCAGACTTGTAGTTTATATGCAGCAGGTTGATGATGAGAATAAGAAATAAGCAAAAATTTGAGAGGGGCAGAATAAGAAGTTAAGATATTCATAGCAGGGTGAGAGTCTATAGAATAGTAGGAGAGGTGGTAGATAGTAGCCCAAGAAGAACAATTAGGGAAATTTTAGTTTATAGACTTTGGCTAGTGCTCTTTATCCAAAGCCATCTAGTGATCATCATTTTCAGGCTAGTAGTGGTCCTTAGACACAGAGTGCCCAGTCTCGGGCTAGTTGAGCTCAGTCAGCCCCACCTTATCGTCCTTATAGATTTTTATGAGCTTCATCATGGTCATTGTGATGAGAGAAGAAATCACTGCTTTAATTATGGTCCGCTTGTCCATATGTAGAGAGATTGTCCTATAGCTAAGATACACATTGGGGCTAATAAGGTTATGGTTGCCACTTCTGCAGCTCCTACACCAAAGGTGTCTACTTTAGGTACCGATACTGGCCGGAATCGTATCTATACTCTTACTATATGCTAGAAATTGGAGGCATATCCTAATGTTGTTACTGATACATTATAGCTTTTCTCTCGAGATGTGTATTATTTGCCGAATCCGAGTTCTACACTTTCTTATGTGACCCCTTATATGGTCCCTAAAATATTTTTGACCCCTTTTCTATGTCTACTTTAGTGGGTGATTCTATAGTTTCTAAAAGGATCTATAAGGGTTGTATGGTGTCTATCTTTCATAGAAAGACATTGGTGGATTTGGTAAAGCTTGATATGGTAGATTTTGATGTAATCTTAGGGATGGATTAGCTTCGTTCATGCTATGCTTCTTTAAATTGGAGATCCTAAAAGGTATATTTCTAATTTACTAATAAACCAATAATTGAATGGGAGGGAAGTTCCTTAGTGCCTAAAAAGAGGTTTATTTCCTACCCTAGAGCACAGAAGTTAATTTCTAAAGGGTGTTTATATCACCTAGTTTGGGTTAAGGATTCTAATTTTGGGGGTCTCTCTTTCTATTTTGTCCCTGTGGTTAATGAGTTTCCTGAGGTATTCCCAATGATCTTTCTAAAATTTCTCCCAATAGGGAAATATTTAAGATTGATCTTCTACTGGATACCCATCCTATTTCTATTCTTTCATATAGGATGGCTCCAATGGAGTTCAAAGATCTAAATAAGTAGTTAAAAGATCTTCTTAATAAGGGTTTTATCCGTCCTAGCATTTCTTTATGGGGTACTCCTACACATTTTATGTGTAAGAAGGATGGGCCTCTTTGAATGTGTATAGACTATCGTCAGCTGAATAAGGTTACAGTGAAGAATAAGTAACCTCTTCCTAGGATTGATGATCTCTTTGACAAACTTTAGGGGGCTAGATACTTCTCTAAGATTGATTTTTGTTTAGAGTATCATTAGTTGAAGATTAGGGAGGCTGATGTTCCCAAGATTGTTTTCTGTATCCGTTACGATCATTATGAGTTACTAGTTATGTCATTTTCGTTGACTAATACTCCGACCGCATTTACGAATCTGATGAACTAGGTGTTTACATAGTTTTTAGATCTATTTGTGATAGTGTTTATCAATGATTTCTTGGTGTATTATATGAGTGGGGAGGATTATGCCAATCACTTCCAAATTATGTTGCAGATTCTTAAGAATCTGAGATTGTATGTGAAATTTTTTAAGTGTGAGTTTTGGTTGCACATTATGACTTTTCTTAGGCATGTTGTTTCTAGTGAGACGATCATAGTGGGTCCACAGAAGGTTGAGGTGGTTAAGAGGTGGACTCCAACCATTATTAGGAGTTTCTTATGCTAGCTAGGTATTATAGGAGGTTTGTGGTGAGTTTTTGTTCTATTGCTTCTCCGTTGACTAAGCTGATACAAATAAATGGGAGGTTCTTGTTGTCCTATGCTTATGAGGGTACTTTTGAGAAGTTGAAGGACAAGTTGACTTCTGTACAGTTTTGACCCTACTCGTACTGATGGTTTTGTTGTTTATTATAATGCGTCCTATATGGGATTGGGTTGCGTGTTGATGCAGCTTGGTAGGGTTGTGGCCTAAGCTTCTACGCAACTTAAGATTCATAAAAAGAATTATCCGACTCATAATTTAGTGTTAGTGGCTGCGGTTTTTGCATTGCTAATTTGGAACCATTATTTGTATGGGGTGCATTTAGATATTTATTCAGATCATAAGTTCTTCAGTATGTGTTCAGTCAGAAGGAATTAAATCTCAGGTAGAGGAGGTGGCTTGGGCTACTCAAGAATTATGATATGAGTCTCCACTATCATCCAGGTAAAGCTAATATAGTTGCTGATACTTTTAGT
This sequence comes from Capsicum chinense, assembly GCA_026120095.1. Lineage (NCBI taxonomy): Eukaryota > Viridiplantae > Streptophyta > Magnoliopsida > Solanales > Solanaceae > Capsicum > Capsicum chinense. Next base: position 125,928,715 of record JAPEIP010000009.1, read on the forward strand.
AGGTTGTCCATGGGGAGCTTATCTCATATGGATGAGGAAACAAGAGGATTTGTTAAGGATTTTAACTCTGAGGATGGAGGAGTTGTTGTTCAAGAAATTGTTAAACCACCTCTTGGTGTTGAGTTGAAAGGAAAGCAAGTGCTCGACCCTATACTTATGTAGATTGAGAATAATTTGGGTTAGCAAAAGCTTATGGCTTTTGAGATTGGTGGTGATGGTATCCTGAGGTATCAAGGTAGGTTGTGTGATCCTAATGTTGATAGGCTATAAGAAATAATTTTTGCTTTGGCTCATGAGTCGAGGTATACCATTAATTCAGGTTTAATTAAGATGTATAATTAAGATGTACCATGACATGAAGGAAATTTATTGGTGGAATAATATAAAGAGGGATGCGTCAAATTTTGTTTCCTAGTGTACCATTTTCCAAAAATCAAAGGGAGAACACTTGAGGCCTAGTGAAAAATCTCAAGAAATAGTGTTACCCATATAGAAGTGGGAGTTCATCAATATGGACTTTATTACAGGCCTTCCGCGGTCTTAGAATTACTATCATTTTTTTTGGTTTATTGTGGATAGGATGACTAAGTCTTCTCACTTCTTGCCTTTGAGGACTAACTACTCTAGAGAGGATTATGCCAAGTTATTTATTCAGGAAATTGTCAAGTTGCATGGGGCGTCGTTTTCCTTCATTTCAGATTGAGGTATGCAATTTACTTCTCACTTTTTATATTAATTTTGGAGAGGTTTAGAGAGTAAAGTGAACCTTAGCACTACTTTCCATCCTTAAATAGATGGACAAGAAGAAATGACTATTCAGACTTTGAAGGATAAGCAAAGGGCTTGTGTGATTGATTTTAAGTTAGGTTGATCACCTTCATCTTATTGAGTTTATGTATAATAACGGTTATCATATAATCTTTCAGATGGCTCCATTCTAGGCTTTATATAGTAGGAGGTATAGGTCTCTTATTGGGTGGATTGAGGTTGGTAACACTAGGTTATTTTGTCCTGACTTGGTTTCTCAGGACATGGAGAAGGTGAAAGTGATTAGAGAGAGGCTTAATATTTCCCAAAGTCTCCAAAAGTACGATGCGGATATGAGGCAAAGGGAGTTAGAGTTTAAGATTAGCGATTGGGTGTTTTTGAAGGTTTGTCCTATAAAAGGAGTGATAAGCTTTGGGAAGAAGGAGAAAGTTAGTACTCGATATGTTGATCCATATCAAATTTTGAGAAGAGTTGGGAATATTTCTTTTGAATTAGAGTTGCCTGTGAATTTGGATTCTATTCATTCTATTTTCCATGTATCGATGTTGAAGAAGTGTGGGGGTAATCCTTCTTAGGTTGTTCCTATGAAGGATGTTGGTATCTTGCATTTTTTGCCTTATAAGGAAGTTTCGATTGAGATTTTGGATAGGCAAGTTTGTAGGTTGAGGACTAAAGATGTGGCTTCGGTAAAGGTTCTTTGGAGAAACCAAAAGGTGGAAGAACCTACTTGTAAAGCTGAAGGGGACATAAAGTCCAAATATCTATTTCTATTCCTTGCGTAGGATGAAAATTCTTGAGGTATTATTCTCATTTTCCTTTACGTGGTATTTCTAAATTTATCATTTAGAATGTGTGCATCCGTTCTTGTTATCGTGCTAATGGGTACCTTAACTCCCCATTCAGGGATGAATGATCCTTTCTTGTTTTGGACTCTTAAATTTTCTATGTGATTATGCTCATTATTCAGAGTACGACTTAAGTGATGAGTCATATGCCCTCTTCACGAGTCGTATAATCCTAATTATAGCCATACCAGTGAGGTTTCCTGGTGTTTCTATTTGGAACATAACTTGTCCCTCTCGAGTTGTAAGGTCTGGTCATGAGTCATAGGGTGTGACTCATGACCATTTTAGTATGGTGGCCTTGAGTTTTTGCTTATTCTATGAGTAATGGTGACGACTCGTGACCAGTAACCATGAGTCATTACCTGACCTGTAGCAAGTAGTAATAGTTTTTTGCATATTTTAAGTGGAGTTATTTTGGTCTTTCCTTTCAATCCCATTATTTCCCGTGACATAAAATACCCTAAAGGACCCCATAATTCTTCATTACTCAATCATAAACACCATTCTCTCTTCTCAAACTTCTGAAGATAGGGAAAAGATAGGGTGGTTTTAAGGGATTTGTTATCTAAGATTCAATTGGTGACTTCTCTTCCAAAATTCTTGGTGTCTTCTGGCATGTATTTCTTCCATAAATCATATATATACAAAGCATATGTTTAATTGTTATCCATATGGTTGCAATTGTTTGATTTTGAATGTGGGTCGATGGATTTGGAAGGGTTATTATGTGAATTGGTTTCCCATGGTTTGAATTGGTTATTCATGTTATTTCTTATGATTTTAGAATCTAAATATGTTCGTGGGTGTGGGAGTTGATAGGGGAACATGTGTTTCAACAATTTTATGGTATAATGGTTTTGGAATTGGCTTTAACCTTAACCCAACTTGTGAAATTAGTTTTGAAACATGAATTTATATATATAATCTACTTCACTTTTGAAATCTTGCATTTCATAAAAGGTTAACGGAACACAAATTGGTTTTGAAAAGCCCTGATGGCCATGGATTGGTTTTAAATTGGAAACTTTAGAGTCAGTTTGACTAATTGGTTTTGGTAATGGGTTAAATAGAATTTTCTTGCAAGATTAACTTTATTTGGTATGATGATACCAATGGTAAATACCTAATTAAAAGATTCCTTGGTTAATGGATGTGAATGTGTGTAAATGGTTTTAATTTGGGCTTAAAAGGGGTTGGGTAGCTCACTATGGAAAGTGGAGTTCCCATGGTGGATTGATATTAGAAACCATATTTTCCAACATGGGGGTATTGGTGATGTGTGCATAGTTCACACATTATATATATATATAGTGAAATGGTTAGATCCTCGGTGGCTTTGGCTCTTCCTCGGATTTTCCTGGTTTGTGCGGCTAACACACGCTAGGACCCTTTCAGCAGGAGAAGTTGAAACAATATAGCCCGTGGGTGCCCTTAGGGCATTTAGAGCTACAAAGTCTAGGTAAATGGTTTTTAAATCTCATTCTTAAACCTTATCCCCTATCTTGGCATCTTATATATATGTATATATGAATATGTGAAAATGGTTTTTGAATGGTTTTGACTGATTTTATTATGACATTATTTTGTCCCTTCCCTGAGTTACATGTTTGTGCTCATCCCACTAACTGTTCCCAGATGCTACATCATTTTATGATGTAAGGTCCTAGGGGTTGTTTGATTACTTTGTGAAGAGTTACGTGGTTCTGCTTCACTCGTTGGTCCTCTTAAAGCGGTGAGCCTCCATCTTTCGAATGGCCGGACATTTCACTACTTTCTTTTTGTTTTTAGATATTCATATTTTGAAATTCCAAAAATCACTACTCCATCCACTTAGTGCTAAGTACTACTCCTAACTAAATATAAACTGATCTACTGAATAGCTCAATAATACTGAAGTCCTGAGGTTGAAAGATAAGTTCTTTTTCTGAAAGTATTCTAAATCATAAAAAATGAAGGACTAAGTGTTTGACTATCAATGCATGATATCCTAGGTCATCAGGTGTTCAATACTTGCCAACTCTAAAGAATGAAACTAATAATGACAATTTAAACCTTTAAAAATGGGAAATTTCATAGAAAAAATCCAACATATTGATATCAATATACCAAAGATCCATAAAATGACAAGTCTGTAAGGATAATCAGTTTCTTAGGAACACATGGCATGCCAACTAATATAGACTGAACTCCACCAAGTAATGCATAATTTATTCTCAAAGAGGTTGGAATCTATAAAACATGCATAATCCATTACTTATTAAAATAACCAAGTTAAATCCATGAAGATCATGCATAATAACTTTGAATGGGAACTATAATAATAAAATAACATGGTAGATTCAATTTTTCAAGAATTTAAAATTATTGGGTATTAACCCTAGATCATAAGTTCATAGAAATCATAACAAAAATTCATGTTTTAAAACTATATTTTGGTAATAAGGGTTAAAAGAATCCCTTATTAAACACCCACATACCTGGACTTATGAAATTTTGGACTGAAGCCTTGGGAATCTAACTTTGAGAAAAACCCTAGGCTTATTCTTGTTTGAGAGTTGAATTGGTTGATTTTTTAACTTAGAATTAGTTTGCAAAAAATAATAAGGAATTTGGGCAGATTAAATAGACTTATACATCTTGTAACAGGTGAAACGACGTATTTTGGGGGTAAAAAGATTGGGAAAAGACCAAATAACCCATTAAAATTCATCTAGAAAACTCCTGGAAGTAGTCCCAAAGGCTCAAGTAATAACTTGTAGGGCCTAATTATGAGTCGTAGATGAGTTGTATCCAAAGGGCTCAAATTTTGATTCCCACTTATGTCACTATGAGTCACCCTATGACTCGTAGTGTCTCACAATAACCTGTAGGGTCTGACAATGACTCGTTGTCACGGCAGCTTTGACAATGCTTCAGTAAATTGGCCATAACTTCTTATTCCAATATTAGATTTAAGCAAAACTGAATAAATTGGAAAGATAGTTCAATTATATATATTTTTATTGGTATTAATATCAAAAGCTCTTAGTAATCTAGAAGTTATGCTTGTTTGAAGTTAACTATAGCAAATAATTCACGAGAAATTAATCGGTAAGAGAGGATATGATTTGGCTATGATCTAGGAGTTATATTTGGCCTTAATACATCTCTAAATCACCTAAATAATATCAATACATGAAGTTTTATTTTACATTCACTTTAATCATGTTTCTAATCTTAGCCTCAATTTTTGGGGTGTTACAATATCTCTCCTTTAGGGTCATTCATCCTCAAATGAAAAATGACCAGGCTAAAAGGATAGGGAAATAGATGTAATCCTTAATATTGAATTATAAGAGCTATATACTAACACCATGAGTAAATCTTCAACTGAAACTTGGTCTGGTTAATAAAATCAGATAACTTACTAGTACTGTCTAATTGACTTCTGAAGATGGATAACTAACACGAAATTGATTTCTGAATTTGGAAATTTATTATGGTTTGGACTGATTTAGAATGGAAGTAAGGACTCAATAGAGTTTACACATTGAATAAATTACAAAAATAACCTCATGGGATACATAAAACTCAGGATAGTTAGACTAGATGAAAAGATGGGAAACTACTGGAGCTTGTCTGTCTGATCGCTGAACTGAATTGCTGGATATACAGACTAACCCAAACTGAGATTTTTATAACTCAAATGACGCATTCCTAGAACGAACATATATCTACAACTATAAAGTCATATTTAATGATATAAATTTGTTACTCACTGAGAAAGAAATATTTGTTTCCTTCAATGCTCCTTATCAGAGGCTCTAATAACATTAGGGAGGAAGAAGTTTCATCCATGATCTGAGTGAGATATCTGAATAAGGATTATAATAAGGTTTGAGCATCCAAGTCTACAAGTCTGAGCTTTTAGATTAGGAATGACTTGGAGCTGAACATGAGACACCTCTTATCTGAGATATCTGATAGAACTAATATGCTTTAATCAATGTGATTGATAACTTCTAACTTAGTAATATTTACCAATTATGCTCCTAACTACAAATATACC
>JAPEIP010000009.1:125946025-125956937 GCA_026120095.1 Capsicum chinense
GAATATATGTTCATTAAATCTTTCGAAAACAATGACTTTCTCAAACTCAGTCTTTCAAAGAAAGATGTTTTCATCTAAGATAGAAGAATAAGACTTTTCATATTAGATAGGAGAATACACACACACACATTGGGAGTGTCCTACAACTAACATAAACCATGTGAGCTACATGGAGTCCAACGTCTAATCCACGTTGGGGAGAGCTGTCCTATCCTTGCCATCAGAGTGGAACCTTAAATCATCAATCCAAACACTAGTGGTCACTATATAAATCAGCCTCAGGCTCACAACCTACGGGAGCACGTAGTTCTAGGGAAGTACCAATCCTGTTATACCTTCCGCTCGGTGCTAAAGACTACTCCCAAAATTAGCTCAGATCTTTTCAAAAGAAAATCCACAAATAAATATTTCAACAATTCACAACGGGAGCCATCATGCTACCCCTTTCATAATAAATCAATAAAAGTGAATTTTTTTTCTTATCTTGATTTCAAAAACAACCCTTTTTACGATCAAAAGGTCAAAACTTCTTTATCATCTCAAATTATTTAAACTCAAGTTGTTTATAACACATGATTTTCTCAAAATAATAATCTCAAATAGGGTTCTAAAAACCCATACATCAATATCACCATAAAACCTTCCAAAGTTTCATACTTTATGACATCAGCACAAAAATAATCACATAAAACTTAAAATTTCAGCTTTATAATCATATATCTTGGTAAAGAAAATTAGCTTTGGGATTCAAATCTCATTGTGCTTATAACACATAATTTTTCAAAGTACAATCTCAATTAGGACTCAAGGTCTCATACATCAAAATCATATTAAATTTTCTCAAAATTCATGCTTTTCATCATAAATATATATAACTTACTTTAAAAACTGAAAAATTCAGCTTTATGTACAAAAATGTCATTATTCTCACTCAATGCAACTTTCAAAATGTAGAGAGTATCATAATCTCATGTAAAACCATATAGGGTATAAATTCATAAAAGAAAAATCAATTTGGGCACAAGAACAAAAGGGTGTTCTTGTTGAAAAACCCCATATACCTTAAAATTGAAGCTTTGGATGAACTCTTAACCTTGGGACTCTATTCGTGAAAATAATAGGTGCTTCTTGTAGCCCTCAGAATGGGGATTCCGAACCTCAAAGAATTATTGAAAACTCATGGTTGAGTGTTGAGATATTTGAATTTTTAGGTTGAAACCCTAATGAATGTTCTTGGTGATTTTGAGAGAGATTAAACTTATTTTGGTGTTATGGGAGTTTAATCCCATGTTATAGACATATATAGGGGTGCTTTTGGCACTTGGAAGTGAGGTATGCGGCGCACAACCAATGACAGAACTTAAGGTATGCGTCGCACACCATATGGCAGACATAAAAGTATGCCTCGTACTCCCAATTGCGCATATTTGATTTGGCAGCGCATTGCCCATCACACACCCTTACTGCCTCTCACGAAAATGGGTATAACTCTTTGCTCGGGTATCGGACTTTTGCAAAATTGGTATCTTTAGAAAGATAATTCAATTATATATAATTTGATAGGTCTTGGTATAAAAAAAATCCATATATATTAAGATATATTCATGTTTGAAGTTGACCCTTGCAGAATCGAATATCAAACTTTGGATGAATCAATTGGTCTTAGCTCAACCTTGTTCTAGGTCATTGCTATAAACATTTTCCACCTCTAAACTACTCCATAGACTAGGATAATGATCATAAAAATTTTATTCACGTGAGAATCACTTGTATTAGAGCTTAGATGCACAGGAATGACAGTTAGAATTCTAGCATGAAAATACGGGGTATTACACTTATGCTTGCTTGAGAGTTGAATTGATTAATTTTATGACTCAGAATTAGTTTGCAAAAAATAATGAGAAATTTATGGTAATTAAATAGACTTATACCTCTTATATAAGGTAAAAATACATCTTTTTGGATTTAAAAGAATGGAAAAAGAACAAACAACCCCTTCAAAATTATTTGAAAAACTCTTGGAAGCAGTCCCGATGGGTCACATAATGACTAGTAGGGTCTGCCTACAAGTCATGGCCTGAGTAGTATCAAAAGGACTCATATTTCAGTCCCCAATAATGTCACTATGAGTCATAGGATGACTCACAGTGTCTAACAATGACCCGCAGGGTCTGACAATGAGATTTGGTAGTGCTTTAGGAAATTGGTCATAACTTCTTTCTTAGATGTTAGATTTAGTCAAAACTGGATGCATTGGAAACTTAATTCTATTATAAGTCTTTGGTTGGTCTTTATATCAAAAAATCTTTGTAATATGGCATTTTTTTAATTTAAAGTTTATTATAGCAAGATACTTTATGAGAAATTGATCGATAAGGGGGGTTCTGACTTGGCTATGAGCTAGGAGTTACATGTGGCCTTAATACATGTATAAATTAGTTAAAATAATATCAAAACATGAATTTTAATTTTACATGCACTTTAAGCATGGTTCTAATCTTAACATGAATTTTTGAAGTGTTACAATATCTCTCCCTTAGGATCATTCATCCTCGAATGAAAACTGACTAGGCTGAAAGGATAGGGAAAGTGATGAATCCCTAATATTGAATTATAAGAGCTAAATATTGACCTAGTGACTAAAGATCCAATTGAAAATTGGTCTATCCAAAAAAATAAGGGAACTTACTAGTACTGTTTAACTGACTTCTGAAGATGGATAGCGAACATAAAATTGATTTCTGGATCTGGATATCTATTATAGTTGGGACTAATTTAGACTGGTAGTAAGGTCTCAATGGATTTTACACGTAGAATGAATTAAAATAAAAAACCTAATGGGACAGGTATATATATAAAACTCAAGATTTTAAGACTAGATAAAAAAATGGGAAACTACAGGAGCATGTCTATCTGATCGCTGAACTAAATTATTGGCTATATAGACTGACTCATACTGAGATTTTTATAACTCAACTAAAGCATTTTTGGCACGAACATATATGTAGAACTATAAAGTGATAGATAATAATATGAAATTTCTTAGAGTCACTGAGAAAGAAATATTTGTTTTCTTTAACGCTTTTTGTCATAAGTTCTAATAAAATTAGGGAGGATAGAATTTCTGGCATAATCTGAGTGAGATATTTGAATAAGGATTATAACATGATTTGAGCATCCAAGTCCACTAGTCTAAGCTTATAGATTAGGAACGACTTAGACCAGAACATGAGACACCTCTGGTCTGAAGTTGCCTATTATGAACCAAGAGTATCTTAGGCCAAAAGTAAGGACATAACTAATATGCTTTAATTAATGGAGTTGATAACTTATAACTTAGTAACATTCTTTAACTATTCTCCTTCCTACAAATATACCATACTCAACTAGCTGAAACTTCTAACTCTCTAAGGGATACACTCTAAATGGCCGCTAGAGGTAGAGTATAGTTGCATACTCATAACCTATTCAAGATTTAACTAGAGATATTAAGCACCACTAATATAATGACTACACTGGTCTCAGCTATGAGAATCTATATTTTACATCTACTAAAAGTGATTAAGCTCAAAATACATAGACTCTTGCCACCGTAAACAATTAACCTTAAGAACTACTCAAAGATTCACTAACCACCATAAGCCATATTTGCAATTATATCAATAAATCAGTCAAGCCTATCACTCAACTACTAGCAATATCACCATCAAAGCATAAGAAGAGTCATTAAAGAACTAGAATAGGAGGTTTCGATATAAGAGAGATACTATGAAATTTTAGTTCAAGGATTTTTCATGAATTCAGGACATAACTAAGGCCTAAGGAGTAAAATATAATTGTAATAAACTTTTTCAAGAGATCTGATCTAAGAGAATACATGACGTAGTGTGATCTCACTTGTTATTGAGGATGTATCATGAGTACCTAGAACTGAGCATAATGTAAAACATGAGTAATAAGGTGTATGACTTAAGACTGGAATTCATTAATTTATAGAACATGAATTATAATATTGAGTGAACTATCACTCCGTACTAGGAACTAGGAGTGGACATGATTCTGTACGAAGCTCATGAATACGTGTTATGATCATGGAGCTGACTTGTAAGGCATGTGTAGAGTGTCGTAATGACTGGAGCACAAAAATTTATACTGATATAAGAATGGGTTATGCATCTTCCTCCCCAGGTGTTGTTTAGAACACATTAACATCAGTACTAGAATCTGAAAACATGACTTGGTTCCTTGTTTTATCATCCTCCTCTTAGAATAAATCCATTATTTTTAGTCTGTGAACCTTTTTAATAAACTCAATTGAACTGCAATCACTCTACTTTAGAGTTTGAGATATAACAACACACATAAATACTAAACTCCCTTTTAAAAACTAGATATGAAAGTGTAAAACCACTGCTAGTACTTCATTTTGAGACGCAACTCTTAACTTTCTATAGACCAATAGTCATCATTCAATAGCTTAAATGCTTATTAACTTAGAGCATTTTGAAGTATCGCAATATCCATGGCACACACCTTTTTCTCCTACAATTCAAAATACTTTTATCTATTAGCTTGGTTATCGACATTCCAACCATGGCTTCTAACAATTAACATAGATATCCCCACAAGTGTTCATGCACTATACTAACTTACTACTACTAGGTATGAAACATAAAATACTAACTAATTCAAAATTTTATGAACTTACTCAACCTTAACAAGTTTCTTTATTTTTATAGCCATTGCCTAATCTTGATCCTGATTAAAGAATTAACATACTTGAAGTCCATTTAACTGGTAAATATCTCTCAAAGTGATATTATACAATCTAAATAACACCTGGATGGCTCCATGAACACATAATTTCAACATCAGATAAACACTATCCCTATTCTACTATTGTTACACTTCTAGGTGCATGTTTCTAACTCTAGGTCATGCTTTTATAGGATTCTGAGAAGGGATCTATGGGCATATTTTACTTTGACTTAGAGCACAATTTTCATGAACAAGAAAGAACTTTTTTGATATTACTAAACTTAGTACTGATAGGCTCATCTTATATTACTTTGACTTTGTGTAGTCTTATACATGTCTGTAGGGACTGTTTGACAAAACTCTATCAGTAGAAATTTCTGCTTGATTATTTATATTATCTTAAAAATAAGTCATAGTTAATAGGAATAAAACAATTTTTGAATATATATACGTTTCTTAGAGAATATCTCTACTTCACAATTTGAGATATAAAAGAAGGAAAATATTTCCTAATGCCCCGGTATTCTCTCAAAGAAAACTACAGATGCCTCTGTACCATTTTGTAGGAGTCTACACGTAGCTTCATAGACACCCTAGGAAACTTGAACATAGCTCTGATGCCAAGTTTGTCACGATTTGAGACTGCCCCCTAGTCGTAACACAGTGCTTAGAATCACAAGTGCTCCTAAGAAAACCCATGGTACTAGAATAATGATTGAGAAACTGATTAAAACATATATAAAAGCTTAATTGAATGTGTAAAAACATAATCATGGAACAAATTGGTTCAATAAATTTACAATTTGAAAGTTTAGTTACAACGTCTATATTCTAAAAAGAAAGAGAAACTGATTGTGACAACTCTAACTGGCTATCTATGAAGCCTCTACTAATACTGACTAAAGGTAACTGGGACATGACTCCTAGATAGCCCTAATAAACATATACTTATACAAATATGAAAATAAAATACTAAAACTCCAACTGACTTGAGTCCTCAAAACAAGAGAACTCATCACTTGATGACTGAATATTATGATCTGCTTGATTATGATCCTGATAGTAAGCACCTGAATCTACATCACATGAAAAATAAAAGTAGAAGATACATGCGATCAGTATTTTGGATTGTACTAAGTATGTAAGATATTCACTAATCATGAAAACACTTAAAACATGCTTTGAAACTGAGGACATAAATCATTTGACAAAATATGCATTTAAAACATAGTTGTATATAAAATCTGTGAGGGAAAGTTTGAAATTGAGGACTATTTAAAACATCTCTGAACCGTGATCTATGACATTTGTAAAAAAAATACAAAGTTGTAGAAGTGTAAATATTTTATATGATTTAATATTGTTCTTAAACATACTTTAAATCCACACTCAATGTTGATTGATTGCAAAGGAGCTGAACTGAAGTACAATGACTACGTGAAAAACACAAATACTAATATATAATGATAATCTGGAAACTCATGGTTTAATATCAAGTAAAACTAAATTGAGGATCATGTAAAAATACTGAGTTTGATCTGCATGAGCTACTGTTAACCGACATATAATCATGTGAGCCAAACATGGAGTTTGATATATAATCCCCATTGAAATGGGCCCAATATACATTATTGGGGTATAAAGACTGACCTGACATGGTACCACTAAATTGATATCCCGAATGACTACGGTGTCAAGCCTAGTTTGATTGGTGACCCTTTAGAACCTAGGATGGCGTCGTAGTTCTGAGACTTATAGAACTTCAACTTAAAGTCTCAATCTAACTGATGAATGAGCCTCCATGCCTACATCTGTTCAGTGCTAAGTACTACTCTCAACTAAATATAAATGGATATACTATATAGCTCAATAATACTAAAGTCCCGGGGTTGAAAGGTAAGTTCTTTGTCTGAAAGAATTCTAAATCTTAAAAATTAAAGGACTAAGTATTTTACTGTCAATGCATGATATCCTAGGTCATTGGGTGTTCATAACTCGCCATCTCTGAAAAATGCAACTAATAATGACAATTTAAACTTAAAAAAAAAGTCATAGCACCAGTTCAAAATATTGATATCAATATATCGAAGATCTATAAAATGACAAGTCTGTAAGGATAATGAATTTCATGGGAACACATGGCATGTCAACTAATATAGACTAAAATCCACCAAGAAATGCATAATTTATATTAAGAAACAATAAATAATAGAGATAATTTTATTATATTATCATTTAAAGATAATAAATAAAATATCTTAATAAATGCACTGAGTGATAAATAATATTTAATATTAAGAAAATGAGTAAAACATAAATTATTTATTAATTTTTTAACAGGATTAGTATTATTGGACATGTCAGTAATTATTCAAAGAAAACACATTCTAAAAGAGGTTAAAATATATAAAACATGCATAATCCATCACTTATTAAAATAACTAATTTAAGTCATGAAGATTATGCATAATAATATTGAATGGAAACTATAATAATAAAATAACATGGTAGAATTGAATTTTCTAGAATATAGAATAATTGGTTATTAACCCTAGATTAGGAGTTCATAGAAATCATAACTGAAGTTCATGTTTTAAAACTAGCTTTTGCACATAAGGGTGAAAGGAATCCCTTATTGAATACCCACATACATGGACTTATGAAATCTTGGAATAAAGCCTTGGGAATCTGACTTTGAAAAACTCTAGACTTATGTTTGCTTGAAAGTTGAATTGGTTGATTTTTTGACTTAGAATTAGTTTGGGAAAAATAATAAGAAATTCGGGATGATTCAATAGACTAATACCTCTTGTAGCAGGTGAAACGATGTATTTGCTACTAGTCATAGCTTAAGCCGTAACCAAAGGACTCGAACTTTGGTCCCCACTGCTATCACTACGAGTCACCCTACAACTCATAGTGTCTCAAAATGACTCTTAGGGTTTGACGACGACTCGTAGTCTAAGTCGTCGTCACTAGCAGCTTTGGCAGTGCTTCAGCAAATTGGTCATAACTTCTTACTTTGATATCAGATTTAGATAAAACTAGATGCGCTGGAAAACTAATTCAATTCTATATCTTTTGGTGGGTCTTGATATCAAAAAGTCTTAGTAATATAAAAGTTATGCTCGTTTGAAGTTAACTATAGCAAGATACTTTATGAGAGATCCATCGGTAAGGGAGATTTTGACTTGACTATGAGTTAGGAGTTACATGTGGCCTTAATACATGTCTAAATCACTTAAAATACTATCAAAACATGAATTTGAATTTTACATGCACTTTAAGCATGGTTCTTATCTTAACTTGAATTTTCACATTGTTACAGTTTAAATTGATCTTTATATGTAACTTGATTATTATATTAAATTTATAGAAAAATTACATGTTAAACTCGTGCAAAATACAAACATACTCGAAAGGTTATAAATAGGACGACCTAGGATAATATAGTCATTTCAAAACATTCCTGCATCGCTTTATATTTTTAAGCTTCAAAGCTTGGAAATAATTTCATAATGACAAAAAAAACAATTCTTTTTCGTAAATGCTAATCATGTCCAAAGTAATATCATCATGTGGACCCACGTTACCCACTGCAAGGTCTGCAACTCTCTTTAAATAAAAGCTTTGTGTCGGTTCTCAGTTGTGATTAGTCGTTTTCTTTCTAAATAAAATTGCATTTTTATTTATGGTGTTGAAACTTTTAGTATGTTTTATGTGAATGTCCACATAAAAAGTTGAATTAATTGTCATTTGACATTTGGTTACTCTACAAATATATTAAAATAATAAAATATACATTATTAATATTTAAAAGATATTCAATTTGAATTTGAAAGCTTTCATAGTTAAAAATTGTTATGTCCCAATTTATACAGTATAGTTAGAATTTTGAATGTCAATTAAAATTTTCTTTGATTGAAATTTCATTATATAGCTTTTAAAGATTTTAAGTGGTTAAGTATTGTAATTGATAATATTTTTTACGTAATTTTCAAATACATGTATTTTATTTCAAAAAAGCCTAAAAATTTTATGTTTATATTTATGATTAAGATTTAAAATTTAAAATCTTGAAATTTTAATTATGCAACATAACAAAAAAAAAATATAATTTTAAAAGTACAATTCGTCCGCTGCAAAAGTATACCTAAGAATGTGATATTTTAAATCAATTTTAGGTAGATTAGACACATTTTTTAAGCAGTATATCATAAGCTCATTTATATTTTTAGCAGTAACAACGTAGTCGTTTTCAGCTATTAATAAATTGCCTTATTTACTTTTTACAATTTTTAGATAGTTTCATTATGAAAAGTAACATATGATATGTTTATATAAATAAAAACAAATATCTTATCTCCTTAAAAGATACATTAATTTATTTGAATTTGCTCAAATACTATATTAGGTAAAGAAAACTCTATTTTTTTTTTTATTAAAAATAATTCAGAATGCATGTAATTCATGTGGAATAACATTCAAATATTTATTAATTTTCATCACCGGTTCATTCCTTTTTGAATGAGTTATCGAAAACATAAATTCAATTACCTCATCGAATACTAACCCCCGGAAAAATTCGCTGACTGAGTTATTATAATTGATATCACATCAATTTTTGTTAATGTCTTTTGACACTGTTTGTTTGAAGTTGTACGAACCAGATATCATCAATAGATCCTCTGGATGTACAAGGTTGATCTTTTTCTTCAACAGCACGCTTGATGCGGTAGCATCGCCCTTTATAACGATCAAGACTGGTAAGTCCATCGGTCCATACAGTTGTCCAAGGCATCATCATAAAACCCTAACCAATATTGCCTACAACTAAAACCCTAACAAATATGGCTGGTGCGACTATCCCACCAGATGAAAACAATAGACGGAAGATTGAGGAGAGCAATAATGAGGTTCGAAAGGGGTACAAAATTTGCAGATCCTTTGGAACCTAAAGTATTTGATAATAATAGTATAAGGGTTCAACCTAAACCCATGATAATGCTGCATGGGAAGCCTTCGATAACGTGGAAAACATCAAAAATACGTAATCTAATCTTGCAGGAGAAAGTTCAATATGCTATTATCGACAAATTTTCTTATGGCAAGCCCCACATTGATGTATTAAGAAAAATTATACCAGTTAAATGCGAGATCAAAAGTCAATATACGATAGGAGTATTGGATGCAAGGCATATTCTAATAAGATTGGACGTGCTAGAAGACTATGTTTAATTATTATCGACAACAACCTACTACATTAAATCGACAGTATGTATGGGCAGACGAGGACGTTGAAGTGGGATCCATGGTTTGAGGTTGATGTAAAAACAACAATTTGAGTAGCTTGGATCTCCATGCCTGACTTACCACTGAATTTCTTTGCCATAGATGCAATATTCTCTATTGCTTCAGTAGTAGGCAAGCCTTTGACAGTACACATGGTCATTAAAAACCAAACCAAACCTAGATGTGCAAGAGTTAAGGTGGAGGTAGACTTAGTTGCAAAATTACCTCAGCGGATTCAAATCAACGAAGAGAATGATTGTACGGGAGAAATCAAATCCACGTGGATACAAATCCTGCATGACTACATGCCAAAGTACTATAAAGATTGTTGTTTGCAAGGACATGATGAAGATAGTTATTGGAACATTCATCTGGAATTATATGATAAGAAGATGGAAGACAACAGGGGAGAAGCGTCCAAGAATCAAAACAAAGAACAAAATAACCAAAGGCAGCAGCAGTAGGAGCAGGATAAGGTATGAAAAGGGAGCATAAATAACCAATAATGGCTGACAAGAAGGAACAAGTAAAAGAGAGATGGATATGGGCACATTCTAGGAGAGATGAATAAGAAGAATAAAAAGAAAGTGGAGGTAGCTAATTTGTTTGATGCACTAGAAGCTTGATATGATGGTGACAAAGTTAATAAAAGGGAATCAATGAATGTTTCACATGCTAAAGAAGTGGAGGCAGAGAAACTTAGAACAAAGGATTGGGTAAACAAAAGCTTTGGTAGAACTGCAGAATCAAAGCAATCTTTAAAGGAAGCTGAAGATGTACCAGTATCAAAGGACTCAAGCAAGAACAAAGACAAGACGAGGGTCAATCAGGAAAATATGCTGCAAAAAGATAATGATAATCA
>JAPEIP010000009.1:125963564-125974255 GCA_026120095.1 Capsicum chinense
ACAATGCTAACACCGAAGGAACGCAATCTTCGATCTACCACTCGAACTAATACCTGCATGAGGTGAAGAAAAAAAAGAAAAAAAAGAAAGAGTGACCACAAAACATGTGTACTCAGAAAGTATGATCGACAACCAACCATAATACAAAATGATGGCGAGAATTACCATCCCAACTACCCAAGGTTTCTCCAAGTAGATTTAAAATTGATAAATACATCGCATCATTTTATCAGTGTAACCCAATACAAAAGTCATAAGATCATTAATATACATGGTAAGAACATAGGTCAAAGTGAGTCAATACTAGTCATTTCTGATCCATTGTTAAGGAAAGTCATTTATGAAGGAGACTCACTACTATAGTATATCAGGCTTAATCTGACATGTTCAAACAATAAGTTGAGATAAAACAATGAGAGTGTATATAAAGAGTGTATATTATGCTACCAAAAGGTGTGACACAATAGACTCTTAGATTAAGTAGAGGGCATGCCCTACGTCTCTTAATATGTCAACCTTTCAATGTCAATAAAATATTATATAAGATAATTTAATGTAATAAAGTAGAATAAATTATCAATACACAATATCACAAATAAGGTTCAACCACAGTAATACAATATAAATTAAATATTTAAACATAATATCAGAACATACCAAGAAAAAGTCATGCAAAGCAATGAAGCGATGATCATTGAATGATGATGAATGATTTGAAAGTTATCACATAAATTTCTATGTAAACCTTTCAAGCCTCAACTAAAATACCTTAGATTTTGTCCCTTGAAAATTTCTTGAGTTTTGATCTCACTGGCTTAGTTACGACTGGACCCCATGAGTCATAGGGTATCCTGATAAGTCATTGGGATGAGTTGTAACCAAACCAGTAAGTTGGTGGCTTGATTCTACTCTAACTACAAGTGGCTCACTAGGAGCCATCAGGATATATTACGAGTTGTTAGGTGTAATCACAGGGTGTCCACTGTAAGTCCCAAATTAAGTTCTATGTTGACTACGAATGGACCCTATGAGTCATAGTGTCCCATTATGATTTTTGTGGCTGAGTCATAAGGATAACAATGTAGGGTTCCTTAGTGGTACTACCTTGATTATGACTCATGGTGACAATTTGTAAGGAGAGTTTACGAGTTAAGGGGTTGACTCTTAATCAAAGGCAGTCATTTTTCAACTTTTAAGTTGAGGGTATTTTGGATATTTTCCCTCTTACCCAATTTGAAACCATATCTTATAACTATTTAGGGTGTCATTATCATGTAGAAACTATCAAAGTAACTTCTTAATTACTCCCAAATTCTCAAGGTCAAGAATACTTAGGGTTTTCAAGAGGTAGATCAATTAAGGATCTCAAAAGTGATTTCTCTTCACAAATCTTAATATTATAAACATGTTACTCTTCCCTCATTGTTAATTTTGTAAAAGTATGAGATTTAAAGTATTGTTCATGAGATTATTGTGATGGTTTTGAAACAAAGGTTGGGGGTTTTTAATCCTTATGAATTGAACAATGTTTCTCATGGTTTATATATGATTTTCATGCTTTAAATATGGTTTGGAACTTTTGGGTGCATGGGTATGGAGAATAAACTAGGAAATTATGATTTTTCTAAACTTATGACTTTTGAAGTGGTTATGACCCTTGCCCCATAATGTGAAATTAGTTTTGATTAGGAGAATTATGAGAATTTATAAAACTAAACTAGTCTTGAACTATTGCATACAAAGAGGTAATTAAAATACAATGATATGATTTAATGAACAAAGAGAGTCGGTTACCCCCTTCGTGTATTAATGATCAAAGGGAGTTATTTTCTCCAAGTTAATGGGAGTTGGTTTGTCATGTTGTTAGTACCTTGCAAATATAGTTGGTATGACAATACCAACATTGTATTCCTTAATTTGGAATGTGGTTAAATAAATAAGAATGCGTGATACTTATTTTAATTGGGATCTAATAAAGGTTGTGTAGCTGAGTCATGAAATTGGAGGTACGTGTGACCGACACTGAAAACTATGTTTGCCAATGTGAGGGTCAAAGTGACCAAGGAGGTTCGATTTCCCCTTATTATTATTTCATGATAGGGAGGTCTGAGTCCCTCATAAATCAATAAATGATCTAGTTCTTACGTCACCCTTGTTGAGATTATTCTCTAGTTTTTATGGCCACACACAGTGGGGCCCAACCAAGGGATTAGAGTTGGGGCAGATATAGCACTTGGGTACTATTATATGATAGTTGAGCTACACAATCCAGGCTAGAGCTTTGAAATACATGTTAAGTCTTGTTACTTATCCCTGCATGTGATGTATATATATATTTTTATACATTTGATAATGTGCATTAGCTTTGAATGATTTTAACTATTGATCATGTCATTATGCTAGCCTTATCCCCTAGTTGCATGCTAGTGTTCACCCCGCTAACCGTCTTTGGATGTTGTATCCCCATGCGATGTAATAATTTGTCATACTTCTACTTTTCCTACTTAGCAACTTAGATTTAGGATCATCTAGCGAGTCAGGTTGAAGTAGTGAACTTCCTTACTTTGGAGACCCCATTTCATGATTATGGTCTTTACATTTTGACTATTCCTTTGGATTTATTTTTTGGCTATTGTAGGGGGCATATCCTAAAACTTTATTTATATTTAGTTTTAGATCACTGTTTAGAAGGCTTTGTTTAGACTACTATAGATATTGGACGGTGTCGGTCAGTCATTTGGCTGGTCGTCAGTGGTTGGTTATTAAAATGCTCTAGATTTTGATACTTGAAAATTCCTTGAGCCTTGAGTTCACTGCCCTATTGACCACTCATCATATGAGTCGTATGGTGTGGTTACAGGTCTAGGGACCCAAGTCATACCCAAACCAGTGTGTAATTGGCTTTGTTCTGCTCTGAGTATGAGTGACACACTACAAGTTGTAAGACTATGTTATGAGTGGTAGGGTTGATTCGTATGGTTTCCATTGTCTAATCCTATTAGATTCTATCTTAGAAATGACTAAACCATATGAGTCGTATGGTCAGGTCACGAGTGAGATTATGGAGTCGTAAGATGGATAGTGTATGGGTGTTCAACCTACTATTTAGGATACGACTTATGGCTATGAGTCGTATGATGTGGTGATGAGTCGATGGGTTGACTCGTAACCAAGGATGACCTTTTTCCAGTTTTTAGTGAGGGTAGTTTGGATATTTCCCACTTAAAACCCTTAAGACCCCACACCCCTAAAACACTTTAGGGAATTTATTATACACTTTACAAGATCAAAACATTATCTTTAACTCTCTTGAAATCCTTTTAAGCAAAATACGCTAGGGTTTCTCCAAAGTGGTCATCTAAGGGGTCAAGAGTCAATTTCTCTTCGTGAATCTTCGTAATTCAAGCATGCGACTCTTACCTTTTTTTTAGTTTACTAAAAGCATATATTTAAAGCATTATTCATAAACTATTAATGGTAGTTTTGAAACCAAGGGTGAGAGGTTTGAATGCATATCTTTGAATATTATTTTCTATTATTTGAACTGTGATTATGTATATTTTAATTATGTTTTTTCATATGTGGGTGCATAGTAATGGTGATTTAATTAAAGGATCATGGCTGGACCCTAAATTTGATGATTTTATCTTTGTGAATGGCTTGTCCCACACCTGTTTGTGTAATTATTAATAAGAATGATATTGTCATAAGTTGAATTATGTTTTTGAACTAAGGCTTTGGCATAACCATGATAATGATTGATGAAGGACATTGTAAAAGCCTTGATGGCCATAGATTGATTTAAATTATAACCTTGGGTTTGATTGGCTAAACGGGTTTGAGTCCCAAATGTTGCACTAACTATATGTCTTTGTTTGGACAATAGGTTTGAGTCCTAAATACTGAAATTATTGTTATGGCATAATATACGTTTGTAAGTGAGGTTGGTATGATGATACCAATGGGGTGCATATATGTATAATGGGTTTAATAAATATTGATGCATGTTAAATACTTTAAATTGAGATGCTGTCAGGCTATGAAAGTGAGGGTCCCAAAGAACTAACACTGGGAACTGCACTAGCCGGTGTGGGTGTTTAAATGGTTGGGAGTTTCGAGTCCTCTATATTAAATATATAAATAGGAGGTCCCCTATATTGTATACATTGGTGATTAAGACTCCTTGACTATGTCGGGAGGTTTGAGTCCATCATATAGGCATATAAAAATATGGATATTCTCTAATTTGTGCAGCTATAGACACTGGGGCCCTTCCAGCTACAGGAGAGCTGGGCCCATATATCCTGTGGGTTCATTATTTTATGAAGGCTTTGCTACACAGAGTACAGTTTTCAAAGTTCATGCTAAGACTTGCTCCCTCCCCCAGCATGTGGTATTATATATGTATATGTATTTTATATGATATTATGTATTGAATGTTTTATTGGTTTTGAGATGTTATTATGACATTATTTTTTTCCTTTATCCTTGAGTTACAACTAGCACTTCAACTGCTAGCCATCTTCATACATTGTAACTCCACGTGATGCAGAAACTAGCCATACTTCCATATCTCCTACTTAGTGACTTAGATTTAGGATCATTTAGCGAGTCAGATTGAAGTGATGAGCTTGCATACTTTGGAATACCCTAGTTCATATTGTGGTCTCCTCTTTATGTTTTATATTGCTATTGTCGAAGGTATGTCCCGATATTTTATTAACCTTCATTTTATAGAGGCTTTGTTAGATTAATATGAACTTGGGTGGTTTGGTTAGTTTTTGGTGATGGACGGTTGTCCGATTACCAGTGGTTGGTATAGATTTATCATGAATTATTATTAGTTTTATTTTATGTTATCTTGTTATATGTTTGGAATTCATCCAAGATTTGAGGATGTTTTGTTGGTTTGATTACATAAAGGGGTGATCTTCGATCCACGTAGGACTTGAGATACTCATCATGGTTAGGCTCTAGTATTAACCCCAACAAAGGTGGTATCAGAGCCTAGGTACATAGTTAATTTGGTGTCCATAAAGCTGTGTCAAGTAGAGTCTCTTTTATGGGTGTGTAGTGCGCCACACATATAAGAGAAAGGCTATGAGATATTTAGGAATGTTTTGCTTTCTTGTTGTCTTAATTTTAGGCTACAGATTCTAAGGTCTTGGATCCCTCTGATTTTCGTTTGTTCATCTTTCAGATCATTTCTTCAAGAAGATCTGATGTCCATGGAACTTCTTTCATCCCATCTGAGGATAATATGGATGTAGCTCATCTAACTTCTAGGTTCAATCAAGGGTCTCTACATCTGACTGTCCTTGTAGAGTGCCACCTGTTCCCACTGATCTTATTTTTAAGAATAACACTCATAATCAGTCGCCTTAAGGGGAGGTTGCTAATACTGAGTTCCGATGCTCCATTAACTTATTAACCCAGTTAGTGACATTTCAGTCGCAATAGTCGAGTTATGCTGGTGCTGTTATGGGTTCATCTAAGGCCACTAAAGTTGGCCAATTCATGAGGTTGCATCCTTCGATGTTTATTGGTACTAAGGTTGGGAAGGATCCTCAAAGTTTTATTGATGAGATAGAAAATATCTTTCAGGTTATGCATTATTTAGAGGTTGAAGGTGTGGAGTTTATGGCCTATCAATTAAAGGATATGGCATACTAGTGGTATGAAGAGTGGGAATAGTTGAGAGGCAAAGATATTGGTTCTGCCTTATGGGATGATTTCTCTACTATATTTTTGGATAACTTCTTTTCTCAAAAGTTGAGGGAGGTGAAGGTGAAAGACTTTGTTAACTTGTAATAAGGAAAAATATCAGTCAAGGAGTATGCCTTGTAATTTCATCAATTATCTAGGTATAGTCCTGAATTGGTGTCTAGTATGAGGGCTAGAATACATAAGTTTGCTTCTGGATTATCCTGTGAGTTGATTCTTGAGAGTAAGGCAACCTTATTGAACAAGGACATGGACATCTCCAGATTGGTTTTGTATATACAATAGGTTGAGAAAGAAAAGAAAAAGCAAGTTGAGATTATGAGAGGTGGGGTAAGAAATTATGGTAATCTGAACAGGGTGGAGGACAGTAGTAGGGTGAAAAGTGGTCTAGGAAAAAGAGCTGGGGGATTCCTAACTCTTATTCAAAGGCTAGTACTCCTTACCAAAAGTCGCCTGCTGATCGACGTTTTTAGGGTGGTGATGCTTCTAGGGTATATGGTTCCTAATATCAGGTTAGTGTGTCCCAATAAGCACCATCCTATCATCTCTACAGATTTTGTGGTCAGCACCACCATAATTAGCACCAGTAAGGGAGGAACCAATGTTTTATGTGTTGCCATATCGGACATATGCAGCGGGATTATTCCTTTCGTGTTGCTTTTAGGGAAAACAAGGTTATTGTTTTCCTCTTCATGAGCTCATACACCAAAGGGTGCCACTTTTTGCTCCAACACTGGTTCAAACCGCTTTAATGCTTTCATTACTCGTCAGGAGTTTGGGGCATTTCTAGATGTTGTTATTTTTATGTTAAAACTTTTTGTCGTGATGTAGACTATTTGCTTGATTCAAGATCCACTCTCTTATGTGACTCTATTTGTGGTTGTGCATTTTGGTTTTGGTCCCGAGTGTATATCGAACCTTTTTCTATTTCCACCCTGATGGGTGACTCTATGGTTTCTAAAAGAGTATATAGGGGTTGTGTTGTATCTGTGGGTGGTTGAGAGACTATAGTGGATTTGTTTGAATTAGACATAGTTGATTTTGATTTTATTTTGATTTAAATTCCCTAATGAGCCAATTATTGAATAGGAGGGAAGTTTTTTATAGCCTAAGGGGAGGTTCATGTCGTATCATAGAGCCTAAAACTAATTTCTAAGTGTTGTCTATATCTTTTAGTCCGGGTTAAAGAATCTAACTCGAAGGGCCCTTCCTTACATTCTATCCCAGTAGTAAATGATTTTCCTGAAGTCTTTCTTAATAATCTTCCTTGTGTCCCTCTCGATATGCTAATTGATTTTTTTAACCTTGTTTGGGGCACTCGTTCTATATCTATTCCCCTGTATAGAATGGCTTCAACTGAGTTGAAGGAACTCAAGAAGAAGTTAAAGGATATATTAGACAATGGTTTTATCCATCCTAGTGAGTCCCCATGGGTAGCACCTATCTTGTTCGTATGAAAAAAAGATGGTTCCCTTCGTATGTGCATTAATTACAGATAGTTAAACAAGGTGATGATAATGAATAAGTATCCACTTTCAATAATTAATGATCTCTTTGATTAGCTTCAGGGTGCCAAATTCTTCTCTAAGATCGATCTTTGATCTAGGTATCATTAAGTAAAGATTAGGGAGGTGGATATCCCTACAACAACTGTCTGCACTCGATATGGGCATTTTGAGTTCTTGGTGATGTCGTTTGTCTTGACTAATGCCCCTGTGGCATTTATGGACTTAATCAATAGGGTCTTTCATCTGATTTTAGATCCGTTCATGATTGTCTTCATTAATGACATCTTAGCGTACTCTAAGAATAAGGAGGATCATCCCAATCATCTTCACCTTGTGTTGCAGACCTTGAAAGATCAACAGTTATAGGCTAAGTTTTCTAAATATGAGTTTTGGTTGAATATTGTGACTTATCTGGGTCATGTTGTGTCTACTAAGGGGATTATGGTGGATCCTCAAAAGGTTGTTATGGTTAATAAGTGGCCCATACCCATGAATCCAACCAATATTTGAAGCTTCTTGGGTTTAGTATGTTATTATAGAAGGTTTAAGGAAAGTTGATTCAGAAGAAGGTAAAGTTCTTGTGGTCTGATGCTTGTGAGGATAGCTTTGAGAAGATGAAAGATAAGTTAACTTCAGCTCCGATCTTGACTCTGCCTAAAGGCATCGAGGGTTTTATCATCTATTGTGATGCATCTCGGGTTGGTTTGAATTGTGTTTTGATGCAGCATGGCAAGGTGGTTGCTTATGCCTCTAGGCAGTTAAAGGTTCATAAGAATAACTATCCAACTTATGACTTAGAGTTTTTAGCCGTGGTGTTCGCATTGAAAATCTATCATCACTATCTATATAGGGATCATGTTGATATCTTTTCTGATCATAAGATCTTATAGTACATATTCACCCAAAAAAAGCTTAATCTCAGGCAAAGGAGGTGTCTTGGGCTGCTCAAGGATTATGACATGATCCTCTACTACCATCTATGTAAAGCTAATGTGGTTGCTGATGCTCTTAGCAGGTTGTCTATGGGTAGTTTATCACATATGGAGAAGGATAATCAGGAATTGGTGAAGGATATTAGTATTTGTCTAACCTTGGAGTTCGTCTCTTGGACTCTTAGAATAGTGGTGTGTTTATGCAGTAGGTGGTGCAATCATCTCTTGGTTCTGAAATAAAGGAGAAAGTAGTATTAGACCCTCTCTTGATGAAGATCAAGGATGAGGTAGGTAAGCAGAAGGTGATGGCCTTTGCTATAGGTAGTGATGGTTTCTTGAGTTATCAAAGGAGGTTGTGTGTTCCCGATGTTGATGGGTTGAGAGATAAGATCTTTGCCGATGCCCATGAGTCACGGTATATGATTCATCCTAATTGAACAAAGATGTATCATGATCTCAAGTCTATGTATAGTGGAATAATATGAAGAGGGATATAGCCAACTTTTTGGCTAAGTTTATAGTGTGTCAACAAGTAAAGGTGGAGCACATGAGGCCCGGTGTGCTACTTCAAGAATTTGAATTATCGGTGTAGAAGTGGGAGATAATGACTATGGATTTTTTTACCGGCCTTCCGCAATTATGGAATCAATGTGATTCTATTTTTGTCATTATGGATAGGATGACTAAGTCTACTCATTTCTTGCCAGTGAGGACTAATTATTCTATTAAGGACTATGCAAAGTTGTTCCTTCAGGAGATCGTAAAGTTGCATAGTGCACCTGTCTCAATTATTTTAGATTGTGGTACTCAGTTCTTATCATAATTTTGGCTCTCTTTTCTGTGTGGTTTGGGGACTAAAGTGAACCTTAGCACCACCTTTCCCCCACATATGGATGGGCAAGCAGAAAGAAATTTTCCAACTTTGGAAGATATGTTACGAGCTTGTGTAATCGACTTTGGTGGTAGTTGGTACGACCACTTGCCTCTCATTGAATTTGCCTATAACAATAGTTACTATTCTAGCATTAGTATGGCTTCGTTTATGGCATTGTATGGTAGAAGGTATAGATCTCTTATCGGGTAGTTCGAGGTTGGTGAAACGGAGATGTATGGCCCAAATTTGGTTCACCAAGCTATGGAAAAGGTAAAGATGATTTGGGATAGGCTTAAGACCTCCCAAAGTCTCCAAAAGTCCTATGTGGATGTAAGGTGAAGGGACTAGGAATTTGAGGTTAGAGATTGGGTATTCTTAAAGGTGTCTCCCATGAAGGGAGTAATGAGGTTCAGGAAGAAAGGGAAGCTCAGTCCCCAGTATATTGACCCGTATGTGGTTTTTAAGAGGGTTGGTAATGTTTCATATAAGTTATATTTTCCCTCAAGTATGACTTCCATTCACCCGATATTCCACATATCTATGCCATGGAAATGTGTGGGTGATCATTGGTTGTTCCCTTGGAGAATAGTTGTATTTTGGATTTTTTTCTATGAGGATGTCCCAGTGAGGATCTTGGATCGAAAAATACGTCGGTTGTGGATGAAGGATGTCTCTTCAGTAAAGGTTCTATGGTGGAACGAAAAGTTCGAGTAAGCTACTTGGGAAGCCATTGAGGACATGAAATCCAAGTATCATTCCTATTGCCTATTCCAAAAATTTATGCTTGAAGTATATGTGCATTCTTAACATCTTTATTTTCTATCTTTGTTAAAGGAAAGATTGATTTCCTTGGCATCTTTGTTTTCTAACTTATTTAAAGGTAAGAGTAGAGATGTTTGGGGTTTAATCATGCTATTTAATGCACTGTCCCATCTTTCAAGGATGAATTATCCTAAAGGGGAGACTGAAACACCCCAAATTTTGGTCTTTGAAAATTCCTTGAGCTTTGAGCTCACTACCCTATTGATGACTCATCATACGAGTCATATAGTGCGGTTATGGGTCTATGGACCCAAGTCTAGTAACCAAACTAGTGTATAATTAGCTAAGTTATGCTCTAAATACAAGTGTCTCACTACGAGTCGTATGACCATATTACGAGTGGTAGGGTTGAGTCGTATGTTGTCCAGTGTCTAATCCCTTGAGTTTCTATCTTTAAAACGACAAGACCATACGAGTCATATGGTCAGGTCACGAGTGGGTTCATAGAGTCATAAGATGGACAGTGTATGGGTTTACAACCCATTTTTTAGGATACGACTCATGGCTACGAGTCGTATAATGTATTGACTAGTCGATGGGTCGATTAGTAAATAAGGACGTCCTTTTTACAGTTGTTAGTTGGGGGTACTTTTGACATTTCCCACTTAAAACCCTTAAGGACCCACTTCCCTAAAACACTTTGGAGAATTCATTCTACACTTTACAAGAATAAAGCATCCCGTTTAACTCTCTCAAATTCCTTTCAAGCGAAATTTGCTAGGGTTTCTCCAAAGTGGCTATCTAAGGGTTCAAGAGTCAATTTCTCTATGTGAATCTTCGTAATTCAGGCGTGTGACTCTTCCCTCATTGTTAGTTTACTAAAAGTATATG
>JAPEIP010000009.1:125982761-126009362 GCA_026120095.1 Capsicum chinense
AGGGTTATGGAAACCTTGTAGTATACTCTCTATTGCTATGGGTTTTTGAATTTATGATGTGTTAATCCACTTATATCATTACTCTCTTTATTTTGATTGAATTCTCGTGGTTGCAAACATAGGGAATGCGCCATTATAGTATTCCCTGTGGGATTCGACACCCAACCCAATTGGGTTCTATATTTGACAGCGACCACTTGCACTTTCTAACGAGAGTTGTAATTTGGGCGTATCAGACATTAAGGGGTTACACTGGACCCATATAGCTCGTGGGTAGTTCTAGGATGGTTAAGCTACACATATCTAGGTTAATAGTTTTAAGGCCATTCTAAACTCGATTTTCTTTCCCTGACATGGTTATATATATATATATGGTTTGTATGTATTGTTGTTTACTTAATTTTACTAAATGGCATTATTTTATCCTTATGTAGACCTCATGCTAGCATTTACCCACTAATCTATCTTCGGGTGGTTGTATCCCCACGCGATGCAGGAACTAGCCATTCTACTTCTCCTGCTTAGTGATCAAATTTAGGATCAGCTGTTGGATTAAAATGGTGAGCTTTCATATTTTGGAAGGCTCCATATCATATCATAGATGTCTTTACATACTTTAGTTATTTTATGGATATTGAGTTTTGCTATGGTTGAGGGCATATCCCAATCAGATATTATTTTTCTCCTGGTTAAAGGCTTTGTATGACCATTATGGGTTAGAATAGATGATATCGGTAGTGGTGTCAGCCTTAGTATTGGCATTGGTATTGGAGATGATACCGTTAAACTAAATTTATGATGGTTCCATCCTTCTATGTTATGCTATGGGTATGAACTTGGTTTTTATATTGGTTTGGTTATGGTTAATGGTTGGTAATGGATGGTTCGACTTGCTTGGATTAGTCCGGTTATAGACCTATCCCAGAGTCTTGTTAGGTAATAAACTAAACATTATCTTGTTATATGTTCGGAATTCATCCAACTCAGGATACATGTATTTGAAGGTTGGGTTAGGT
The DNA here is from genome assembly GCA_026120095.1 of Capsicum chinense. Classification (NCBI taxonomy): domain Eukaryota; kingdom Viridiplantae; phylum Streptophyta; class Magnoliopsida; order Solanales; family Solanaceae; genus Capsicum; species Capsicum chinense. Next base: position 125,983,778 of record JAPEIP010000009.1, read on the forward strand.
AACGGGGGTTGTCCCCTATCCTGGTTAAACTTAGGATGCCCATTATGGCAAGGCTCTAGTTTGGGTCGTATCACTAAATGACCGGAAGGCTTGAGTCCCCTATATAGAATATATGAATGGGAGGTTCGAGTACCTCATATTGTATACATTGGTGCTTAAGTCTCCTTAATGACGTAGGAACTAGCCATACTTTTATATCTCTTACTTAGTTATTTAGATTTGGGATCAGCTAGTGAGTCAGATTAAAGTTGTGAGCTTTCATCCTTGGGAAGACCCCAGTTCATATTGTAGTTTTCTCTTTATGTTTTGACTATCTTTAAGATATTGTTTTTGGCTATTTTTAGGGGGCATGTCTCGATATTTTATTGACCTTCAATTTTGTAGAGGCTTTGTTGGATTACTGTGCACTTGGGTGGTTTGGTTGGTTGTTTGGTGACGGACAATTGTCCAATTACTGGTGGTTGGTATAGATTTATCATGAATTAGTATTAGTTTAATTTTATGTTATCCTATTATATGTTTGAAATTTATGCGACATTCACGGATATTGTGTCGGCTAGGTTAGGTAATGGGGGTGATCTCTGATCTATGTTGGACTTGAGATACCCATCATGGCTCTGCCCTAGTTTGAGTCATGACAGTTATAGATATGCATTTAAAACATCTTATACTATTATATGCTACCTTGTTATATGTTCAGAATTCAGCTGGCTATGGGGTATGGTGTGTTTTGTTTGTTTAGGTGTAGGGGTGATCTTCGATCCATTAGATACCTATCACGACCAAGCCCTTGCTTGAGTCGTGGCAAATATGGTATCAAAGTCTGGATTTGGTGTCATTGGGTGTCCAATGAAGCTTTGTCAAGTAGAGTCTTATTTATGGGTGTATAGCATGCCACACTTATAAGGAGAAACTATGAGGAATTTAGGAATATTTTCCTTTCTTATTTTTCTGATTCAAGATATGGAGTTTAAGGTCTTGACTCTCTCTAATTCCTATTTGTTCTCTTTTTAGATCATGCCTCCCAGATGACATGAAGCTCATAGAAACTCCTCTGTCTCACTTGAGAATAATGTTAATGGGACACACCCCGCTTATATGGTAAAAATCTAATCTAAAGGTCTAGTTCCTGATTGCTATTCTGGAATTCCACTGGTCCCTTCTAGTCCTCCCCAAACTCCTCAGGCTGATGTGCTAAATGAGGAAATTCATTAGTTCATTCATATGTTGGCTTAGTTGAGAGCTTCTTCATCTGAGCGTGTAGCTTCTGTTACTCTATCTTTTGAGGTTACAAGGGTTGGTTTATTTATGAGGTTGATTCCTTCTGTGTTCACTAGCATTAAGGTTGATGAGGATCCTTAAAGCTATATCGATAAGATAGAGAAGATCTTCTGTGTCATGCATGCTACTAATATAGAAGGTGTACAATTTGCTTCCTATCAATTAAAGGATATATCATACTAATGTTATGAGAAATAGGACAGTCTAGGGGAGACGATGCTGAATCCATACGGTGGGATTATTTCTCTAGTGTTTATCTGGACCAATTCTCTCCTCAAGAGTTGAGGAAGTCAAAGTCAGTAGAGTTAGTTAATCGGAAGCAAGGCAGGATGATGGTCGAGGAGTATGCCTTGAAATTTCATTTGTTGTCCAAGTATACTCCCGAGTTAGTATCTAGCATGAGGGCTATAATGAGGAAATTTGCTTCTAGGTTGTTGTATGATTTGATTCTAGAGATTAAGGATTCCTTACTGAAGAAGGATATGGACTTCTCCAAATTGGTTGTGTATAAGCACCAGGTTGAGAAAGAGAAGAAAAAGTAGGCATAGGTAGAAGAAAAGTAGAGTAACAAGTTTAGATTTTTCAACCAGGGTAGAGTCAGCAGTAGAGTGGTAGAGATGGTGGAAAGTGGTCTAAAAAGATTTGGGGTAGTTTTAGTTCCTTCTTTATGGATAGTTCTCCATATCTAAAGTCATCAGGTGATCGTTGTTCACAGTTTAATAGTGGGTTTGGGGTACAAGGTTCCAAATCTCAGGTTGGTTGGGATCAGTATACTCTATCATATCATCTTTGTAGATTCTGCGGTAGATGCATCGTGGGTTTTGTGAATTAGGGAGGAATAGCTATTTTATGTGTGGTCAGATTGGTCGCTTGCAGAGGAATTGTCCTTCTAAAGTTGCTTCAGGGAAAAATAAGATTCCTATTGCCACTTTATATGCTCCTACACCAAAGGGTGTTGCTTCTAGTACCGACACTGGCTGGAATCGCTTATATCCTCTTGCTACCTGCTAGGACTCTAAGGCATCTCCTGATGTCGTTACTTGTATGTTATGAATCTTTTCTCGTGATGTGTATTGTTACTTTATTTAGGATCTACTCTTTCTTATGTGACCTTATTTATGGCTATATATTTTGGTTTTGATCTCGAGTGTATCCCTGATCCTTTTTATATTTCTACCCCGGTAGGTAACTCTGTAGTTTTCAGAGAATCTTTAGGGGCTGTGTGGTATCTATTAGTGGTAGAGAAACTCTGGTAGATCTTATAGAGTTAGACATGGTTGATTTTGATGTCATATTAGGGATGGATTGGTTGCACTCATACTATGCCTCCTAGATTATCGGACTCATAAGATCATGTTTTATATCCCTAATGAGTTGGTCATTCTATTGAAGGGGGTTCTTTAGTGCCTAAGGGAAGGTTCATATCATATCTTAGAGCCTGGAACTTGATTTCTAGGGGATGTCTTTATCATTTGGTCCTAGTTAAAGATTCTATGTTGGAGGGTCCTTTATTGCCATCCATTCTTGTGGTTGATAAATTCCTTGAGATTTTTCCTGATGATTTTCCTGGAGTACCTCCCAAAAGGGAAATTGACTTTGGGATTGACCTTATTTCAGACACTCACCCTATATCTGTCTCTCCTTATAGAATGGCTCCGGCTAAGCTAAACAAGCTTAAGGAACTGTTGAAGGACCTCCTTGACAAGGGTTTTATCTATCCTAGTGTGTCTCCATAGGGTGATCCTATCTTTTTCGTGCATAAGAAGGATAGTTCCCTTCGAATGCGCATCAATTATCGTTAATTGAATAAGGTTATGGTAAAGAATAAGTATCCTCTTTCTTAAATTAATGATTTGTTTGACTAGCTTTAGGGTGCTAGATATTTCTCTAAATTTAATCTTAGGTCCGGTTATCATCAACTAAATATTAAGGAGGTGGTTATCCCTAAGACTGCCTTTCAAACTTGGTATGGTCATTATGATATCTTAGTTGTGTCTTTTGGTTTGACTAATGCCATGGTGGTAGTTATGGACTTGATAAATAGGGTCTTCCGTCAGTTTTTGGATTTGTTTGTTGTCGTCTTTATAAATGGTATTCTAGTATATTCCAAGAGTGAGATAGATCATTCTAATCACTTCTATATCGTATTGCAAACCTAGAAAGATCAGCATTGGTAAGCTAAGTTTTTAAAGTGGGAGTTCAGGTTGCAAGCTATTATTTATCTGGGTCTTGTCATTTCTAGTGAAGGCATCATGGTGGATCCGTAGAAAGTTGCAGTGATTAAGAAGTGACCTAGGCCCATGACTCCAACAAATATTCAGAGCTTCTTGGGTTTAGCCAGTTACTCTACGAGATTTGTATAGATTTTCTTAACACAAGCTGCCCCGCTAACTAAGTTAACCAGATGAAGGTAAAGTTCTTATAGTCTGATGCTTGTAAGGCTAGTTTTGAGATGCTGAAAGATAAGTTGACTTCAACTCTAGTTTTGTCTCTGCCCAAGGGTAATGATAGTCTTATCGTCTATTATGATGTATCTCATGTGGGAATTAGTTGTGTTAATACAACATGGTAGAGTGGTGGCCTATGCTTCTAGGTAGTCAAAAGCTTATGAGAGGAATTATCTAACTCATGGCTTAGAGTTGTAGTCTATTGTGTTTGCATTGAAGATTTGGCATCACTATTTGTATGGAGTCCATGTAGATATCTTTTCAGATCATAAAAGCCTGCAATATATATTCACCTAGAAGGTGTTGAATCTCAGGTAGAGAAGGTGGCTTGAGTTGCTGTATGACTACGACATGAGTCTCCACTATCACCTAGATAAAGCTAATGTGGTTGCTAATGCTCTTAGTAGGTTATCCATGGGGAGTCTAGCATATGTGTAAGAAGATAAGTTGTATTTAGTGAAAGGTGAAATATATTCACCATTTGGCTAACCTTGGAGTTCATCTCCTGGACTCTTAGGATGGTGGTGTTTTTGTACAAGAGGTGGCAAAGTCATATCTTATTGCTGAGATAAAGGAAAAATAGGTATATGATCTAATCTTATTAAAGATTAAGGGGTATGTGGGGCAGCAAAAGGTTGTAGCTTATGATAGTGGTGGCGATGGTATCTTGAGGTACCAAGTTAGGCTATCTATTCCCGATGTAGATGGGTTTTGAGGGAGGATATTGGCTGAGGCTTATGAGTAGCGTTATATCATTCATCCTGGTTTGATGAAGATGCATCTTGATCTTAAGGAGATTTATTAGTGGAATAATATAAAGCGAGATGTGGCTATTTTTTGGCTAAATTCATGGTGTGCCAATAAATAAAGGTTGAGCACTTAAGGCTCAGTGGGTTGACTCAAGAGTTTGAGTTGCCTATATGAAAGTGCGAGATATTTAATACAGATTTCGTTACCGGTCTTTCTTGGTCTTGGAATTAATTTGATTCAATTTAGGTCATTGTGGATAGGATGACTAAGTCTTCTCACTTTTTGTACGTGAGGACAAATTATTTGGTAAAGAATTATGTGAGGTTATTCCTCTAAGAGATTGTGAAGTTGGATGGGGCGCCTGTTTCTATCATGTCATATCGTGGAACCTATTTCTAATCACACTATTGGTGTTCGTTTCAGAGAGGTTTGGGAACTAATATGATCCTTAGTACTACTTTTCACTCACAGTCGGATGAGCAAGAAAAAAAGACTGCTTAGACATTGAAAGATATGTTTTGGGCTTGTGTGTTTGACTATGGTTATAGTTGGGTTGATCATTTGCCTCTAATAGAGTTTGCATATAATAATAGCTACAAATCTAGTATTAGGATGGCTCCTTTTGAGGCGTTGTATAGTAGGAGGTATAGATCTCCTATTAGGTTGTTCAAGGTTGGTGAGGTGGAGATATTTGGCCTAGATTTTTTTCACCAAATGATAGAGAAGGTAAAGGTGATTTGGGATAGACTCAAAGCTTCCCAATGTCGCCAAAAGTCCTATGCAGATGTAAGGCGTAGGGAGTTAATGTTTGAGGTTGGTGATTGGGTATTTTTGAAGGTATATCCCATAAAGGGAGTAGTGCAATTTGGGATGAAGGGGAAGCTCAGTCCCCGGTATGTTGGCCCGTACTTGGTATTGAAGAGGATTAGTAGTGTTGCATATGAATTGGAGTTGCCTTCTAGCTTGAGATCCATTCATCTGGTGTTTCATGTTTTGATGTTGAGAAAGTATATGGTTGATCCTTCGACAGATATTTCTTTGAAGTAGGTAGGTATTTTGGATACCTTATCTTGAGGAAGTCCCGGTTGAAATTTTGGATCGGCAAGTTCATCAGTTACGGATGAAAGACGTAGCCTCAATAAAGGTTCTAAGAAGGAACCACAAGGTTCAAGATGCTACTTGGGAAGCCAAAGAGGACATGAAGTCCAAGTATCCATTCTTGTTTTAAGCTCTGGATAATCATGCTTAAGGTATGTGTTATTCTTAACATCTTTGTTTTTTGACTTTGTTAAAGGAAAGTGTGATTTCCTTGGCATCTTTCAATTTTGAGTTTGTTAAAGGTAAGAGTAGAGGTATATGGAGTTAAATCGTGCTAGCAATTGCCTTGACCAATCATTCAATGATGGATGATCCAAGTGGAGGAGAATTGAAATACCTCGAACTTTGGCCCTTAAAGAGTCCTGGTTACAATCGGACCTCGTGAGTTGTGGGTATCCTGACGAGTCATTGGGATGAGTTGGAACTAAACCAGTAAGTTTCTAGTGAGTACGAGTGGCTCACTAGAAGCCTTAAGGATATGTTATGGGTCGTTAAGTATAATCGTAGGGGTCGTTTGGTGTGAGGTATAAGTAATCCAAGGGATAAGTTATCCCGAAATAAAATAAAAGATCAATTAAATCCCTTGTTTGGTTGGAGGGATTAATCCATGGTGGGATAACTTATCCCACCATTTTTCACATAGTTATGGGATAACTTATCCCATATACATGGTGGGATGAGTATTAGTTATCCTAGGAAAACAATTTCCCAACTAAACGACCCCGTAGGGTGTCTAGTGTAACTCCTAATTTTTTATCTGTGTTGACCACAACTGGAACCTATGAGTTGTAGGGTCCTTATAATTCCTTTGGATGAGTCATAAGGATAATAGCTTAGGGAGCCTTATTGGTATTGCCTTGGTTACGACTCGTGCTGACAAGTTGTAAGGAGAGGTTATTAGTCAAGGGGTTGACTCGTAATGAAAGGTGGCCCTTTTTCAGCTTTTAAGTTGGGGGCATTCTGGACATTTTTTCTCTTATCCAACTTGAAATCCACGTCTTATAAATTCTTTAGTGTATCATTATCACGTAGAAATAATCAAAGTAACTTTTCAAATACTCCCAAATCCTCAAGGTTAAGAAAACCTAGAGTTTTTGAGAGGTTGATCAATTAGGGCTCTCACGGCTGATTTCTCTCTATGGATCTTACTATTACAGACATGTTACTATTCCCTCATTGTTAATTTCGTAAAATCATAAGTTTTAAGGTATTGTTCATGAGATTATTGTGATGGTTTTGAAACAAAGGTTAGGGGTTTTGAATGTTTATGAATTGAACAATGTTTCTTATGGTTTATATATGATTTTCATGCTTTAAATATGGTTTTGAACTTGTGGGTTTGTGGGTATGGTGCATGAACTAGGAAATTGTGAATTTCTCAAACTTGTGACTTTTGAAGTGGTTATGACCCCAACCCCACAATGTAAAATTGGTTTTGATTATGAGAATTTCAGAATTTGTAAAATTGAACTAGTCTTGAACTATTGCATGATACAGAGAGTTATTTGAAATATAATGGTATGATTTAATGAACAAAGGGAGTCGGTGATCCCCTCCATGTATTAATGAACAAAGGGAGTTGTTTTCTCCAAGTTAATGGGAATTTTTTGGCAGGTTGTTGTTACCTTACGAGTGCAGTTGGTATAACGATACCAAAAATGTATGCCTTAATGTCAAATGTGGTTAAATAAATAAGAATATGTAATACTTGTTTTAATTGGTCCCTAATAAGGGTTGTGTAGCTAAGTCGTGAAAGTGGACTCCGAATGATCGATATTGGAAATCGTATTTGCCAACGCGGGGGTCAAAGAAATCAAAGAGGTTTGAGTCCCCCTTATTATTACTTCATGATTAGGGAGGTTCGAGTCCCCTATAAATCATTATATGATCGGGTGCTTAAGTTACCTTGGTATATATTGGTAGGTTCGTGCTCCCGTGTGCATATATATATAAGATTATTCTTCGATTCGTGTGGCTACATGCACTGGGGCCCAACCAGGGGTGAGAGTTGGGGAACATATAGCGTTGGGTACTATTAAATTTCAATTGAGCTACACAATCTAAGCTAAAGTTTTAAAATGCATGTTAAGCCTTGTTCCCTACCTCAGCATGTGATATGTGTGTGTGTATATATATATATATATATATATATGCATTTGATTGTGTGCATTGATTTTGAATGATTTTAACTATTGATCATATCATTATGTTATCCATATCCTTGAGTTACATGCTAACATTCATCCGTTAATCGTCTTCGGATGTTGTATCCCCGCGCGATGTAGGAATTGGTCATACTTCTACTTCTCCTACTCAATGACTTGGATTCGAGATCAGTTAGCGATTCAGATTGAAGTGTGAGATTTCATACTTCGGAAGACCCCATTTCATGATTATGGTTTCCTTTGCATTTTGACTATTCCTTTGGATTTGATATTTTGGCTATTGTCGGGGGCATGTCCCATCACTTTATTGATACTCAGTTTTGGATCATTGTTTAGTAGGCTTTGTTTGGAATATTATGGCTATTAGGCGGTGTCGGTCAGTCATTTTGCCGGTCATCGGTGGTTGGTTATGGACATGCATTTAAAACTTTCTTAGACTATTGTACACTACCTTGTTATATGTTCAAAATTCAACTGACCATGGGGTGTGGTGTGTTTGGTTTGGTTAGGTGCAGGGGGTGATCTTCGATCCACGTGGGATTTGAGATACCCATCACGGCCAGGCCCTGGTTCGGGTCGTGACATCTATGCTCCCAATATTAGACCGATGGGGGTTCATAATTCGTATACTTTCTCATAATCTTAATCCCCCTCTTCGCTAATGTTCATGGATTAAAGTTTATAAAGTGTCTCATTCAGCTCTGCTATTATTCACGAATCAAAGGTATTATAAACAATCTCTCAGTTGTACTAATATCTCGTGGATATGTATATATGAAATAAGGATGTAAATCTCACAAAAATCAGTATGAAGATGATAATACAATTAATACCTGTAAAGATGAGTATAGAATCATCTTAATGTGTCAATAATGCAAGATATCAGTCCTCTTTCGTCACCACTAAAAAGAATAGTCATGTAAGACATTAGTAATATCACTTCAAACCCCTCATTGGGTATCATCAATATGATGAGGCTACTCAATGTACAAATGAGGCTTATAATAACAAGTCAAGCCCCACTCGGTGACATAATAATAAATATGACAATTTTATACACAATCAAGGCCAATAATGTCAACTCAAGCCCCCTACTTGGACACCAACACCTTATTCTCTCTAGTCAATAATAATTTGAATATAAGTCCCCTCTCGAAAACATGATAACAAATTATATCTCACGTTAATAATAAGGTTCACGTAAGCCCTCATACGGACAACACAAAACTAACAACACTTCCAAAACAATATATATTTTGAAACTACCCAAACCAGCTTGTCCCAAACAATAAGTCTCATCTTTTCCAAGGATGACGTCATTAGCCTAATTAATTAAAAAAAACTACGCTAGTTAACAACAACTCTAATAAGAGATACTAGACACTGATAATTATGTCAATTATTATGAATCCATTTATACACTAAGAAATTACTAAACCTCATTAATTAAAAAAAAGGTAAGAATAATATAATTATCTCCTAAAAGGTTACTATGTCCCTATCGTCACAATAAGTCCACTAAACATGATTCGAGCTCCAAAGTAGGTGTCCACTATCAATTTATTAAAGTTTAATAAGTCAACTATCAAAAATACATTCTAAGAATAATCTCAAGTAGTTATACTAACTAAGGCAAAAAATTGAATAACTACGATCCATCAAAAGACTTTTGTATCCATGAAGATGCTCGATATTTCACTAAAGCAGGACCCCCAATCCTAAGAGATTCACAAAATGCAAGTAAATGAACATACAATACATTAGAAATTCAGAAAAAGTCAAGGTGCATCTCAACTTGCCTTTTAAGAAAATTTGCAAGTAAAAGCTAAGTCCAAGGCATCAACTGAATGCTCAAATTCCTCGAATAAAAACCAAAGATGTCCAATATAATCAACTATGACATCTATAAGTCAAAATTTGTCCAACAATACACATATCTACTATATTTGTTCTGGGTTCAAAATCCACTTCAAAAGTTATTTCCAAAAACACAAGGGTGAAACTAGAATTTTGTTTAAGAAATATTCTGCATAATCATAGGAGTCAATAGTTGAAAACCCATGTGAAAATGAGTTAAAATTGAACCTCAAATAAAAAAAAATCTAATTTTATATTTTACCAGGTAAAACCCCCAAAAATCATATTTAAAACTAAGGATTTGAAATTGCATTGATGATGAAATCAATACAAAATGATGAATACAAGATTTAGAAATATATCATGGAAAAAATCTCAAAAACCTTCTAGAAATTTCCCTAATTCGAGCTTTCAAAGTCCAACAATGGAGAAAAAATGAATTACGGCCGAAAATGGAATATTTAATCTATCCAGGTCAGTAACCTTTGCGAACACGGGCCCTATAATTGTGATCGCGAGGTTGACCAAAACTGAACCTTCTCAAATTCTGGCATTTGACTGCAAAAGCGATGAATAAGAGAATGAACCCACTAATTAGTCTTTGTGATCATGGTACCATCCAATGTAATGCGATGAAGGAAATATTGGTGCATCACGAACTAAATAGAGAAGGTCACAGTCTCGGTGAAGGGGAGAACCATGAACCAGCAATAGCTGAAACCAGAAAAGCCACAAGTTAGAAGCTCTCTGAACGGACACTCAAAATTTGTTAGGGACCCCACATAAGTAAATTAATAATGCTAATAGGCTAATTTCGACATTCTAGACTCGATGAAACCATTTAGATTTATGAAAATAGACCATTTACAACGAATTAGGCCCCGCGACCTCCATTAGTCAATTTTAACTTATTTTTATAAAAATAATCAAAATATAAAATAAAGGTTCCAAACCCAAACTAACCACACTGCATACCTAAAATTGACATTCTTGATCTAATAGAACTATTTAAATCATCATTTGAAACTTGAATCATAAAATATTAACTAAAGTTAAATAAATCCCTCTAAGGATATGCAAACCCACAATTTCATAAAAAACACTTTTGAATACATCGAGGACTGTGTCAACCATCTCCATAATTCATAAATGAGATAAAGCAACCAAGGGGAAGGAAAAATAATAAAAATATAGAAATTCTAAAAATCAATAGGAGGGTCATTACGGTATACACCACTAAACTTTGTGTTCATCATCAAATGTTCAAGTAAGAAAAGCTTTAAATAGACAAAGGATAGATAATACCCTTGTAATGTCAAGCAAGAGCTCCAAAGCGGAGTCACAACTATAAAATTATTGATTTCACTATTGAACTAGAAATTTTACTATAGAATCAGAAATCTACCATAGAATTGCTCACATGGTCACAACATAATAATTTAAGGCAAAAATTTCTTTAAAAAGTTGAATATATTTATTTTTGAACTTCCTTTATACTTAAAAACTGAGTTGAACACAACAAAAGTTTCAAACATACCTAGCTAACCTAAACCTGATAAAGACATCATAAGGCACTGTCTACAACTACAAAATTAAACTCATCCTCAAACCTAATAAAATACAAAGAAAACCTATGAAACCAAATAACCATCCACCAATATGTTGAATCAACCTATTCAAGAATGATACCATAACTATCAACTAAGATAACTCTATATTTCCAAACTAAGTGGCTAAATAAAAAATCATTATCAAATCCACACAAAACCTCAAAAGCCACATTTAACATACATAAGACACAATACTACAGTCAAATCCTTATGCTCAACCATTTATGCAACCGAGAATTATCATAAACCTTATATACTATAAACTTATATTTGAATATGTATACCAAAACCTAAAGTCGATCCACCACTATTCCACAAAATAAACACTAAGAAGATCATATCCAAAATATGTCAATATCCACAATAATCAAAGAAACCAAATATAACACCAAAATTCACTCTAAATAAATCACAACATAGGCTCAACAAACCTAATCCACTACTAAAGAATCATCCATTGGGTAGAAATATCAATAGACCCTAAAAACTCACAAGTTATAATAAGAATCAATGCCAAACAAATGAACATATAGGAGAATATAGACCCAAAATCAAATATTACCAAGATAAATCAAAGGTGTACCAAAACCGTACATGTGGTTATTTCACCAACAGATCCTTCCTTAATTGCATCTTGAGAAACATAATACTGAGATCTTTCATCTCCTTAAGAAATTGCTAAATTATCTCTCTGTCTGTACAGTGGGTGATCCCCCTATAGTGCTCGAGATCTCTACATAAAAAGTAACCCAAAGAAGTAGAATCCCACTGAGATAAACCCAAAGGATCTAAATAGTCTCCATGCTTTAACCCTCTCCAAGTGTAACTATAAAGATCTTGGCCTGTACCATACATCTCTCTATCATCATTAAGTCTATGAGGGCTCTACCCTGCAAGGCTCTTATGTCTCCATAAAAAGTCCTCAATAAAATCTTGAGCAAACTAATCCCATAAAAAAGGTGGTGACCTAATTGTTTTACTCTTTACCAAAGTCCTCCACTACTGTCTAGCTGGTCTAAAAAACTGAAAGGCAATGAAATCTACTCCATTAGAGTTTACCAAATGCAATATGTGCAACCTTCTGCAGCAACTAGAAAGGAAATATAAGAATAATAACTAAGGTCTCTATCGAATTGATAATGATCTGTCCTTATAAACCCTACATATTTACTCTACCTCCATAGATATAAATGGTAAAATCATTACACATAGTAAGATCCCTGTTAATACCTCACCAGCACTAGGAGAAACTATAGTTAAATGTGTATTTGAAGCTTGAAGTCTTGAAATAGAATGCTAAATCAAAATAGGATTTACCCTCTGAAGGGAACCCAACACTCAAGCCAAACAATCCTCAATCATAGGTATAGTTGCAGGTTGTGTTTCCTCTAGCCTCAGTTCCTCTAACTCAATAGACACAATATCACTAGAAACAATCCTAACTTGACCTCTCATTGATTTGGATGTTCCAATTTGACTTTTACTTTGACTTCTAGCCCTGCAACATATTGAAGGCACGAACTCTAAATCTCTAGCTAAGGAAAAATATATGCTCACTATCTCTGAAAGAGTGAATAAGAAGTTTTTGAGTTACACAAAGCTACAAACATATGACACAAAATAAAGACACAAATTTCTCCTAAAGTTATGTAACCTCTTGAAGATAGATAATAGATATATTTGCACCGACATACAAGACTCTTCAAACTAAACTTCTACTAATGAGAAAAATGAACCTGAGACTCTGATACTAATTTTTCATAACTCAAAAAGAGTACATAGTTACACCCTTCAATACGGGTAAACCTATTCCTAGCTCAAACTCAATTATTGAATAATTCAAAAGTAGAAGAAGAATAGAACAAATCTAAAAAGAAACTAAGGATCTAATAAATGATTTCAAGACATATCCAAGATTTGATTTTCACTAGTTCAAGCCTCTAATATACAATGATATCAATAATCTAATATCATAAGTGCGGATAAAGCATACAATAAATAAAGAGAGGTCTAGGTAAGCTTTATGAAGCATCATCCACCATCTCAATCTCCATAATGTCAACACCAAAGAAATGCAATCTTCAATTTAATATACTCGAACTAATACCTACACGAGGTGCAAAAAAATAATTAAAAAGGAAATAAAATCAAGAGTGAGTAAGAAACACGTGTACTCAGCAAGCATCATTGATCTACCCTAATCCAAAGTAATGGCAAGAAGTACTACCCTAACTACCTAAGGTTTTCCAAATTGATCTAAAATCGATAAATTTACCATTTCATTCTATAAGGATAACTTAATATAATAGTCAAAATATCATCGATACACACAGTAGGCATATAGGTCTAGGTGAGTCAATACTAGTCATTTTTTATCAATAATTAAGGAAAGTCCTTTATGAAGGAGACTCACTAACACATTATATTATGTTTAATCAAACATATTAAACCAATAATCTGTAATAAAATAGTAAGAGTGTATATCATGGTACCAAAAGGTGTGACACAATAGTCTTTTAGATCAACCCATTGCCATACCCCACGTCTTATAATATGTCAACCTCTAATGTCAACAAAATATGATATAAGATGATGTAATAAGGTGGAATAAATGCTCAATACACAATATCACAAATAAGATTCATTTATAGTAATACAATACAAGTAAATATTCAAACACAATATCATAATATACCAAGAAAAAGTCATGCAATGCAAGTGATGTAATGTAATATAGTGGTGACAATGGGAAGTCATGCAATGCAAGTGATGTAATGTAATATAGTGGTAACAATGGGATAATGATGAATGATTTGAAAGTTATTCACATAAAATTTTATATAAACCTACCGAGCCTTAGCACTACCAAGATAGGACAAATTGGGGGGTTCAGAACTCTTATACTTTCTTATAATATCAATCCACCTCTCTGGCTAATGTCCACATATCAATGTTTATAAAGTACCTTATTCACCTCTTCAGTTATTCTTCAAAGATCAAGGATCTTATAAAATATCTCTTAAGATTTTCATCTATTATTTATAGATCAAGGATTTTATAAAGTTTCTCTCGGTGGTACCAATATCTCACAGATATATATGTATGAAATAACAAGGCAGCGCTCACAACCAACCATTATAAAGATGATAATCCATTTAATACATGTAAAATTAAGTTTAAATTAACTCAAAGTATCAATAATTCATGATATCAACCCTCTCTTAACCACACTAAAAAGATTAGTTATGTAAGGCATTAGTAATATCATTTCAACCCACCACCCCACCCTCACCCCCACCCTCATCTCCACTCAAGTATCATAAATATGATAAGGCAATTTAATAAACCAATAAAGGACCTACTATAACAAGTCAATACCCACTCAAGGATACAATACTAAATATTGTAATTTAATGCATAATTAAGGCCAAAAATATCAATCCAAGCCCCTCACTCAGGCATCACCATCATATATTTTATCGAGTCAATAATAATTTACATATAAGCTTGTAACACCCTTGAAATTTTAGATATTTTATTTTTTGTCTTCCCATGCTTAATATATTAAATTTTTGATTCAAATTATGTTTGGGGATGTTAAAACGGTAACCCAAAAGAGTTTTGGAATTTTTGGACGAGGTTTGGGGTAGTTTTGGGTAACAGAGGCAGTAAGCCTCCACGATAGCCCTGTGTCACAGAGGTTAGCCTCGGCGATAAGGTCTACGAAAAAAAGGCTGGACCTCTGCGGTAAGTTCCATGCCACAAACCTATAGTAATTTTGGCCTATCTTATTTTTTTAAAGTGGGATGAGGGGTAAAGGGGTCATTTCACCTATAAATGATTTTTAATCACTATAAGGACTTGTTTTTATAAGTTTTAAATATATGAAGGTCATTCTAATTACTCTCAACTATATTCACTCTCAAATTTTCCTTTTTAACACAAGGCTAGATTCAAGGAGGTAAGCATCTAGGGTCCTAAAGGTATGGTTTTCTTTAAAATTTCTTGGCAATTAAGAAATGTATCTCTTTTCCTACACTTGTATTTTTATTAATGGCATGAAATTGGTTATAATTAATGGTTTTGATAATGGGTTTTGAACTATGGGCTAAGGGTTGTAAATTTGATTAGTTTAAATATTTTTTGATGGTTTATTATGCAATAATTATGCTCTATTTATGATTTTGAACACTGTAGGATGCATGAAAATTGTAATTAAACTAAGGGGTCATGGTTAATCCCTAAGTTTGATGATTTTTCCTTGATATATGATTTTAAAAATTATGTGCCCTCAATTTGTTTATGAAATTGACAATAAGTATGATTTTGTCTTATAGTTTGACGATTCTTCGAATCCTTGCATTGGATAAATGGTAAATGAAGCATGAATTAGTTTGGTTTTCAAATAGTTTTGGAAAGTCCATTGTGGCCACAGTTTTGGTTTAATTGAAAACTTTGGATTCAAATTTAGTTTAATAGTTTTGTATGGCAAAATGGGATAGACTTGGAAGCTCTAATTTTTGGTATGATGATATCAATAGGAAATGCCTAATTAAAAGACTCCTTGGTAAAGATTAGGAAGGTATAAATAGTTTTAATACGATCTTAAAGGGGGTTGTGTAGCAAAGTCATGGAAGGTGAACATCCTATAGGGACTGATACTGGAAACTCATATTTGCCAACATGAGGTTCGGTCATAGTGACTGTCTGCATGAGGCATACTTTATATTTTAGTGATGGCATTAGCCTTCATGGGTTTTCTTTGATACATGCATCTAACACGCACAAGGTACCTTTCAGCAGGGGGAGTTAAACCTATATAGCCTGTGGGTGCCTTAAGGACGGTAGAGCTACACAGTGTAGGTTAAGGTTTTAAAGTTCATGCTAAGCCCTATTCCTTTTTTCCCAGCATATGATATACATATATATGCACATATTGCATAGTTGTGCATTTGGTTTTACTGGTTTTCATATTATAGATTATGGCATTACTTTACTTCTTTATCCCTGAGTTATATGCCAACACTCTAACCAGTAACCATCTTTAGATATTGTATCCTACGTGATGTAGAGTCCAAAGAAAGGTCTACCTTTTATGCATAGTGATTAATTATTCATGGTTAGATCGATAATTTAATTGAAGTGGTGAGCTTCCATCCTTCGAAAGATATCATTTTATGTTTTGGTTTCCCTTATCTTAGACTTTATTTTAGATTTTTTTTGGCTAAGGGCGAGGGCATGTCCTGACATTTTACTAGTATTTGATTTTATTACAGTCTTTGTTTAACTACTGTGGACATGGATATTATGGTTGATGTTTGGTATTATGGATGGTTTTTTGGATAATGATCTCATATAGACTTTTGGGTTTATCTTTTCTATTTTGCTATATGTATATATATATTGGTTACATTAGAATAGGATAAGGGGGTGGTCTCTAATCCTCGGTGGACTTAAAATACCCATCACGACCAAGCCCTAGTTCAGGTTGTGACAAAGTTAGATCAGAGCTAGGTTTTGGTGTCATGCGGTACCCACAAATCTATGTATAGTAGAGTCTCTTTTATGGGTGTGTAGCATACCACACTTTTAAGAGAAAGGCTACGAGGCATTTAGGAGTATTTCCCTTTCTTATTTGTCTTACTTTCAGTATATAGAGTTTAATATCTTGGATTTATCTAACTCCTATTTATTCATCTTTCAGATCATACCTCCTAAATGATTCAAAGTTCATGGAAACTCATCTATCCCGCCTGAGGACAATATGGGTGGATCTTTTCCAACTTATCAGGTACAAGCCTGGTCTAGACTCGTTGCTTCTGATTATCCCCATGGAGTCCCATCTGGCTCTACTGATCCTTCTCTAAAAAGTAATCTACCTTTTTAGTTACCTCAGGGAGATATCACTAATGATGAGTTTTGCCAATCCATTCATCTGTTGACCCAGTTGGTGACATCTCAGTCATATCAGATGGTTTCTATCGGTATTGCTGGGAGTTCATCTAAGGAAACTAGAGTTGGCCAGTTTATGAGGCTGAGCCTTTCGACTTTCACTTATACTAAGAATGAGGAGGATCCTCAAAGGTTTATTCATAAGATGGAGAATATATTTAGGGTTATGCATGCTACTGAGGTAGAGGGTGTGAAATTCACTGCTGATCAGTTAAAGGATGTAACTTACTAATGGTATGAGGAGTGGGAATGGCTTAGGGGTGATGATATTGAATCTGCTTTGTGTGAGGATTTCTCTATTGCCTTTCTTAAATGCTTTTTTCCTTAAGAGTTGAGGAAGGAGAAATCAGAGAAGTTTGTGAATTTAAAGAAAGCAAGATGATAGTGAAGTAATATGCTTTCATATTTCGCCCGTTGTCGCGATATACTCTTAAGCTAGTGTCTAACATAAGGGCTAGAATAAAAAAATTGCTTTTGATTTATCTTATGAGTTGATTTTGGAGAGCAAAGCTACCTTATTGTAAAAGGATATGACTATCTCTAGACTTATGATGTATATGCAATAGGTTGATGAGGAAAAAAGAAGTAAGAGGATATGGGGAAGAGGCAGAGTAAAAAGTTTCAAGGGTGGAAATAACCAACAGAGTGGTGGAGATGGAAGAAAATGGTCTAAGAAGGGGTGGGGCAACTCGGGTACATATTCGACGGCTAGTGCTCCTTATCAAAATCCATCCAGAGATCATCATTTTTAGAGTGGTCAGGGAGCCCGATCTTAGTCCAGTTGGACTCAGTCAACTCCCTCATTATAATGACCCTTCAGGTTATTTTCCATATTTAAGCTTATCTTCACCATTTGATCTTATCCATAGCTACCCCAAGTCATTTATTACTTGTTTGGACTAACGGTTTGGTTACTGAGCAATTCATTTGGTTTTTAGAGCCAATTCCCTATTTTGAAGTCTTCGCTATTTCCAAATGGCCACCAAGAAAAAACTTTAATGAAATAATCTCAGAGGCAAATTCTGACTATGCTAGCAAATCTGGAATATTGATTTTAATGTAGGTAGACCTTTGGTTTGGGTCCCAATGCATCCATGTGCATTTTAATCTATTGGTCAAAAAGTTAAAAATTAGAAAGAATAGGTGTGAGACCCATATTAGGTCAAAACAATCTTGAATTAAAAATCTGAATTCTCCATTGCTTCTGAAATGTCAATTTTAGGCTAGGTAGACCCTTGGTTCAGGTCCCAAGTCTCTTGAACTTATTTAGGGCTATTGAACGGATCTTTTAAAAAGTGATGAAACTATAGGTGTGGGCCCCACTTTTTTCTAAACAATATCTGATGAAAGTGTTGATGATTGTAATGGATTTTAAATATGGTTTATACTCAAAATTCACTATTAGATCATGTTCTTTGGATTTCGAATGAGTTTTGAGGGTCAAAAACTTATTTTTGAGTTTGTTGTGATTTGGTGCAATCGTGATCCCAACCAAGAGTGTATAGATCATGGGTAGCACGATTGTGGCCTGTATGACCACAATAGCGGCATCTTTTTAGATGTAGGGGATATATAAAGGCCCCAATATGAGTTTGGGGCATTTTCCCTTCACCATTTAGACGTATAAACCCCAAAATGAATGTAATAACTCAAAATTGGTCTTAGGGGTGACTTAGGAGCTTAATTATCATCTTGTATTATGATTATCTTCAAGATTAAGGTAAGAATTTCTTGAATTCAAGCTTGAATTTCTTAGTATGGATCCAAAACCTTAATTTATCTTAGGGCTTGATTTTAGCCTAAAGCATGCTTAGTTTTCACCTATTGTCTGAGGGTTATGATTCCTTGTTCATGTGTGAATATTGGGTTGGCCTCGGAAACTCATTTTTTGTATGTGGGACCCACTTGGGTTTTGGTGTCATTTTTGAACCCGAAGCACTATAGTGAAATATGGGTATCATTAGACTCGTACTAATGAGTAGATTATGGTTTTGATAATGTGATGGTATTTTGAGGATTTTAAAGTGAAGACGAGTATGTGGTCCATGAAGTAAAGTTTTGTAGTTTGGCCTAGAGGTAGGCTTTTGTCTACCTTTCTTCATAGATGATGTGTGATATATGTTATATATGAATATGGATATTAGGCTTGATTTTGAGCAGGATAACATGGTCTTTATATATTAATGTTTAGGGATTAGGTGAGGGTTTTAGGCCCGTAAGATGACATGTTTATATCCCTTTTGTATCCTATTGCCTTTCTGTTTTAGTTCAGATTAGTTATAGCATGGATATGATATAATGCTATATTTGGAATAAGGTTTTAGCGTTTGAAGCATGATTTTTATATTTAGCCTTATTTGGCTAGTTTGGTTGTTTTAAAACCATAAGTTAGGTAGAGTTAACTTGAGTACCCTTGTTTCTAGTTGATGTTTCTATCTTAGGCTTGAATATGTCTTAGTTGACATCTAGAATATGAACTAGATACCTTAGCCTAGTTTGGGGCATAGCATGCCTAAGTACAAAAATTATAGATTAAAAGTGGGATAGTTCGGCCCACTTAGGCCTAAGCTTGTGTTAAGTCTTGTGGACTTAGTGCAGAAGTTAGACATAGATGAGGCTGGTAAACCTTAAAATAGGGTTACTTCATAACTTTGTAACTTGTATTGATGTTACCGGATTGTGGCTTTTGAGTAATGGTTATGGTACTCCTTGTGGAAGTGATATTGGGCCTTTAGAGATGATATTCCTCCTAGATATGTTATATTGCCTATAAAGATCTATTTCCTCTTAGACTTGATGATTGGCCTATAGAGTTGCTATTTTCTTTAGACATAATTTTTGGACCTATATAGATGATGTTACTCTTTGATATGTAAATTGTCCTAAAGAAGTGATACTCCTCGTAGTTATGATGTATGATCTATTAATATAAGATATTCCATAGACGATTACATGTCTATATATATTATGCCTCCTAGATGTGAGATGCCTCTTGTGTGAGAGATGATTACATGTCTATCTATATTATGCCTCCTATATGTGAGATGCCTCTTGTATGAGAGATGATTACATGCTTATTGATATTATGCATACTATATGTTAGATGCCTTCTCTATGTGAGATGATTAGAGATATGTTATGGTTTATAAATATAATCATTGATATGAGTCCTGGATATGTGGATGGGCCTAAGGCCGTGATTATGATGTTGTGATTATTTTGGATAAATTAATGAGCCAAGGGTCGTGCTATCATATTGATTCAATAGCCAAGAAGTGTTTATGATTATAATTGATGTGATTATAGTTTATGAATATAAATTTGTATATGTTTGTATACACATCTCTCCGGTATAGGATGGAGGAAGATGAGATATGATTCTTACTATTCCACTAATTGAATACTGGTGATGATATGCATAGATTTGGTACGTTCATGATTATTTACCATTATAATGATGTGATTATAGCTAAACTGTGATCTTATGACTTCTCTTCTTGTTAGATGGTTAAGCTATGTGGTAACTAGTTGTCTATTAGGGGACTATAGCACTTGATGGCTAAGAATTTAATGTATTAGTTAATGAATCTTTCTTAGTTGAAACATGATAGCTAACGATGGTTAGTTAATGAATGGTTTAAGTTAATAAAGGATGGTTAGGTGACAAGTAGTAGTATGTTTTCTAGTAATGATTAACGGATATAGGATGATTGGTTGATAATAATGAATGGTGGATTAATGGTGGTTTTGGTCTAGTGATAAACCTTGACTCAATGATAGATGTTGGTTATTTAATAACTAGTGGTTAGTTTCTATCTTGTGAGTAAGGATTATGTGAAGGATAATGTTTAGGCTAATAACTAAAGGTTATGTGATGACTAGTGAACTTACAATTCTATTAAAATAAGTGTTGGTTAACCAATAACAAGTAGTTGGAAGTATTAACTAGATAGATGTTCTATAGTGATATGCCTATATTTATGATTATTTTAGTGTATCTTATTCTATAATAGAAATTGTGATGATACTGATACTCGGCAAGGCCAGTGGATACTATTGTGATGATATTGATACTCCACAAAGCCGGAGGATTCTATTGTGATGATGGTGATACCCGATAAGGTCAGAGGATATATTGATGATATGTTGATATCCAGCAAGGATGGAGGATACATTATTGATGATGTGTGCATACCTGACAAGGCCGAAGGTTGATTATGATAATGATAATCCTGATGAGGACAGTTATGATGAGTTATGATTTGATTGTGCACTTTGTATTCATTCCTGCATGCACATTGCCTAACAATAATATGCATCTATATTTATCAGTCGGTATGGGACATTTGCATAAATATGGGTGAAGAATATACCTTGTGTTGTATGTTGATTAAACCTTTTGAGCCTGGGATGGTGGGGGTACATATAGGCTCACCTAGGAATTTGGTTGTCCATGGTAGCCGGTTATTCATGTTGTTATGGATATTATTGTTATTATCATTTTGATGATTATTATTAGGGCTAGCTTATGACAGATTGGTCATTGATATGGTATCAGGATTTGAGGTATGTCTTTGGCCTCTCCTATCTTATGATTGCATTATTATGCATGATTATTCATGTCTAGCCATGTGAATTAGAAACCCCAACTATGATAGTATTTAAATCTTGATAGTGTTGTAATAAGGTCTTAAAATGAGAATATGATGAAATAGGTTATACTTTGAGATGACCTCATATTCTTATTGTAAGACCCCATAAAATTTCTAGCTTAATTCAGTCCTTTAAGCATGTCAAGGGGTCCCAGACTTAGAATATTTAACTAAGTATTCCGACTTAGTTATATTTTTAGCCTTCGGAAGTTGGCGCTTTTACTTTGTGACCTTAATGTCCTTTAAATGTCTATATTTGAGTAAATTCATGACCAGGAAGGTAAATAGGTGAAACTAGAAAAGTTTTGGATTTTTTGAACTTCGTTTGAAGCTCCTTTGGAATCCCAAAATAGTGAACCAATGCGATCTTGGATCGTCGTGTCGACTATCGCATTGGTTAATATTTTTCCCAGCTACAAGCGTCAAATTCCAGTTAGTCAATGCTAACTTGGCCCAACGTATTTGATATTGCCTCGATGCCATCGACGCGCCTCGTCGACTTGCATGTTGTAACCCATTTTTTTTGGTCATTTAAAATCCGCGTCTCAAGGGGTAATTGGGTCTTTTTCCTATACCCTTCACCTCCCACAACATGAAGTTTTGCCCCTTTAGAGGCTTAATACAATCATTATTCATAAAATCCTCAAGAATAAAACCCTAGGGCTGTTAATCGAACAATGAAATCCAAGAGATTTCTCCATCAATCTTTCCTAATTCAAGCAATACGGTATGTTAAGTGTTCATCCAAGGGACCCTTCCACTCTTGGAGTTCAAAACTTCTTTTACAAACATAAGTTATTATGTCCATGTTATGGGTTTGAATGTAATCATGTTAATGTTGTGGCATGCATTTCAAGTTGAAATCTTTAATGTATTTCTTGATATTATGGTGGCATGTAAGTTGAATTTTGATTCTCTTAGGTAGAAACCCCTGAATTATGAATTAATATAGTAGTCATGATGTATTAGTATTGTTGTTCATGCCCAAGTATAAAGCTATGCCTTTTAAGTGTTTGATGGAATATTCATGAGATTAGTTTAATGAAATTATGACATGTTAGCATGCATTCCTATTTATGTGCAAGTTTACAACTTTCAAGTTCTTGAAAAAATGCCTTATAAATTGTATTGTGAGTTGTTTACTATTGTCAAGTATTCAAGAATTGTCATGGCTTATTATCTTCATACTATTGAGTTCTAGGGGTATTTAATAGCAGCCAGTGTCAGTTCCAGAATCAATCTCAGTCATTGTACAATCAGTAGTACTCTCAGCCAGTCTCAACATTCAGGAAAAACTCAGTAGTATTTAGTTCAGGCCTCAGTAAACTCATCACTCAATAGAATTCAGTAGTATTTCATCAGTCGATGAAACTTAGTAAACTCAATCCGGTTCATTCCAGTATACTCAGTTCAGTGTCTATTCAGTTGGGAGACAGATTCAGCATCGAGTATACCCAAGGATGGGGGATCACCTGCCAGTAGAGGGTGTGATCCTTAGAAGCAATCCTTGTGTTCCAAGACTACATAGCCAGCATAGGTTGAGACATCAAACCTGCCGTATGAGGGTTGATGAGGTGGTTTAACCTGTCAGCTGAGGGTCCCACAAATCTTATTAGAGTACCTGATAGAAGAGGGTAACTCTTAGCTTGTCCTTACCCATGGCACGGTATTGACACCCTTCTATCTGGGGTTATAGATTGGAACCCAAATCAGTTAAAAAGGGGTATGCAGGTTAGATAATGACTTCCCATAGTCTCAGTCTCAGTCTCAGTCATCAATAAAGAACTCAGATAGTTCTACAGATTTTAGGACTGTCAGATATAGTCATTCAGCTCAGTACAGAACTCAGCTAGTTTCATCAAAGTCAAGACTGTCAGAAATAGATACTCAGTAACAGTATATCAGTTATCAGTACATCAGTTATCAGTAATCCACATTACCAGTAAACTCAATATTTAGTATTATTATAACTTCAGTTATAACTCATGTATTCATGCATGTATTTTTCACTTAGCCATGTCCATGTTATTCAGTCAGTTATAGTTCATGCATGTGAACCCTTGCATTCATCCTACCTCACTTTGTATACCAGTACATTCACATGTACTTACACATACTTTTCTCTTATGCTATGGTATCTTATACCATAGGTTCGAACGCTCAGGTTCCCGATCACACGTAGGTAGATTCAGATTTAGTCAGCAGAAGTAGACTAGCATTGAGTCCTCATCATTTGAGGATAGTATTTTATTTCATTATCTTATTACATTCAACATTTCAGTAGATGGAGTTAGTGGAGGGACTGTCCCATCAACTCCACAGTTTAGACAGTTCAGCTGGAGGCTTTTTAGACTAGATGTTCAGATAACTATTCAGTTTTGGTATTGAGATACCTTATCTCAGTTTTATTTTAGTTATTTGAACCTTATGGTATTTCAGCCCATTATTTTGCATTATAACATATTATTACTCAGTTATTGCAGCAGGTATCGATCATAGGTTAGCTCGTAGTCCTTTGAGATTATGAGCACCTTGTAGTGTCTGGGATATAGACTCAAGGTGTTCAAACTTGGTATCAGATCCTAAAGTTTAATAGTATCCTAGGAAGTCTAAAAGTCGCACCTAGTATAGTCTTGTGCAAGGGTGTGTAGCGCGCCACACTTATGGATAGGAGGCTATGAGTTGTTTTAGGAACAGTTTCCCTACTTTTAGTATTCATATCATGCCGGTGAGTATGATCTCTAGATAAACTCTCTTTTTAATCCAAGTTTCTCTTCCATCTACAAAAAATACCTCTAAAGAGGACTCAGGGAAGAGGAATGGGATATCAGTCAGCCCCTTATCCTGATCAGCTAAATCTTTTGGGTGAGCATGTCTCCTACACTGAGTTCAGAGCAGCTTTCACCATCCTAGCTCATTTAGTTGCTTCTTAAAATGAAAATCCAGCTGTTATTCTGGCCAACCTAGTGGCCAATACTGCAGCATCTAGATTCATCACTTCAGCCGAATGAACCCTCCATTTTTCACAGGGTCTAAGTTGGATGAGGACCCTCAAGAATTCCTTGATTAGGAGTAGAAGGTTGCAGATATTGTGGGGGTAATAGATAGTGAGAGTCCTGAGTTAGCTATATATCAGTTGCAGGAAGTTGCTCACACTTGGTTCAAATAGTGGAAAACAGAGAGGGTAGTAGATGCAGGGCTCATAGAGTAGGAAGAGTTTGCCACTGGTTTTCTAGATAGATTCTTTCCCCTAGAGCTGAGAGAAGCTAAGGTGTTAGAGTTTATTAATTTGAAGTAGGGCAATATGACACTGAAAGAGTATTCTCTTATGTTTACTCAATTAGCAAGATATGCTCCTCATATGGTGGTAGATAATAGATCCTGAATGAGCAAGTTTGTGTCTGGAGTGAATAATAGTGTGATCAAAGAGTGCAGGACCGCAATGTTGATCAGTGAGATGGACTTGGCTAGGCTGATGATCCATACTCAGTAGATAGAGGAGCAGAAAAATAAGGATAGAGAAAAGCAGAATAAGGAAGCTAGAATGGGTAGCTTCAACTTTGCTCAGCCTAAGTCAGAGAGTGGGAACCATTCTCAGTTCTGCTCAAAATCTTTTGTTCCAACTCCATCCTTAGCTAGTGCTCTAGTGCCAAAATTCAGAGAAGCCAATAGAGATAAGGCATTAGGCCCTAAAACTCAGGGCAGTGTAAGCGGTACTTGAACCAATTCTCTTTGTCCGACTTACGACAAGAACCATCAGGGTGTCTTCACGG
>JAPEIP010000009.1:126034779-126178358 GCA_026120095.1 Capsicum chinense
TATAAGAAATTAATATCATCTAGACTTTAACCCTAAAATAACAAGGGTTGAGTCTATTTCATAAGTTATTTATCTGTACCCCCTACTAATAGTATTAGAGTGATCAGTACTTTGAATGTACTAGTATGCTAAATGAGGTAGGCTAATATGCACGATTTCATGAATAGAACTAATAGTTAGCTGAATATGCATGTAAAACATTGAGTACTGAGTAGAGAACATGGAATCTGTAGATACTAAAAATATGGAAAATCTGTAATACCGAGTATACATCATACTCTTTAAATATTAAATATACATGAAAATCTATAGACATTGGGAATGCATGACCAAGCATATAACAAGGATTGAGTAAAATCTGTAAACTGAAACATAAAAAATACTGATATTTGTATGCTTTGATCAAGCAACTCTAAGATTGTGGGAGGTATCATTTAACCGATATTCCCCAATTTGAGATAATTGAGGTCCAACCTGTAACCCTAGTTTAAAAGGTGTTAATGTCATACCATGGGTACTAACGATGGATGTATGGATCCACTTAACTAATATAATATCCAAAAGACTAAAGGTGTCAAGCCTAAATTGACGGGTGACCCCTTCGAGATAGTCAAGCCTGATCTGACGGGTGACTTCTCATGCCCTATGCTGGCTATGTAGTTCTGGAGTTTAGGGACTGCTACTAGCGACTCTGCCTATCTAACAAGAAAGCCACCATCCCTACACTCGCTCGGTGCTAAATCCTACTCCCAACTTAAAGACTATGAAATACTTAACTATTCTGAGTATAACTGACTATTCTGATAATGCTCATAATATAATATGAAGTTATTCTAAAGATACTGAAACAAGACTAAGTAAATAACTATGGTTTTTGGGTATTCAATTCCCCCAGGACTCAAAACAATAATAGTAAAATGAAACTAAAACTTGGAGATCAAAATATGAAGGCTCTAATTAAATAAATCACTCTTGTAGGGATTTTATCAAACACTTATAGTTCATCGTTTAAAACAATCATAGGAATGTCATGGAACTTATAGGAATAGCATAAATTTATCATAATAGAATTAAATCATGGTTTAATTCAATAAATAATAATATTAAAACATGAAGGATTGAATAATAACAATAATTTCATAGTAACATGGTACAAAACCAACAGTACATGAAGATTCATGAATGAAATCATAATTTAAAATCAAATAACTCAAAAAGATTAAAAATTGAAATTTCAATAGGTTAATAGGACTCCATGTATGAAATGAATTCATGGATGAACATCTAACATACCTTAATGGATGAATTTCTTAAATTTCTTGGTGAGTTTCTGAGGATTGATTTTAAATTTAAGTGCTAGGATTTCTTGTCCTTAGAAAAAGGGGATCTTTAATTTGAGAGGAATTGAATAGTGAATAATTATTCAGGTCAATTGGGGCTAAATTTTATGATTTAGGAAGAGTTTAGGGCATAAGAAAAAAAATATCCAAATACCTTTAAACGGATTTAAAACGTAAGCTGAAAACTGACCATCTCGATTTTTGGCCTTGGCGTGACTCGCCACTATCGCACCAAGCCATTAGAAATGGACAATTGGGACCTAGAATAACATTGTTATATGGTGATATTGTGGTAAGCCTTTGGAATGCCAATTTGGACACCTCCGCAATTCGCCAACATTATGGAGGCCCACTGGAAATTGAAAAATGCAAAATTGCCTACTCCACAGATGTGCAATGATCATGGAGTCACACTGGATATTGAAAATTGTCATTTGGGTTTTCTATGTGATACACAAAGGGTTAAAATGACGGCGTTTAATGAATGAATATTAAATTGGCATAACTTCTTCCCCGGTTATCGAGTTAAGGAAAATTTTATATCATTGGAAAGCTAATTCAATTTCCTACATAATGATGGACTCTAAATGGAAAAATAATAAGTAAATACAGGTCGTTACATTATGTTGTGAGTGATTTGTGCTTATACTATCTTATCGATTATTTGGGGATGAATGATCCTAGTAGGGGAGACTAAAACACCTTTGGTTTTGATCCTTATAAATTTCTTGTGTTTTGGATATTTTAGACATCATATGACTCACCATACTAGATGTATGGTAAGGGTACGAGTCAGGTAACCCAGTTGTATATTGTCCAGTGTTGGGTGGTTTTGGGTAGTTGAGTTTTTGGAATAAGTACGACTTGAGTGGTTACAAGTCATATGGAGGGTGATGGGTCATATGGTTGGGTTTTTCTTCACTTAATCTAAAACTTAGTGACTTATCTTGGATCTGAGTATGAGTGGTTCACCATGAGTTGTGAGATAGGGTACGAGTGGTATAGCCCAACTCATATGTTTGACATTGTCAACCCCTTTTAATTCTGCCTCGGGTATGACTTATGGGTATAAATCATATGATTGGTTAAGAGTGGGAGTTAGGACTCGTAGGTTGGTCAGTATGGGGGTTGAGATTTTGCTTAGGGTATGAGTGGTGTGTACCACCTATACCCTAGGGTATGATTGGGAAGGGTTGGTCGTACCCTCCTTCAGGAAATTAATGCAGTTTAAGTTGGGGGTAGTATGGATATTTTCCCTTATAAATCCTTGGGACCCCACGACTTAAAATACCTTTTTGGGGCTTTATTTACCTATTTTCAATCAATCAAACACTCTTAACTCTCTTAAAATCTCTCAAGGCTCTTGGGTTAAGCAAAAGCTAGGGTTTCCTTTAAGGTGGTTTAATTGAGGGTCAACGGGGTTATTCTTATCATCTTCTTCTCAATCTAAGGCATGTTACTACTCTCTTATTATTTTTTCCAACTAAAGCCATGTTTTATGAATTGTCTTTATTGCATAAATGTTATAAGGTTTTGGGTTTATAACATATATTGGGGGTTTTCGTTACAATGGTTGGTTATGGTTTTCCCATGTCTTTTACTTATGTTTTTCATATTATTATGGTGGTTTGAACATTTGGTTGCATGGGAATGGTTAATTTTTACATGGTTTTGGCTTTGGAACTACTATGCGACCAACATATTTGATAAAATTCCTATGAGAATGTTTTTGGTTAAACTGTTGGACTTCTATTGAAATATTGCATGGTTTAACTTTGTAATGGAACCCTAAATAATATAAATGGTTAAATGGTTTGGAATGGTTAAACGGTAACATTATGGTGGCCATGATTTTGGTTTAAATTTAAAGCCTTGTGAGGTACAAGGAAATCCCCCAAACAAATATAAAAATGAACTACTTGTGGAGTACATAGGAACCCCTCAATTAAACTTAACAATGTGATCTATGGGTACATGGGAATCCCTTTTATTTAAAAAGATTAGCTAAGGACATTGCTTGTAAGCTATAGTCTGTTTGACGATACCACTAATTATAGCCTTGGTTAATAATAAATGAAATAGTGGTTTGGTTGTGTGGTAATAGTTTTAATTGGGCGATAATGGTTGGGTGTGATAGCTATCCATGAAGGTGTGAGTCAAACAGATGGACACTGGAAACTCATATTTGCCGAAATAAGCATTAGTTATGATGGCCATATATGATACTTATGGGATACATGGGAATCTTCTAAGTACATTTGTACATATGTATCACAGAGAGTGAAGGGTACTCGAGGATCCCCTTCTCCTATGGTATCTTTAATTTGTATAGCTACACGTACGGGAGACAATTTAAGGGGTTATATTAGACCCATAAAGCCCGTGGGTGGTTCTAGTATGGTTAAGCTACACATACCCATGGTAATGGTTTTAAAGTCATGCAAAACCCGATTACTTTCTTAGCATGGTTATATATATGCATGCATGAATGTGAATGCATATGATTTCTTTGCTTAGTTTTAGAGGTTGGTATTATCTTATCCTTATCCTGAGTACTTTCTAGCATTCACCCACTAACCCATCTTTGGGCAACTGTATCCCCACGCAATGTAGAAATCGGCCATTCTACTCTTTCGACTTAGATATTAAATTCGGGATCAATTCGATTGGATTGAAGTGGTGAGGTTCCATATTCTGAAAGGCTCTATTTCATATCATGGATCTCTTTACATACTTTGGTTATTTCATAGACATTGGTGTTGGCTATGGTTGGGGGCATGTCCCAACCAGATATTATTTTACTTTTGGTTAGAGGCTTTGTGGGACTACTTTATGTTGGAATGGGCGGTGTCGGTATTGATGTCGGCCTTAGTATTGGCATTGGTACTAGGGTTGATACTCATTAACTTTATCTAATTTATGATTGGTCCATTTTATTTTATATTATATATACTATATTGGCTATATATTGGGTTATAGTATAGTTATTTATCGGGTAATAGATGGTTTGACTTATTTGGGTTGGTCATGGTCATGGACCTATGTGAGAGTGTAGAATAGTAATAAATGCTATCTTGTTATATGTTCAAAATTCTTTTGACATAGGGTATGTGTTTGGAAGTTAGGTTGGGTAGAGGGAATGGTCCTCGATCCTAGTTGGACTTGGAATGCCCATTACAATAAGGCCTCAGTTTGGGTTGTGTCAGGTATAAACCACTAAGGGGAGTCAATGGCCAGTAGTGGTGGCTGTTTTGGATATGGTTACCCAGGTCATAGATTGAGGTATTACCTAGTGGACTCATAGAGAGGCCAAAATATTCTCCAATAGACTAGTCTATTTTATCAATAGCCCCATCAGGTCAACCAACTCAATAGGGTCCTTCATCTAACAAAAGTAATGGGTAGCACTAGAATATGTTATATGCTTTGTAGACTCACAACTTCAAGAGGGTTACCTGATGTAGACACTAGAATGTTATGAGTTTTCCACATTGATCTATATGCCTTATTAGATCTTAGAACCATACTTTTTTGTGATTACTCATATTGTAAAAAATTTCAGTACTAGTCTCAAAGCCCTTTCAAAACCCTTCTCAATTTCTACTTCTATTGGTGATCAGTTATAGCTATATGGGTATATAGAAATTCCCAATCACAGTTTCCTAAAAATCACCATAGTTAATCTAGTAGAGTTAGATACAAGTGATTTTGACATTATTCTTGGCATGGATTGGTTAGATTATTGTTATATCTTAGTTGACTATAGAAACGGAGTCGTTAAGTTCAGTTTCCAAATAAACTACCCTTAGAATGGTGGAAAGAACTTTAATGCCTATAGGTTAGTTTGTCTCTTACCTTAAGGCCAAAAAAATTCTCTAAGGTTGCATATACCATCTAATTTGGGTAAAGATCTCCAAATCCAAAACCTTAGCTCTTTAGTCAGTTCAAGTTGTATATAAATTTCCAGAAGTATTTTCTGAAGATCTACCCAAAGTCCTTTCTAAGTGGAAGATCAACATTGGAATAAACCTTCTTCTAGATACCAAAACCATTTCAATTCCTCTTTATCGAATGGAACCAACTGAGTTTAAGTAATTGGTAGTTTAGTTAAAGGACCTTTTATACAAAGGTTTCATCATACCTAGTGTCTCTTCATAGGGTGCTCCATTTCTCTTCATACGTACAAAAGATGGTTTCCTATGAATGTACACCAATTACAATTAGTTAAAAATATTCACAATCAAGAATAAGTATCCCTTTCCTAGGATTGATGACTTGTTTGACCAACTTCAGGGTGACAATTATTTTTCAATGACAAACCTTTGATATGACATTATTAGCTTAAAGTCAGAGAACATGACATTATAAAGACAACCTTCAAAATTCGGTATGGTTACTATGGATTTTTTGTTATGTCTTTTTGACTAATGGATGATCCTATAGCTTTTATGGACTTTATAAATAGAGTGTTCAAGCAGTACTTGGGCATGTTTGTCATTATATTCATATATGACATCCTTATTTATTCTCGAAGTAAGGATTGATATATAGACTATTTGAGGATTGTCTTGCATAATATTAAGGATCACCAATTATTTGCTAAGTTCAAAAAGTATGAATTTTTGTTAAAATCTATAAGCATTCATTGGTCATATCATTTCCCATGAGGGCATTCAGGTTTATTCAGAAAAGACTGAAGTAGTTAAGAGCTAGCCTAGACTTATTTCTCAATCAGACATTAGGAGGTTCCTGGTCTTAGACAATTACTATAGATGGTTTGTTGAAGGTTTTTCATATATTAATTTTCCAACGTCCAAATTGATTTAGAAAAGTCGAATTTCAGCGGTCCAATGTTTGCAAGAAGAGTTTTCAAGAGTTGAAGACTCAACTTATTTCTGGTTTAATTTTAACTCTATGAGTGTCCAGATGCGTTTGTTTTTTATTGTTATTCCTCCCGAGTTTTCCTTGTTAGTGTGTTGATGTATCTTGGAAAGTCAAATCATTGCCTCAAAATTTCTCAAACCTTATGAGATAAATTACCAAACTCATAATCTCGAGTTGGTAGTAGTTATTTTTTCTGTAACTTGGAGGAACAATCTACATGGAGTTCATATAGATGTGTTCACTGATCATAAGAGCCTTTAATATGTGTTTAGTTAGAAAGATCTAAATTTTTATTAAAGAAGATGGCTTTATTTGTTGAAATACAACGGTATGAGTGTTTTATACTATCTAGGTAAAGCTAATATAGTAGCTAATTCTCTTAGCAGACTTTCTATGGGTAGTGTTGCTCATGTAGAGAATTAGAAGAAATAATTAGTTTGTGATGTCCGCAGACTTGCTAGATTAGCAGTTCGATTATTTGATTAACCTGGAGGTAGTGTCATAGTTTAGACTATTTCCAATCTTGTTTAGTAGAAAAGGTGACGATAAAGAAAGATAGAAATATATTTTACTTAAGTTAAAGGTCGCAATCCAAAGTAAAAAATTAAGGATTTTCTCCTATGGGAGAGATCATGTTCTTTGTTGTCAGGGCCAATTCTGAGTTCCAAATTTAGATGACTTAAGACAGTAGGTATTGATAAAAGCACACATTTCCAGGTATTATATACACCCAGGTTCCACCAATATGTACCATGACCTTTAGGAAGTTTATTGGTGCAATGGCAAGAAGAAGGACATCACATAATTTATGATTAAGTGTCCAAATTGCCAGTAGGTTAAGGTTGAGCACCAGATACCAAGTGGTATGATTTAGAATATCAGTAATCCTAATTAGAAGAGGAAAAAGGTGAATAAGAACTTTATTATAGGGTGGCCTCATATGCATGAAACACCCTAGTTTTGACCCTTGGAAACTTCTTCATTTTGAGCTCTCTAGACATCATATGACTTGCGCTTACTTATTGTATGATGTGGGTATGGTTTATGGGGCTTTGTCATATGTTACTTAGTATGATTTTGGTTAGTTACTATCCAAGATACCAAAGAACACCATATAAGTCGTATGGAGATGGTAGGAGTGATAAAAGCCACTTATATATTGCTCAGAGTGACTAGCCTAGATGATTCTGGCCAGGATACGGTTCTAGGGTACCAATCATATGATTGGATATGAGTTACTCTACGAACTCATATGTTGGACTGAATTGGAGTCCAATATTCTCTCTAGGGTAGGAGTGGTGTGTACCACTCGTATGGTTGGTGTACGAGTTATGAATGGAGTCATACCCTCTAATACACCTTTTGCAGCTTTTAAGCTGAGGCCATTTTAGACATTTCCCACCCCAAAATCCTTAGTACTCCACATATTATAACATAGTGTATCCTCTCACAACACACTTTGAAGGATCAAAACACTCTCTTGAAGATTGGGTTAAGGTTTCTACAAGGTGTTTATCTAGAGGCTTAAGATTCATGTTCTTTTTGTGAATCTTCTTAAATAAGGCATGTGACTCTTCCCTCATTGTTAGTTCTCAAATATCATGTGTTTTAAATATTTATTTTGATTCATTAATGGTGGTTTTGAAAACCAATGTTGAGGGTTTTATTGCATATGGTTGAGTATCATTTACTCTTGGTTTAAGTTGTGTTTATATATGTTTTTGATGATGGTTTACACATGTGGGGGCTTGGTAATTGTGGTTTAACAAATAGGTCTGGGTAACCCTAAACTTGATAGTTTTAACCTTTGTTTTGGTCTTGATAATTGTATGCCCTCAACATATTTGTGAAAATGTCTAAGTGAATAAACTAGTCAAATTTTAAATCGTGTTTTGAACTGAGGCATTGGACTAATGCATATGAATGGTTGGTAAATAGTCTTGTAAAGGTCTTGTTGGCCATGTAATGATTTAATTGGTAACCTTGGTATTTTAATTGACTAAAAGGGTTTGAGTCGCAAAACATTAAATTGAATTAGTGTCTTTGTTTGACAATGAGTTTGATTCCCAAAGTTAAATAAATGATTGGTTTATTTATAATGGTAATGACATATGGTACACTTGCAAGTGGTGTAGGTATGATGATACCAATGAATTGCCTTTGGTAAGTAATTGTCTTAATTATTATGTATGTGAAATGATGGTTTTAAATTGGGCTTTAAAGCTAGGTGTGTAG
Organism: Capsicum chinense; assembly: GCA_026120095.1. Classification (NCBI taxonomy): domain Eukaryota; kingdom Viridiplantae; phylum Streptophyta; class Magnoliopsida; order Solanales; family Solanaceae; genus Capsicum; species Capsicum chinense. The sequence continues at coordinate 126,043,239 of JAPEIP010000009.1, forward strand.
CCCAGCCATGAAAGTGGAGTCCGAAGGACAAACACTGGAAACCGCGCTAGCTGGTGCGGGTGTTTTTAGGATTTGGTAGTTCGAGTCTCCTAAATGAATCTATGAATAAGAGGTTTGAGTCCCCCATAATACATGTATTAGTGCTTAAGTCACCTTGATTATGCTAGGAGGTTCGAGTCTCCCATATAGGAATATGTAGTTATGAATATTCTTTGATTCGTGTGACTACATGCACTTGGGCCTTTCCAGCTAGGGAAGAGACATGCCCGTATAGCCCGTGGGTGCCTTTTTATATGGCGGTTATGCTATACAACCCAGGTTAATGATTTTAAAGTTCATGCTAATCTTATTTCCGATCTCAGGATGGTTTATATTTATATTTATGTATTGCATTGGTTATAAACATTGGTTGATTGGTTTTGAACTATTGGCATTATATTATCCTTATCCTTAATTTACATACTAGTGCTCCAACCACTAACCGTCTTTGATGCTATATCCCTATGCAATGTAGAAATTGGTCATACTATCATACCTTTCGCTCAGTGACTTGGATTCGGGGACAACTTGTGTTGACTTGAAGTGGTGAGCTTCCATACTTGTGAAGGATCCATTTCTTGCTTTGACTTTTCTTATGTATTTATTGGTTTAGACTTAAATATTGGTTTTAGCAATAGTCAGGGCCATGTCCTTATGCGATATTCTTATTTTCTTCAGAGGATTTGTATGGATAAATTGCGAACTTGGGTATGTTATGGGATAGTTATGGATGTGATTATTATTTTGTGGTTTGATGTTTGGTTGGGTTTTTAATCGGGCGTGATCTCCGGTCCTTTTTGGACTTGGGATGCCCATTATGACAAGGCCCTGGTTCGGGTCATGTTAATTCACCACTAACATGATTAGATATGGATTAATGTATTTACACTATAGATTCAGCTGAGGATTATGCTAGAATTTATCTTAGAGAGTTGGTCAAGTAATGTAATGACCCGTTCGGTTATTTCACAAATTTCTGCTTATCTTTACCATTAGGGCTTCTCCATAGTTGCCCTAAGTAATTTATGACTTGCTGGGACCGACCATTTGATTTTATTTGGTTTTTAGATCCAATTCCCCATTTAGAAGTCTTTGTTGGTTTCAAATGGAAACGGGCAACAACTCCAGTAAAACGATCTCGAATACGAATTTTAACTACATAAGCAGATCCAAAATATCAATTTTAGGCTAGGTAAATCTTTGGTTCGGGTCCTAATGTGCTTGAGCATATTTTAACCCATTAGTTGGAAAGTTAAAAATTCAAAAATATAAGCGTGGGACCCATATTTGGTTGAAATGACCTCGGATTTAAAATTTGACTTTACCAATGCATCTGAAATATCAAAATTAATGTAGTTAAATAATTCATTTACTCATATTGGATTTCGAATGCATCTCAAGGCATTGGACGAGACTTAGAAAATCAGTTGTCTTTTGGTCTAGCAGAGGAATGTTCCAATCGCAGAGGGAGCATTGCTATTGCGGCGTTACAATCATGGTCCATGTTCTTGTAATTGTTACACCTGAATAACTGGGATGCATATTTGAAGGCCATTTGGTCTAGAATTGGCCATTTGTACCCTTATTTGAGTTCTATGAACCCTAATATAATGTGCAAATCACAAAATGAGTCTTGGGTGTTAGTTGGAAGCTTGAATATCTTAAATATTAATGATTTACAATGGATTTAAGGTATGAATCCTTCATTTTCAAGATTTAATTTCTTGATTATTTTGGCCAAAACCCCAGTTAGCTCGAGGAAATGATTTTAGCCCAAATAAGTTCAGTTTTCTCTTGACTCTTGAGGGTTATGATTCCCTAATGGTATTTGAACATTGGGTTGATCTGAACAACTTGTTTTATGTATATGGAATATATTTTGGGGTTTTTGTTGTCATTTTTTTACCCAAAGTACAATGGTGCAATATGGGTATCGTTAGACTTGTATTGAAGAGTACATTATGATTTTGATAGTGTGATGACATTTTGAGATTGTGAAGTGAAGATGGACATTGGTGAAAGATTTGAGGTTTTGCGGTTTGTCTTTGAGGTAGGCTTCTACCTACTCTTCATCAAAGATGATGTGTGTTATATAGTGCATGTGGATATGAATTTTAGGCATGATTATGAGTAAAATAGCTTAGTCTTGATTATTGATGATTTGGGTACTAGATAAGGGCTTTGCATTTCTAAGGGGGAATGTTTATAACCCTTTTGATTCCTATTGCCTTCTCCCTAGATTGAACTAATTCATATATTAGATATGTTATGATGGTATGATCGGGATGTGGTTTTAGTGTTAGAATCATGATTAGTATATTCAAATATTAAAATCTTATTGGGCTAGTGTGGTGATCTTATAATCATAATTTGGGTAGAGTTGACTTAAATGCCAATTTTTCTAGTCGAAGTTCCTATCTTAGACTTGGTTGTGGCTTCCCTGACATCTAGAACTTGAACTAGATACCTTAACCTAGTTTGGGGCATAGAATACCTAAATTTGGAAATTGAGGATTAGAAGTGGTTTCATTCGGCCCACTTAGGCCAAGACTTGTGTTAGCCATTGTGGGCTTAGTTGAGGATATTAGGCATATTTATGACTAATGAGCCTTGTTTATATTTTCTTGGTAAATTTATAAATTCTGATGACTTTTCTCAAATTAAGATTAAGGGCCTTTAGAGGTTCCATTTCCTCTTAGATATGATATTGGGCCTTTAGAGATGTTACTTTCTCTTAGTTATGATATTCGGCCTTAGGGATGCCATTTCCTCTTAGACATGTTTTTGGACCCTTAAAGATGTTATTTCCTCTTAAACATGTTATTTGGCCTATAGAGATGATATTTTCCCTTTGATATGATAATTTTCCTAGAGAGGTGATATTTCTCATAGTCATGATGTATGACCTATAGATATGAGATATCTTATAGATGTGTTATTCCATATAGTTACGAGTTATGCTTTGTAGATATATTATGCCTCTTAGATATGAGATGCCTCCTATATGTGAGATAATTATAGGTATGTTTTAGCTTATAAGTATGATTATTGATACAAGTTGTGTCTATGTATTTGGGCCTAAGGCCATCATTATGATGTTATGATTATCTTTGACACATTATTGGGATAAAGGCCATGTTATGATATGAGTGGGATGTCCGGGAAGTATTAATCCTTGTAAAGGATACGTTTGTAGTTTTGAATATGTATATACGTTTATACCCATATCTCTTTGATATGGTATGAAGAAAGTTGTGGTATGATGCTTATGATTTCATTAATTTAAATATTTGTGTTGGCATGCATAGATTTGGTATATTCATGATCATTATATTTATGATCATTATATCAGTAATTGATATGATTCTTGCTGAAATACGATCTTATAACTATTCTTTGTAGATAAGGGTTAAAACTCACTTTTCACTTTTAAAATGGATTTCTTCACAATAATAGCTACTTAACTCAATGAATAAGTTAAATATGTAAAAGTGGTCAATAATGATGTTAATATTTGATTGAGATATATTTTGAACCATGATTTCACTCCTATTTACTCTAGCTATGAGAAATTTCTACTCTTTCTACACATTTATAAGGGATTTTGTCCCAAAGTGCACTTCGGGAAACAAACTTATAGATTTACACTCTTTTTGCCATGGTGTGTCCATTAACCTATTATATACACACTTACTAAGGATGTGATATTGATGATGAGAGATTAATTATAGAAATATACTCTACTTGCAACTCTTTTCATATCTATTAACATTAGCCATCATGAGGCTTGTCATTTACTTTAGCCCTCATGGGCCTTGCACTTTACTTTAGTCCTTGTGGCTCTTGCTTTCTATTATGTTACATTAGTTTTGATACTATGATAATGAAATTGATATCTGACAAGGCCGAAGGATATTGTAATGATGCGATAATACCCAATAAGGATGGAGGATATTATGATGATGTGATAATACTCAGCAAGGACGAAGGATATTATGATAATGTGATGATACCCAAAAAGAATGGAGGATATTGTGATGGTGTGATTATAGTTAACAAGGTGAGAAGATGTGTGATGATTATATACCCTACAGGGCCAAAAGTTGATTATGATAATGACAGTTATGATAATAATGATTATGGTATTATGGATTCTGTTGCATTTATTCTTGTATGTACATCGCTTATCACCAGTATGCAACAATGTCTATCAGCCGGTATGGAATGGTTGCATGGATATAGGTGATGACTATGTTTTGTATTGATTATGTGTTGATTGAACCTTTGGAGCCTGGGGCGGTGGGGGTAAGCATATGATCGACTAGGTATTTGGTTGCCCAAAATAGATGGTTACTCGTGCTGTTATTGATATAGTTATTATCAATGTTATGATTATTATTATGGTTGGATTATGACATATTGGTCATTGTTTTGGTATCGATATTTGAGGTATATTTCTGGCCTCTTCTATCTTACGATTGCATTATTGTGCATGATTATTTCATGTCTAGCCAGGTGGATTAGAATCCCTAAGCATGATAGTATTAAATACTGATTAGATTATAATAAGGTCTTAAAATGAAGATATGGTAATTTAGGTTACACTTTGAGTTGACCTCATATTTATATGTGTACATAGACACCTAGCTATATATATTTATGGTACTACCGTATATCCCTTACTTTTTTTTGTTCATATTGTATATTCATTCCTGGGTTTTTATATTGTTATATATCCTTATTTTACCCTTTATTCACATATTGTCTTGGGATATACAGTATAGTATTGAGATTCATTAATATGGATGGAACAGGAGAGTTCATCCTTGATACTTCCCTAGCCTTATTACGTTAAATCTCTTGGACATGACTATAATAGGCTATCTTTGTTATCTCATTGACTTGTTACATGATTTCTAGACTTTTTGGATATCATTTCCATTTTGTTTATATGTTGTATATATCTGCTTGATCTTTGGAACTTAGTTGTTAGTTGCCTACCGAGTACCATTTGTTTGGTACTCATACTACACTTTTGTAGCCTGCAAATCATAGTACAACTTATCGCCATCGATGTGTGCATTGTGCGGAGAAGCCATGGTTCAAGGAATTAGAGTAAGCTTCTTACATTAAGAGTATTACTTATATATCTCTTATGTACTAGATTTGTCTCTGTATTGTATTCAGAGATAAGTTGTATCAGTGTAATTTACTTTGTCTATTCCAGTTTTGTACTCTTATTAAATTTAAAGCTTTTGTATTGATATCACCATACTTTGGGATTCATTTATGTAATTGGTCCTTTGTTACGTTTAATTAAAATTCTTTCCATATTCTATTTGGGTGGTTCATTACTAGCGCTTTTAAACTATGAGTTTGGCTTGCCTACTAGTGGATTATAGTAGACACCATCATGACATAAGCAAATGGTCGTGTCAAGTTATATGAAGTCCCCTTTACTCTTTTCGATAAGGGAACTCAATTTAATTTTGAGCTTTATATGTCTTTTAAGAAGGGTATAGGTACCCAAGTACATCTCAACATAGCTTTTCATCATCAGACTTAGTAGAGCGGACCATTTAGACTTTTGAGGATATACTGAGAGCTTGTACGATTGAATTCAAAGGAGGTTGGAATGATCACTAATCTATCATTCTGTTTACCTATAATAATATCTATCACTTTAGTATTCAGATGGTTGTATTTAAGGAGCTTTATAGTAGGAGGTATAGATCTCTTATTGGTTGGTTTAAAGTTTATATGGCTACATTCATAGGACCTGATTTAGTTCATGATGCTATAGATAAATTTTAGCTAATTATAGAGAGGCTAAAAATAGCTTAGTCATTATAAATCCTATCAAATATGAGGAGAAGGGAACTTAAGTTTGCAGTTTATAATTGGGTTTGCTTGAAAATTTAGCCCATGAAAATAGTGATGACGTTTTATAGGAAGGGAAAACTTAATCCCTTATACATTGACCCTTATTGGATTTTCAGGCGCATTAACAACGTGACTTTTGAGTTACATTTTCCTGCAAATTTAACATCAGCGTATCAAATTTTTGATTGTCTTTGTTTAAGAAATGCATTGGTGATCTGTCAATAGTTGTGCCTTTAGAAAGTGTGGGTGTTCAAGATTGTCTCTCTTGCAAAGCGATTTTGGTTGATATTCTTGACCACCAGGTTTGTAAGTTAAGAAATGAGGAAGTTACTTCAGTTTATAATAGGTTCTTCCTTAGTATTTTGTAATGAGTTGTTCCATTATTACTAAAATGACCATATTAAAAAGGCATAAGATATATAATATCGTTAATATCCTTGGAATAGGTTCATAAATTTAAATTTAGAGTGGAAATATTTTGGGGTTGACAGACAACATCTCATTATAGAAGGAATTATTCTGCTATAGTGGCGCTGTGGTAGCAACATGCATGCTGCTATAGCGTGATATTGAGAAATAGTCCACTCAAGTTGTACAATTAACTATTTTATTTTTATTTGTAAACAAGAATACGACTCAATTTTGAAATCCCCTTAGGGTTGCCTCAAGGCTCTAGAGCAATGGATAAGGAGTACACTTAGAGGGGGTGAAACCTGATGTTTTCTTGCATTTTACATGATTAAAATCACTAGAACCGACCAAAAAGGTCAATTTCATGCTTTCATAGAAGCTATTTATTATTCAAGCGGATGAAGTTTAATTGTGTAATATGACATACGTAAGAAAACATATGCATAATGTGGATTGATGAGAGATTTCATGCGTAGTCTTTCATGCAAGGTGATTTAATAACTAAAATAGTAAGAATAAGAGTTAGTTGAATAAATTTGTATGCTTGAAATTCGATTATGGTATTTATATTGAATTCTTACAAAGGAGCACACTAATTGGGATATTTATGGAAATGGTTTGATTATTCTTGTGTACTGTTGATTACTTGTAATAAATGCTGGAAAGATCAATTGAGATACCTAAATCATTTCTTAGTAAGTGGATTGTATGATTGAAGATGATTTAGTTTTAATATAGAAGTTAGGGATATAACTGAGTTGAAGATTAGATAAGTTGTGCGTATCCAAAGTGTCATTTAATCGAAGGTTGTTCTAACAAAATGTGTGTGTACTTATTTTTTGTATTTATTTGCCTCAAACATTATCATTAGTGGTAAAAAGGGTATGTGAAGGTTACATTATAGTTGAAGACTCAATTGGATTTATGTGTGCATGCTACATGCCTATTTGTATACTTGTTGTAATATATGCTATTAAGTGTTAACTTGTTCGATCACTTTACATGTTTTGGTCACATGAAATGAGATTATGTAAGAAGAGATGTTTTAAAGTGAAAGTATGGTTGTATTATCTTATATTATGACTTTATGTGTTATGACATGGGTTGATAAGGTTAGATGAATCAGTAAAGGTCATCGACATAGAGAATATAAGGGTGGGGACATTAGAATAAGGGTAGTTTAACACTTGATTTTGGATAAGGGTAGTAGACACTCATTGTCTGGTATTGAGCATGTCCCTTTTAGGTTATGACTAGTAGGCATTTTTTAAGATCCATAGCATGTGTGTATACAATATTACTGAGTTTGATAGTTCCCTGAATGGATCAGGTTATATTATGGTTGTTATTTTGGTCCCTTGAGTGAATTAGGTCATACTATTGTTGTTATTTAGATCCATGAGTGGTTTGGGCTATTGGCATGCTTAAACTTAATTGATATTGCTGAAGTATAGTAAACAAGGATTTGTGGCAAGGTTGAGCTAATAATTTATGAGTCGTGGTAATTGACATGGTTAAATATTTGTACTTGTTCTATATTTTTCTATTTTTCTTTATTAATGGTTAAGGACATCCTAAGTGAAGGTAAAATTTCTAAGTGTTACATGGTTTTTCTTGTTCATAAATAGTTGGTTGAGAGTTGCTATTAAGTGACGTGCTTATATTTGTCCTATGAGTTAAGAAGTAGTAGGTGACACTAGGTTGTGTAATAAGTGTGCAGAATATAACTTATGTGTGGTCCTTGATTTAAGCAGTTCTCGTTCAAGTATTGTTATGAGTAAGTTAATACTGGAGTGGTTGATAAATTACCTTGACATTCCTGAATAAATATATGACAAAGTGCAAGAGATTGAGTAGGAGATAGATATGTAGTTTGGAGCGGGAAGTAAGATGGAGACTAGTGATTGGAAAGTTGTTAAGGGATATAAGCTGAAACTTTATTTTATAACTGCATCTTTATTTTGGATATTTATGTTGATTTTGCATTATTTATTTTGGGTTTCCCAATGATTCTTACACGTACTTGTAATTGTACTGATGCTACTTTTGATATACCTTATTGTAGAATTAGTTTAGGTTTCCTTGCTAGATGCGGATAGAGATCTTCAAAAACTTCTGTCTTCCTATTCCTGTAGTGGAAGATGAGTCTTATTATTTTCCTTGTCTCTAAGTAGCTCTTTACCCATCTAAACTAGATCTTTGAGGTAAATAATTTTCTATTGATGTAGTTGAAGAATTTTAATAAGTTTTATAACATTTTTGAATAGTTTAATGATTCCACATATTTCTAATTAGGTGAAAAATGTTCTCCTATCTAGATGGATTAGAGTAGGAGCACTCACAATATGGTTAGTCGGGTTGTAACATTTGGTATCAGAGCAAGGTTATTGGTCTTACAAGTACAAAAACAATTTTTGAGTAAAGTCCTACGGATTGGTATTTGACATCCATATCGAATCTTTGAAAGCTATGAGGCATTCTAGGAATTATTTCCTTCATTATTTTTATTCATGCTGTCCTGGATGATATGTATGGGTTGAGTCCAATTGGTATCTCTTTATCCCAACTTATATCTCAATCAAAACAAATGGAGGTCATATGGCTCCATTTGGGATAACACAACCATCGAAATAGGAACTTGGAAGGTTTTCATTGGTATCTGGCCATAAGGGCTACAGTTAATATGCCAGATAATCAACATGTGGTTTTAAGAATATGGACTAAATGATATGCTTAGAGAACCAAGAATGCCAGACTAGGTTGATTATTTGACAAAATTCCCTAAAATTGATATCTTTGTGAGTGCAATTGAAAGCTAATTTGAGAATTTGTGATTAGTGAAGTAGTTATAAGTTGACTACATCTTACTTATTGAGAGCTTGTATGGTGAGTGACTAAAAGAAATTTGATTCTTGAATTTTAATCATTATGGAAGGTAAATGTAATGGTGGTAGATGAATTGCTAAATTGGTACTATTTTTCTTGCTTTCAACTAGTTGTATGTGAAAAGCATAAGAATGATAAGTGTTAAATGTTTAGGAAAAGTCTAGTATGCTAATTGATGTTGAATTTGCAATCTATAACAAGAATGTAAGTCTAATACCCCAAAATTTCAAGCTCTAGACTCCTAAAAGATAGGCCACTATGTTATCTTTCCAATACCGTAAGTCTCGCGTTGATCCGATATCGTGGAAAAAACTTATGCAAATTTTCCTGTAAGTAACACTCAACTTCCAGTGACCACGATTCACGTGATGACCCATAATCAGACGTTATAAGAAAATATAAGTAGTTGTAGTTACAATAGAAAGGACTTCCAAATTAAGACTAGTGATTGTAACCCCACTTTACGACTTGTAGTCAGTGACCACGACTTATTAGGAAGGACTCGTAGTCATAATAGTGTATGATTAAGAATCCATGCTAGTGGTAACGAGTCTAGCACATGACTTGTAATCAGACGTTATCAGTCATTTTGTGGACCCGTAACCTAAATAGTAAGTGATCCAAAAGCCAAAACTTAGACTGCGGCTCCACCCAATGACTCATAGTTAGTCATAATGAGTAGTTAGGAGGATATAAAAGTCATAAAAGAATGGACCTAAGTTCGCAGGGCATCAGTTTATGACTTGTAACCAGACGTGATGAGTCGTGGGATAAGCCATAACGACTGGAACTAGAAATTCCTATATGTTTTAAATAGGGGTTCTTTTGTAATTTCCACCCCTTCTTAACCCAAACCCACACTGTTTACCCTTCCAAAACATTATTTATCTAGGGCAAATTTTATCCTAACCTCTCATAACTTTATAAATCACTTCGCTTAGCAAAGTAAAATGATTTTCTTCTTCCACAGAGTAAACTAGGGTTACTCAAGAACAAGATCAACTTCAAGTGTTTCTTCAAGGCTTTTACACTTAGGTATGTGGGATTTCATCACTGGGTCCCTTTCATCCATTGAGTCCCAAGAACTCCCTAAATTTACAAGTGTAAAACTCTTTTCTCTTTTATAGGGTTCCAAGTTAACCATGAATTGTATGAACTTCTCTCAATTATTTTGAACCATGAAAATAGGTTCCCTCATGAGAATTGTGTTTCCATATGTTTCATAGTGAAAATGTCTACATCATGATCAGTTATTGAATTATTAAGTGTTTTTCATGATTTTCCAAACTTTCGTTTGTTGTATAATTACCATGATCAATTTGCATTAGTCATTGCTGTTAGGTTATGAAGACCCAATACCCAGGTACTCATGCATATTACAGTTTTTTGGTTATAAGTCACTCAGATCATGTTTGTAAAGTAAAATTCAGGATACTGTCATGTTAAGCATTTATCAATATCAGTCAAGTTAGGTATTTTTTTCATCAGTGTTAGTTTATTTGGGAGTATGTCTTAGTATTGATTGAACTCCAGGATAAATGCTCACCCGACACTGAGGACTGGCACCTTCAGCAGAAGTCCATAAATTCTAGAACTATATTTCCTACATAGGATATGAAGGGTCACCGACCAGTTAAGGATTGACACCCTAATAGGGGTCACCCATTGGTAGAGGAATGACACCCTAGTCCTTTGGGATATAAGTTAGTAGATCCACGCCAACCAGCATTGATACCGTTGTCAAGGTACTAGCACCCTTCCAACTGGGGTTACAGGTCAGACCCCGATTATCTCAAATTGGTGCTTTTTTGTTACATGTTAGCTCCCATAGTTTCTAGTTTAGTATTCAGATTATGTTCTGTTTAGGTTTGCTCGACCAATTATTTTGCATAACTATTATTCAGTGATCTATATTTTTTCAGTAGATACTTGGTTTTGCATTCAATTTTTATGTTTATACATTCATGCTCAGTATATATTTATGTCATCTAATTTCCCATCTCACATATCATTACATTCAAAGTACGAACCAAATACTCTCCTTTGCTTTATGTTTTCTTATAACATTGGTTCAGACACTCAATTCCTAGCTCGCACTTAGTTTGTTCCTGTGCCACTCAGCTGTAGCATTGGCGAATCCTCATCAGTCGAGGACTAGTCATTTTATTAGTTATTCATCACAGTATTTTTATTTCATGCTACTTTAGTCAGTTAGATTTAGTTGGGAACCTGTCCCCACAAATTATTAGGTTTAGAGTCTTTCAAATAGTCAGACAGTTTGACATATTTTTCTGTGATGTTCTTTAGTTACTTTTGAGTATTGTTTTGATTATCAGTCACCTTTAAATAACTTCCACACAGTATTTTGTTACCTTCTCTTAGAATTTATAGATTGTTACAAATCACGGGTTAGCTTGGGGTCACTCGTGACCTTGAGCACCATGTTATGACTGGGGGTAGTCTTGGGTCATGACAAATTTGGTATCAGAGCACAAGGTTTTAAGTGTACTAGGGTGTCTTAAATCCACATTAAGTATAGTCTTATTCATGGGTGTGAAGTGCGCCACACTTATGGGAAAGAGGCTACGAGACATTTTAGGAAAGTCTCCATTCTTTTAGTATTCATATCGTGCAAAGCATAAGCTATGTTAAACTCCTTATTCTAATCCATTCTCTACCTTGTATAGAAAATTCTGCCTAGAATGACTAATGGAAGGAGGAACGGGGACTATCCAACACCACCAATTCAAGAAGAGCCTCTGAATGAGCAGGTCTCTCATGCTGAATTTAGGGCAACTTTTACAACCTTAGCTCAATCTATGGATGCTCAAAATAACCAGCAGCTATTGCCCCATCCAACATACTATTGAATATCGTGACCACCAGGATATGATACTTCACTAGGGATTAATCCCTCGATGTTCTCTGCATCAAAGTTTGGGGAACTTCCACAAGAGTTCCTATATTGAGTGTAGAAGGTGACTGATATTATGTGAGTTAATCTAAGTGAGAGTGCTGACTTAGATGCTTACCTATTACAAGGAGTGTATCATACTTCGGTTAAGCAGTGGAAAAAGGATAGAGGTGCCAATATAAGTCCTTTAGAGAGGAACGAGTTTGCTACTGGTTTTCTAGATAGGTTCTTTCACTTGAGCTAAGAGAGGGAAAGGTTAAGGAGTTTATTAATTTGAAGAAGGGTACATGAATGTGAAGGAGTATTCAGTTAAGTACACTCTATGGTGGCTGATTCTAAGGACGCATAAGTAAGTTCATATCTAGTGTTTTAGAGGATATTTTCAAAGAGTGCAGAACAACTATATTGATTAAGGAGATGGACCTCTCTAGGTTGATAGTTCATGTTCAACAGATTAAGGAGGATAAGATCAAGGAAAGGGAAAGGGAGAATAAAAGGGCCAGAACAAGCAGTTTCAACTTTTCTAAATAGTTGTTAGATGGTAGAAATCATTTTCAGTTCTTCTAGAAATCTTTAGTCCTAGCCCCATCTTCTACCAGTGCTCGAGTGCCTAAGTTCTGATAGGACAATCGTGATAGAGCACCAGACTATAAGTTTTAGAGTAGTATGAATAGTGGTTGCACTAACCTAGTCTGCAGGAGATGTGGTAAGAACCAAAAGAGTGAGTGAATGGCTGGTAGTGATGCATGTTTTAGGTGTGGCAATCTAGTCCTCAAATTCAGGGACTTTCTAGTAGTTTCCCATAGGTTTAAAGATCTTCATCAATAGGGTGAGACTTATTTTGCTTTAATTTCAGTAGGGCGCATAATTTAGCAGGGCGTCACCTCTAGTGCCACCAATGGACAAAGTCAGAATCGACTTTATGCCCTTCAAACTTGACAGGATATGGAAGGTTCTCCTGATGTAGTTGTTAGTATATTGAAAGTTGTTCACATTCACGTATATGTATTTTTAGACCCTGGAGTCACACTTTTCTTCGTGACTACCTATATAGCAGTAGATTTTGGCGTTAGTCCCAAAACTCCTATAGAACCCTTTTTAGTGTCCACTCCCATTGGTAGTTCCATTATAGCCAGACAGGTGTAAAAAATTTCCTAGTTATATCATCCCAAAAGGCCACCTCAGTCAATCTTGTAGAGTTGGTAATGATCGATTTCCATGTTATCCTTAGCATAGATTGACTTCATACTTTTTATGCCTCAGTTGTTTGTAGAAACAAAATAGTTTAGTTTTAGTTTCCTAACGAGCCAATCATTGAATAGAAGGGTGGTACCTCAGTACCTACAGGTCAATTTTTCTCTTACCTTAAGGCAAGCAAGATGATCTTCAAGGGTTGCATCTATCATCTTTTCCGAATAAAGGAATCAAAATTTGAGATTATAAGTCTTGTGTCAGTTCCAGTAGTTAATGAATTTCCAAAAGTGTTTCTTGAAGATTTGCCTGGAGTTCCTCACAAGATAGAAATTGACTTCGAAATAGATCTCCTCCCAAACACCAGTCCTATTTTAATTCCACCATACAGAATAGTTCTAGTCGAGCTTAAGGAATTGAAAGAAAAATTAAAAGACCTCTTAGATAAGGGCTTCATCATATCCAGTGTTTCTCTATTGGGTTCCCTAGTTCTTTTCGTGTGCAAGAAAGATGGTTCCCTTAGAATGTGCCTCGACTACTGTCAACTGAAAAAAATGATAATAAAGAATAAGTATCCTCTACCCAGGATTGGTTACATGTTCAAACAACTTCAGAGTGCACATTGTTTCTCTAAGATAGACCACATATGCAACTATCATCAGCTTAGAGTCAGAGAATGTAAAATTTTGAAGATAACCATTAAAACTCGATATGGTTAATTTGAATTTGTAGCTATGCCTTTTAGACTAACAAATGCTCCTAAAGCTTTTCTGGACTTGATAAATAGAGTGTTCAAGTAGTACCTAGACATGTTCATCATATTCTTCATAAATGAGATCCATCTATTCTATAGTAAAGGTGAACATGCAGATCATTTAAGGATTGTTTTGTAGACCTGATCACCAGTTATTTACTAAGTTTAGCAAGTGTGAATTCTAGTTGAAATCAGTATCTTTCCTTGGTCACATCGCTTCAGTGATGGCATTCAAGTTGATCTCCCAAAGACCAAAGTAGTAAGAATTTGGCCTAGGCCCTTCTCTCCATTAGATATCAAGAGTTTTTTTAGGTGTAGCTGGTTCCTATAGGAATTTTGATGAGGAATTTTCTTTTATCGCTTATCCCATGTCAAAACTAGCTCAGAAGTAAGTAAAATTTCAGTGGCCAGATCCCCGTGAGAAGAGTTTTCAGGAGTTGAAGACTCAACTCACTTCTCCTCTATTTTGACTCTACAAGAGGGTTTTGATGGTTTCATAGTTTATTGTGATGCTTCTAGAGTTGGTCCTATTTGAGTGTTGATGTAATAAGGCAAGGTTATAGCTTATCCCTTAAGACAACTCAAACCTCGTAAGAATAACTACCTTACTCATGTTCTTGAGTTGGCAGCAGTTATTTTTTTCTTAAAGAATTAGAGGCATTATCTTTATGGGGTTCACGTTGATGTCTTTACTTTTCACAAGAATTTATAGTACATGTTCACTCAAAAATACTTAAATATTCCTTAGAGTAGGTGGTTATAACTATTTCTAGATTATGATATGAGTGTTTTGTATCACCTGGGTAAGGTGAATGTTGTGGCTGATGCCCTTAGTAGATTGTCAATAGGGAGTGTTGATCATGTTAATTCAGTCCAAGGTAGTGTTTGGGTTCAAAATAGTTCAGAATCTTCCTTGTTTGCCAAAATGAAGGAAAAGCAACACAGAGATAACATTTTGGTTAAGTTGAAATATGTAGTTTGAAACCAGAAGGTTGAGGCTTTCTCCCGAGAAGAGATGATACACTTTGTTATTGGGGCAGGTTATGTGTTCTAAATGTGGATGATTTGAGGCAAAAAATATTAATAGGGGAACATGGTTTGCGATATTCTATTCACCTAGGAGCCATTAAGATGTAGAGCAATTTGCGAGAAGTCTATTCGTGGAATGGTATGGAGAAGGATATTGCAGAATTTGTGGTTAAGTGCCCAAATTATCAGCAGGTTAAGGTTGAACACCAGAGGACTAGTGGTATATTTTAGTAATTCAGCATCCGCATTTAGAAGTGGGAAGTGGTGAATATGGACTTCGTGACAAGGTAATCTCATTCTTATCATCAATATGATTCTATTTAGGTCATTGTGGATCAAATGACCAAATTAGACTATTTATTACTAATTAACACTTTATAATCAATCAAAGATTATGTTACTCTCTCTCAGGAGTTGGTAAGGTTACACGGAGTCCCGTTGACCATTATTTCAAATAGAGGTACCCAGTTTACCTCTCAATTTTAGAAAGCTTTTCCGAAGGGTCTTGGTACCCTAGTTCACCTTAGTATGACTTTCAGCCTAAGATAGATAGTTACGCAAAGAGATCATTCAAAACTTGGAAGACATGTTAAGAGCTTATGTTATTGACTTAAAGGGTAGTTGGTATGACTACTTACCTTTGATTGAGTTTACCTTCAATAAAAGTTACCACTCCAGTATTCAGATTGCTCTATTTGAGAATCTTTATAGTATAAGGTGTAGGTATCCTAATGGTAGGTTCAAGGTTGGTGAGGCTGCCTTGATAGGGACAGATTGGTGCATGAGGCGATGGAGAAATTTTAGCGGATCAGAGAAAGGGTGAAGACATCCTAAAGTAGACAAAAATCCTAAGCAGATATGAGGAGAAGGGAACTTGATTTTAATACTGGTGATTTGGTGTATTTGAAAATTTTGCCAATGAAAGGGGTGAAGAAATTTGGTAAGAAAGGGATTCTCCGTCCTTGCTATGTTGGACCATATATGATTTTGATCTAATTCAAAAACGTAGAGTATGAGTTGGACTTTCCTGTAGATTTATCATCAGCGCATCTGATTTTCTATGTCTCTTTGCTAAAGCATTGCATTGGTGATCCAACTTCAGGAGTTTCCCTAAAAAGTGTGGGCATGGAAGATAGCCTCTCCTACGAAGAAATCCCTGTTGATATCCTTGATCGTCAAATTCATAGGTTGAGAAATAATGAAGTTGCCTTAGTGAAAGTTTTGTGGAGAAATCAGTCAGTTGAGAGAGCTACTTGGGAAGTAGAAGCTGATATATGAGCCAAGTAACCCTATCTTTTCTCTAAGAACCTAGTTCTAGCTTGAGGTAATAGTTTTATTAATTAATTAATTCTTTTATCTCTATCTCAGCCATCAATTCATGTTCATGTCATATCTTACATTCATGAATTAAGTTCATCCATGCATCATGTCTCAAATTCAGATGTTTAGTCATGATTCAACTTATAAGTGTTTAGTGAATGATCTCAGTTTTTCCTACTATCCCAATTTAGACATTTTCATTTGAGACAAATTTCCCAAGAGGGATATATTGTAATACCTAAAAGTTTCAATATCTAACCTCTCAAGAGATAGGACACTAAGTTAGCTTTCCAACACCGCAAGTCTGGCTTTGATCCGATATCATGGAAAAAAGTTATGCAAATTTTCGCTTAAGTATTAGTCAACTCCCAATGACTACTATCACTTGATGACCTTTAATTAGACATTATGAGTAATTACGAGTAGCCGTAGTCATAACAGAAAGGACTTTTCGATAAATACCAGTGGCTACAACCCTACTCACGACCCATAGTTAGTGACTACAAGTTGTTAGGAAGGACTCATAGTCACAAAAGTGTATGATCAAGAATCCATGCTAGTGGTAACGAGTTCAGAACATAATCCATAATTAGACATCATGAGTCATTGTGTGGACCCGTAACTTGAATAATAAATGATTCAAAAGCCAAGCCTCAGACAACGAATCCACCCAGCGACTCGTAGTTAGTCATAATGAGTATTTAGCAGGATAGTCATAGTCGTAACAGAATGGACCCAAGGTCCCAGGACCTCAGGTTACGACTTAGACCATGACATGTAACCAGACGTGATGATTCATGGTGCCAGTCATAATGATTGGAATAAAATATTCCTGCACATTTTAAACAGGGGCTCAATGGTAATTTTCACCCCTTATTAACCCAAACCCATGTCGTCTACCTATTTAAAACATCAGTTATCAAGGGTAAGTATTACCCTAATCTCTCATAACTTAAGAAATCACTTCTATTAGCAAAGTTTAGCGATTCTCACCGTGCTCAAAGAAAACTAGGGTTTCGTATTCAAGGGTTTCTTTAAGGTTTCTACACTTAGGTATGTGAGATTATATCAATGGGTCCCTTCCACCCATTGAGTCCCAAGAAATCCCTAAATTTATATGTTTAAAACTCTTTTCTCTTTTATAGGGTTCCAAGTTAAGCATAAATTTTCTCTCAATTGTTTTGATGATGACTTATGAAAATAGGTTCTCTCATGAGAATTGTGTTTCCATATGTTTCATAATGCAATTGTATACATCATGATAATTTATTGATATATTGAGTGTTATTCATTATTTCTTGTACAATGGTTAGTTTTATAATTACCATGATCAGTTTGCATTAGTAAATATTGGTGTGTTATGAACACCGTATCCATAGGTACTCATGCATGTTACAGTTTTTAGGTTACAAGTCACTTTGATCATGCTTGTATCATAAAAATTAAGACTACTATCATGCTAAGCATTTGTCAGTATCAGTCAACTTAAGTATTTTTTTTAGCATAAGTGTCAGTTCAGTTGGGAGTAGGACTTAGCATTTAGTGATTGCCGAGATGAAGGCTGATCTTTAGTAAAATTCCCTAAGTTCTAAAACTATGTTGCGAGCATAGGTTATGAAGGGTAACCTACCAGTTAAGGACTGACACCCTAATAGGGGTCACCTACTAGTAGAGGACTAACACCTTAGTCCTTCAGGACATCATTTAGTGGATCTATAGTAGCCAATGTTGGTACCTTTGGCAATGTACTAGCACCCTTCCTACTGGGGTTACAGGATTAACCTCGATTAGCTCAGATTACGGCATACCAATGACATGTTAGCTCCCACAGTTTCTAGTTCATTATTCATATTTTGTTCAGTTTATGTTTGCTTTACTAGGTGTTTAGTATAACAATTATTTAGTGATTCATATGATTTCAATACACATTTTTACTTATTCTAGCATTCGATTTTCATGTTCATGAATTTATGCTTAGTATATATGTATCTCATCTAGCTTCCTATCTTATATACTAGTATATTCAAGGTACTGATCATATACTCTCTTTTGCGCTATGTTGTTTTATAACACAGGCTTAAGCACTTAGTTCCCAGCTTACACTTAGTTCATTCCTATTCCACTCAGCTACAATATTAGTGAGTCCTCATTAGTCAAGGACTAGTTATTTTGTTAGTTATTCATCCCAATATTTTTATTTCATGCTATTTTAATCATCTAGAGTTAGTTGGGGACCTATCCCAACAACTCATCAGGTTTAGAAGTTTTCACATAGTTATATAGTTAGACACATTTTCTGTGATGTTCTTCAGTTACTTTTAAATATTTTCTTGATAATTAGAAACCTTTAAACGACTTTTCCACAGTACTTTGTTACCTTCTCTTAATATTTACAACTTGTTCAGCTTGTGGGTTAGCTTGGCGTCACTCGTGACTTTATGCACAGTGTTACGACTAGGGGTATCCTCAATTTGTGATAGTAAGAATTTGTGTTTTGATTTATTATAAAACTTTCCAAACTATTGTGTTTGATATTAGAATTGTGGTGTAACTATTGTACGAATTAAAATTAAAGAGTTGGAGAAGTGATCGGGGGTAAGGAAACTACAAAAATTATGAAATTTTTTAGGTAACTATAGTGGGAACTATCCTTCAACTATAACCCTTCTATATAAGGAATATTCTTGCTATGGTAGTTCTTTGGAAGCAATATGCAAGCCTCTATAGCGGGATGGGCCTGGGCACAATCCCTATCTTACTTTCCCTTGTTTTTGTACTTCTTTTTTAATTTGTCCAAACCCAGTTATAAGCTTCTAGCTATCCATTAATTGGTATAATACACAAGGTAGGATATAATAGTAGTGCATTCATTACCAGAATAATTAAAACAAGTATCCAAGCATTCAACAATAAAAAAGATTATTTGTTGCATGCCCCATACGGGGGTAGCCATAATCCAGAAATCAATAATAAAATAGGGGAAGGAGAGGTAGGTTGTAATGCACTTAGAGATCTAGCTTAAGGCCCCATAAATTACATGGATCAAGGGGTTATAACCCTCGCCTTTTTGGCTACTCAATAAGAAGAACTCTTGTACGCCTTTTTTAATATCAAGGACGACACAATTGAACATGACCTTAATGGTCTTCCTATTCTGGGCCAACATGCTATCCTTAGAGAACTTTTTATTCTTCTCCTTACCTGTGTCCCTCCACTACTCTACATAGTCCTGAGTAGTGTTAGGTAGGGTAGTGGAGCTAAAAGGGGATAAACCCTGGTGTGTAAAAAAGGAATGCTCTAGAAAATTCCTTACAATAGCCATGTCTTCCTCCAGACACTCATAGGAGATTAAGGGTTGTATGGGAAGGGAATCATCATCTTCCTACCCCCTTACTACTTTGCTGCTCTTCTCCTCAGTTCCTATCATTCTTTTTTTCTTGTTTTGGAGAGGTCCACCCTTCACTTTGAGAGGATGAAAGGGTGTGTTACACTCGACGTCCTTGGCAGCATCCTCCCTAGGCACCCCTTCATTTTTACAGAACTTAGAAATCATTCTCAGAAGGTAGGGAGCCTTTTTCTTTCCTTAGTAGTAGTTTTTCACTCTGACAAAATCTATGCTCCCCATATTCATTTGCATCCCCTACATAACATAAGCCTTTAATAGAGCTCAAGGGTATGTAAAATCCTCTGAATCACTAGATTCAACAATCTCCAAGCATCTGCACTAAAGTGTATACTCCTAATCATCTCCATACTAGTCCATTAGACTTTCTCCTAGCTAGTCTTGATAATTAGAGTTACCTTAGCCACCAAATATCCATATCCTAGGATTTTGCCACTTACTTAGTTTGGGGGATACAACGAACCTGTAGAACCTCATTGATAGTAGTCATATCCACGGGCATATGTATTTCCCAAATAGAAATAGTGGCATAAGGGTGGTCTTACAATAAGTTTGGGAGGATGTCATAGAGCTCCTAAACTGAAACACCTTAGGTTTGGACCCTTAGAAAATTTCATGGATTTCTAAATTTTAGGATACGTACAACTTATGGGTATAATTTGTATGATGAGGTACGATTGGTAGTCCTTGGTCGTGTGCATTCAATGATGGTTGGTGGGTTGAATTGGTTTTTGCAATAGGTATGACTTGGTTGGTTTGATTCGTATGGTTGGTGACAGGTTGTATGGTTTGAGTTTTGTTCCTTTACTTAATTTAAGACATAGTAACTTAAGTTGGACCTAAGTACGAGTGGCTTACTATGATTCATAAGATAGGGTACGAGTCATATGTCTGACCCATATGGAGGACAGTGATTAAACCTCCTTTGATTCTATTCTTCCTGGAATACTGTCTAGGGGTACTGATCCTATGGCTGGGTACAACTAGTGTTGGTTAAGTCGTATAGTTGATTGTGTTATGTCTAAAGGGGAAACCTAGGGTACAAATGTTGGGTACCACTCATATTAGAGGGTACGACTAGCATGGACGAGTCGTACCATTTGACGAGACTTTTAAGAAGTTTAAGTTAGGGGTAATCAGGATATTTCCCAACTAAACCTCTTATGCCACATAACTTATATCACCATAGGGACATTATTTATTCTATTATTCTAATTTTAAGAACTTAAAAACATTATCTAGTTCTCTCTAAGGCTCTTAGGTAAAGAAAGGCTAGGTTTTCATCTAGAGAAGCAATTTGGGGCTTGTTTGGGTGATTTCTCTCTATCATCCTCATAATCTAAGGCATACACTCATCTCTCATTTTTAGTTCCAACTAAAGTCATGTTTTGTACAGTGTTTTCATGGAATGATTATTCTATAGTTTTGGATTTTCAAATATATGATGGGAGTTTTGGTATTAAATGCTTGGTTATGGTTTTCCTGTGTTTTAATTATGTTTTTATATGCTTTAATAGAGGTTTGGACAACTGGTTGCATGGGAATGGATAATTGGTAATTGGAATTGGTTTTTGAAACACTATGCCCCCAACATATTTGATAAAATGCCTATGAGAATGATTTTGCTATATTATTAGACTATTAATGGCATAATTGGATGATATGGTTTGGTAATGGAACCCTAAATAGTATAAATGGTTTAAATAGTTTGGAATGGTTATGGTAAATTAAATTCCTTGTGGGGTACAAAGAAAACCCCCAAGTAAACATGTTAATGAACTTGTGGGGTACATAGGATTCCGCCAAGCAAACATAAGAATAAAACACTTGAGGGGTACACGTGATTCCCCCATGATAACTTAATAATGTAATCTATGGGTACATGGCAATCCCTCTACATAAAAATGTTGGCTAAGGACATTGCTTGCAAGCTATAGTCAAGATGATGACAGCACTACTTATAGCCTTGGTTAATAATAATTGAATAGTGGTTTGGTTGTATGGTAATGGTTTTAATTGGGCAATAATAGTAGGGTGTGATAGCTAACCATGAAGGTGCAAGTCCAATGGACGAATACTGGAAACTTATGTTTGACGATATGAGGGTTGGTTATAGTGATCATATATGATACTATAAGGTACACGGGAAACCTCTAAGTACACTGTACATATGTATCTTAGAGAACGAAGGGTACTCAAGAATCCCCTATACTTATGGTATATCTGATTTGTATGGATACATGTATCGATTCCCATTTAGTGGGTTTCACTGGAACCATATAACCCGTTGGTGGTTTTTGGATGGTTAAGCTACATATACCCAGGTTAATTGTTTTAAAAGCATACTAAACCCGATTCTCTTTCCCAACATAGTTATATATATATATATATGTATGGTTTGTATGCATAAGGTTGGTTTACTTGGTTTTATTAGATAGCATTACTTTATCCTTATCATGAGTCCATGCTAACATTACTCACTAACCCATCTTTGGGAGGCTATATCCCTACACGATGCAGGAATCAGACATTCTATTCCTCCTGCTTAGTGATCAGATTTGGGATCAGCTATTCGATTGAAGTGGTGAGCTTCCATATTCTAAAAGTCTCTATTTGATATCATGGATTTCTTTACATACTTAGTTTATTTTATGGATATTGTTTTTTTCTATGGTTGGATATATGTCCCAATCGTATACCATTTTTCTTTTGGTTAGAGGCTTGTGTGACTACTATGGGTTGGAATAGGCGGGACCGATATTGGTGTCTACCCTAGTATTGGTATTGTTATTAGAGTTGATAACTATAGACTAAATTTATGATTGACCCATCCTCATATATTATGTTATGGACAGGAACATTATTGTTATTTTGGCTGTAGGCTTATGGTTTTGGTTCAATAATTTAGTCATTAGTTAGGTTTGGATGGTTGGGCTTGTTTGGGTCAATCACGAGCAAAGACCTATCGCAGAGTCTGGAAATTGTATAAAATACATTATCTTGTATATGTTTTGAATTTATTCGACTTAGGGTTTATGCATAGTTAGTTGGGTTGGGGATCAGGGGTGGTCTTTGGTCCTGGTTGGACTTGGGATTCCCATTATGAAAAGGCCCCAGATTAGGTCGTGTCAAGTTCATATCAGAGCTTTAGGCTTATTATTAATTAAAAGTTCACAAGCTATGTCAAGTAGAATCTTTTTTAAGGATATGTAGCATGCCACACTCATAAGGGAGAGGCTACATAATATTTAGGAATGTTTCACTTTCTTGATATTCTATTTTCAAGCTTGGAGTCTAAGTCCTGGAATCTTCTCTAATCTAGTTTATTTGCTCTTTAGATCATGGCTCGATGATCTAAGATGTAAGGTAACTCTATTGTCCTAACTGGGGACAATGTTGAAGGGACACGTACTACACAAGGGATCCATACTCAGCCTAGGGGTCTAGTCCTTGATATTTCTAGAGTCCTGCTAATGCTACTAGTCCTCTTCAGTGTGAGGTGACAAATGTGGAATTTTGCCAATCGATTTATGGTATTCCTCAGTTAGTTGCTGCTCAGGTTAAGCGGGGTTTATCTGGTGTTTCATCTACTGAGGACACAAGGGTTGGTTAGTTTATGAAGATGAATCCTCCTTCTTTTATTGATGTAAAGGTGGAGGAGGATCCTTAGGGTTTCTTGGATGAAATGGAAAGTTTTTTTAGGGTAATCCAGGCCACGAATGTGGAAGAGGTGAATTTTACTACTTACCATCTTAAGTATGTGGCATACAAATGGTACAAGAAGTGGTATATAGTGAGAGGTGATGTGGAGAAGTTGACCTTGTGGGAGACTTTCTCCAATGCTTTTTTGGATCTTTTTTTACCTTAGGGGTTGAGGGAAGCAAAGGCATATGAATTTATTAACCTGAGATAAATAAAAATATTTGTCAATGAATATGCCTTGAGATTTCATCAGCTGTTAAGGTATGCTCTAGAATTGGTGTCTCATATAAGGTCAGGAAAAGAAATTTCATATCTGTACTATCTTAGGATTTGATCCTTGAAAGAAAAATTGCATTATCGATCAAGGATAAGGACATTTCTAGGTTGGTGGTTCATATGCAACAAATGGAGGAAGAAAAGAAGAAGCAGGTCAATTTTGGGGAAAGGCAAGGAAAGAAGTTTAAGTCATTTGAACAAGGTGGTTCTCAATATCAAGGTGGTTGGGATAGTGTTAAGTGGCCAAAGAATAAGTGGATGAGTTCAGGTTTATTCTCTACAGCTAGTGCTCCTTACCTGAAGTAGTTGGGTGATAGGCGTCAGCATGGTGGTGATAATTTTTGGGCATATAGTTCCTAATATTTGGTGAGTGAGGTTCAGTCGGCCTCATTATGCTATCTCCATCGGTTCTATGGTGGGTTGTATATGGGTTTCTGTGATGAGGGAAAGGATAGATGTTTCAAATATGAACAGCCAGGCCATATTATTAGAAACCATCC
The DNA here is from genome assembly GCA_026120095.1 of Capsicum chinense. Lineage (NCBI taxonomy): Eukaryota > Viridiplantae > Streptophyta > Magnoliopsida > Solanales > Solanaceae > Capsicum > Capsicum chinense. The sequence continues at coordinate 126,067,547 of JAPEIP010000009.1, forward strand.
GTTTGATAAGGGTAAGTAATTCTTTGATTTCTTTGTCTTCTAATCCTTCACCAAAAGGTTTTGCTTCTATGTTAATTTTTGCTTCTGGTATCGATGTACGTCAGAATAGGTTATATGATTTTATTACTCAATTGAAATTTAAGGCATTGCGTATGTCATTACTAGTACATTACAACTTTCTTCTCGTGTCTTGTATTTTTTATTTGATCTGGGGTCTACTCTCTCTCACGTGACCCTATTTATGGTTGTGTATTCTAGTTTTGATCTCGAGGTTTTTTTAGATCCTTTTTCCATTTCCACCCGATAGATAACTCTATGGTTGCTAGAAGAGTTTATAGGAGGTGTATGGTATCTATTGGTAGTAGCCAGACTTTGGTGGATTTTTTTGAACTTGATATAGTGGATTTTAATGTTATTTTAGGGTTGGATTGGTGACACTCTTGTTACATATCCTTAGATTATCGGACCCATAAGGTTGTTTTTACATTCCCTGGTGAATCGATTATTGAGTGGGAGGGTGGTTCCCTAGATCTAGGGAGACATTTATTTCCTATCTTAGAGCTTGGAGATTAATCTCTAAAAGGTGTCTTTATCATCTAGTCTTAGTTAAAGCTTCTAACTTGGATAGTCCTTTATTACATTCGGTTCCAGTGGTACATGAGTTTCCTGAAGTCTTTTTGAATGATCTTATCGGTGTTTCATCTGGGTAGGGAGATTAATTTTGTTATTGATTTGCTTTTGGACACTAGTCCAATATGTATTCCTCCTTCTCAAATTGCTCCAACTGAGTTGAGAGAAATGAAGGAGCAACTTAAAGATCTTTTTGATAAGATTTTCATCCATCCTAGTATGTCCCTGTGGGGTGCACCAGTGTTATTCATGTGAAAGAAGGATGGTTCATTTCGAATTTGCATTGACTGTCAATAATTAAATAAGGTAACGGTTAAGAAAAAGTATCCTTTTCCAAGGATAGGTGACTTGTTCGATCAGTTGCAAGGTGCCAAATTCTATTCTAAGATAGATCTTTAGTCTGGGTTTCATTAGCTAAATATTAGGGAGGCGGATATTCCTAAGATGACTTTTCATACTCGGTATAGGCACTTTGAGTTCCTGGTTATGTCATTCGATTTAGTTAATACCCCGATGATATTTGTGGATTTTATGAATAGGGTTTTAAGGCAATTTCTAGATCTTTTTGTCAATGTGTTCGTCGATGACATCTTTTTGTATTCTAATAGTCACGTGGATTATGCTAATCACCTCTGTGTGGTGTTGCAAACCTTGAAATTGAGGAAATTGTATGCCAAATTCTCCAAGTGTGAGTTTTGGTTGAAGTGGATTATAGTAAGGGGATTATAGTGGATCTGCAAAATGTGGCTATGATTAAAAGGTGGCCTATACCTAGGACTCCAACCTACATTCAGAGCTGTTTTGATTTGGCTGGGTATTAGAGGTAATTTGTAGAAGGTTTCCCGATGATAGCTGCCCCATTAACTAAGGTAACACAGAAGAAGGTAAAGTTTTCTTGGTCGTATACTTGTGAGGGGAGTTTTGAGAATCTAAAGGATAAGCTAACTTTGGATCCAGTTTTGACATTGCCTGAAGGTAATGAGGGTTTTGTGAATTAAGATGTCATTTCGAAATGTCCGCTTCAAATGCTCTTTCACCTCCCAAAGAGCAAAGTTGGCTTGATGAGCACAGATGAGGAAGCGGGAGCAAGAAAACCAATAATCTCTTTCTTGTCCTTCTACTTAAGGTTAAGGGGCAATACAATGCATCTCGAGTGGGACTTGGTTATGTTTTGATGCAACATAGGGAGGTGATAACCTATGTTTCCAGAAAGTTGAAAGTAAATAAGAGAAATTATCCTACCATGATTTTGAGATTTTAGTGTTGAGTTTTTCTTTAAAAATTTAGCGACATTATCTATATGGAGTGCATGTGGACATCGTATCTGCTAATAAAATTCTACAGTATGTGTTCACTTAGAAGGAGCTAAATCTCAGGTAGAGGAGATGGTTGGAGCTTCTCAAGGACTATGATATGAGTTTTCACTACCACCCAGGTAAAGCTAACGTGGTTGCTGATGGTCTTAGCAGGTTGTCCATGGGGTGTTTAGCTCATGTGGATAAGGAGAAGCAAAAATATTAATTGCTTGGATAATCTGGGAGTTTATCTCTTAGAGTCTAATGCTGGTGATGTGATGTATAGGAGGTGGTTCGGTCTTCTCTTGGTGCAGAGATCAAGGAGAAACAAATGCTATATCCTATCTTGATAAAAATCAAGGGTGATATAGGTGGGCAAAAGGTTATGTCATTCGAGATCAATGGTGATGGTACTTTGAGGAACCAAGGAAGTTATGTGTTCCTGACTTCGATGGGTTGCGACAAAGGGTTTTGGCCAATGCACATGAATTGGGCTATATTTTTCTTCTTAGTTTGATAAAAATTTATCATGATCTTAAGGAGATGTATTGGTGGAGTGATATGAAGAGGGATGCAGCTAATTTTATGGCCAAATGCCTGGTATGCCAACAAGTCAAAGTTAAGCACATGAGGCCTTGAGGGTTGTATCAAGAAATTGAGTTGCTTGAATAGAAATGGGAAGTAGTCAATATAGATTACATTACCTGTCTTCCTCGGTCTAGGAATCAATTTGATTTGATTTAGGTCATAATGGATAGGATAAAGTCCACTCACGTCTTGCCGGTGTGGACTAATCTTTCAGCCAAGGACTATGCGAGGTTTTATCTTCAGCAGATTCTAAAGCTTCATGGGGTACCTTTTTGATTATTTTTGATCATGGTATAAAGTTTTCATCTCACTTCTGGTGGTCTTTTTAGAAGTGGTTGGGTACTAAGGTTAGTCTGAGTACTGCTTTTCATTCGCAGATGGATGGTCAAGCAGAGAGGACTATTCATATATTGGAGGACATGCTTTGTTAATGTGTGATTGATTATGGTGGCAATTAGGTTATGCATCTACGTTTGCAGAGTTTGCTTACAACAATAGCTATCATTCTAGCATTGGGATGGCCCCTTTTGAGGCATTGTATGGTCGAAGGTATAGATCTCTGATCGGGTTGTTTGATCTTGGTGAGAAGGATATACTCAGTCGGGATTTGGTTTATCAGGCTATGGAAAAGGTGAAGGTGATTCGAGATAGTCTTAAGGATAACCAAAGTCACCAAAAGTTCTATGTAGATATGGTGCGTAGAGATTTGGAATTCGAGGTTGGGGATAAGGTGTCCCTAAAGGTATCTCCCATGAAAGGAGTGATGCGGTTTGGTAAAAAGGGGAAACTCTGTCCCCAATTTAGAATTTGAGGTGGGGATAAGGTGTTCCTACACGTGCATGTGTAGCTTGAGTAATTTGAACAACCTTAATCTGGGACCTTCCGTCTGCCCTACAGTGACTGTTTAGGTAGTGGCTATCCCATAGTGCCTAATATAATAGTCTCAGCTACCTGGCACATCTGTCTTCTAGTTACTCTACATGTCATACCTCCTATAGCCTCTTTAATTCGGGTAATCAAGTACTCCTCCACCAAACCACCAGGCTCGGGGGACTCATCCCGTCTCCTCGCTATATCAACATTCTTCTTCTTAGCAACTTTTGGTGCCATGTTTACCTGAAAAACTTGTCATTAGTTTCCAACAAAAATGAGGGATTGCAAAAGTTGAAGAAAAACTCAAAATTTGAAAAGTTCACATTTTTTCTAAATTTTTACACGCCTATAACTTATTTGAAGTCCCAAAAAGTCTAATGTGCACACATATATCAAGAATCATGATTTTCAATGCAAATTAACATGGCCAACCTTTAGTATTACTCTACTTGTTCAAGTTCAACTTTTGTTCAGGGCCAAACCTTAGAATTTAATTCAAAACAAAGCCCCACATTAAGATTTTAGGATACTTCAAGGCTCCTACATACAAGCATTATAGTTTCTATCTACTTTGCATGGAAATACACATATCAACTTTTTTTGGGCTTAAAGTTTTGGCCCACTTGCGGCCAGCCATGGGGTGCATGTGCCATATTCGATCCGCATGTGCAGGGCACATATGGGCTTAAATTTTTGGCCCACTTTCATAAATTCTAGACTTGGAATTTTGATATTTTCCAGCTACTTATGGTTTGGTAACGTGAATTTACGGTCCAAAAGTATGATTATGTGCCAAACTCCACAACTTTCCATTCTTATCCTCAAAATTTCAATTTTTTTAAAATTATTGCTCACCTTACCTAGACCATGTGGGACTTGTGACCTTGATGGATCGGTCACACAGTTCTCTTACTTGGACTTTTATGCATATAGCACTCTTACCATGTTCTGGTTATGTTATGCATGTGACAATCTTACCATGTTTTGGGTAAGTCCATAAGTTATAAACCTACAAAAGAAAAACAGACAAAAAGTGGACACTAAAATAGTGGGTTGCCTCTCACCCAATGCATTATTTAATGTCGCGGCATGGAGTGGCTGTGTTGGTTACTCAGACTTCACTATCAAGCCCATGGGTTTCCTCCCATGGAACATTTGATTTAACATCGTGGCATAACTTGGGCATCTTGATTACTCAAGATTCATCAAGATACCTATAAGAGTACCCTTCTGGGTCATCAATACAATCTATTATCAACACCACCTTTATGTCGGTTGGCTACTTCATTGATTTTCAAATGTTGAATGTCATCTCCTCCCAAGTGACTTTGAACTTTAAAAGTCCCTTTTCAATGTCAACCATTGCTTTACCTGTGGCCATAAATGGTCTCCCTAATATGATGGGTATCTAGGTGTCAAACTCACAGTCTAGAATATCAAATTTAGCTGGAAAGATGAAGTTATCAACTCTCACAATTATATCAAATGAAATTCCCCAGGTTTCTTCACCGTGTGGTCAACCATCAATAGTCGCATTGCAGTTAGTTCAGGAGGGTTAAATCCCAAAATCTTAAACACATCCAACAACATCAAATTTATGCTGGCTCCCAAGTATCATAAGGCTCTGGCGAACTGAGATGACCCAATAGTGCATGGTATAGTGAATGCTCTGGGATCACCCTTTTTCTACGACAGAGACCTATTAGTGATTGCACTATAGTGGTGCAAGCCATCAAAATGCTCTATCATAGATCCTTTGTTCTTTGAAATCAATTATTTTATAAACCTATCACAACCCAACATCTGATCTAATGCTTCAAGAAGAGGGATGTTCAAGCTCAATTCTTTTATTATCTCAATGAATCGCTTGAACTTTCCTTTATCTCTCTTCTACATCAGTCACTAAGGAAAAGCTGGGGGTGGTCTCAAAATTTGTCTTATTTCCTACTCAACAACCAGACCCTTACCTCTTTCCTTATAACCTTTATCATTACCACCTGTTGCCTTTTCTGACTCCACAATAGGTGTTTTATCAACAGTAGCCTCAACATGCCTTGGAACTTCCACAGTAGGTAATGGCGGGTCCACAGTAGTCATAACACTCCTTATGGTAATGGAAAGAACATGATCATCATTTTTTAAAGCTTGAATAGTGTTTCTGGAAAGTTTACCTGGCTTTCTCTAGTTTAGTATTCTAACATCTACCCAAATTATTGCTCCAACTACTTGATGGCAGTGGCATGGGATTCAAACTTTCTGGTCAACCTTGAAATGTCATCCTTAATTTCCTTAAGGTTGATATATTTATTTTTTTGACCCTTTACCACCTTCCTAGGCATCTCTTTCTTTCTTGATTCTGTATCTCATCTGCCAGGTGGAATGTGTAGATTTCCCTTATCTCTATGGTCATTTTTCTTTCTCTAGTTACTATCTCTCTCCTTACTATGGTCTTTGTATCTGTCATAGTAGTTCCTATCATTTTTTGTTACCCCTGATCTTGAAAACAAACCAACTTATGATACAGATAGTCTGTTTTCTCCTTTAATTTTGACTCATAAGCTTTGGAAGATGAAACTTGTGCTCCTACTGTGTTCACTTTCTCAGAACTTGCTACCACAAATAGCATTGCCAATAACCCATGATCAGTTCTTAGTAGCTCAATCTCTTGCGCTTTTGAATCATTAGCTACTTTCTAGTCACATTAGGTACTAATAGCATACGTGCCAGATCCCCTCTCATACCCCCAAGTTTGACACCATTGATTAGTGATTCAGACCTGATCTAGCATCTCTGAAGCTTTCTCCCAGCATAGGCTCATAAAAGCTTCTCCAAAGATTCTTTCTACCATAGATCTTGAACTGATGGTCAAGGCTCTATAGAATATCTCTAATAAGCTCATTCCTAATATCTATTGGTCGGGCACCATACTCAGATTTTTATTGAACCTGAACCATATCTCATACATAGATTTTGAGTGCAACTACCTAAAATTATAGATCTCATCCTTATGCTACAACATCATGGATCGAGGAAAGAAGTGGTTCAAGAATTTCTTGTGCAACTTATTTTATGTAGTGATAGATCCTCTTGGCAGTTTCCCTAGCCATAAAGATGTTTGTCTTGTAAGTGAAAAAAGGAATAACCTCAGTCTAAGTGCTTCATGATTCATACCTGGATTTGTATACGAACTGTATATCCCTGTGAAATTTTCAAGGTACATTTTTGCATCATCTGAAGGCAAACCTGCAAATACACCCTTCAAATTTAATAGCTAGATCATTGCTCTCGTAATGTCAAAATTAATGCCTGGGGAATAAAATAGGAGGAATAATGGTTCCAGTTTCTATCGGCTAAATGTACCCCAAATTTTCTTCATAATCCTCATATGGTTGCAAATAGTGATACAATAGGATCATTTATGGATGGCCACCTCTGACTCTATTCTAATTTCCATAGAGTGCTACTCGGCAGTCTGCTTCCTTCCACTACATAGCTAACACTGCCTCACGACCTATGAATTGAGCGTCTTTTTCCCACCACTGATTAGCAGTTTGTGCTAAAAGCACCCCAGTCTACTTGTCAATAATGTTCTGAACTCCTTCAAGAGGAAGGGGAGGCACATTATCATGAACCTTTTCAGGAATATCATCTGTTTTTAATTTCATCACCCTACTAGATGTCTATAGGATCCTCCATAGATTTTGATTCAATGGGAGTAATGGTTTACCTTTACTCCATATGCTAGGCATACACCGACATACACCAACTAAGAATAAAAACAAAAAACCCAGAAACTGTAACTACTTCAATTTATAAATAAACACTATATTCCCCAGCAACGACGCCAAAATTTGATAACTCCCAAGCTATACCTTCACTCTTAAATTTTATGGTTTCTATCAACTATAGTAACCCAATAAATATTGGGGTTAAATCCCTAGGTAATATATGGAATCGTGGCTCTCAACTGTTGAAATCAATGGGCAAAACTAGAAAAGTAAATGGGTGATTTGAGTTACAATATCAAACAAGTAGCTAATATCAACTTCAGTTGCAATTAGTCATAGGTTAACACTAGGATTGTGTTCTCCTGGATTCTCAACTCCATAGGCTTATCATGCTGTATTGAACCAACCTGATACCTTACATACAGAATCTGAAAAATTATGTACCATTAACATTTATTTAGATAAGCTGACGGATTTCACTTTTTAACTTTTGAGTCTCAGGATGTCGCCTTACTAACCCATATATTGATCCCAGTTAACTATTAACTCTAAAGTCTCTAGTTATTAGATAACAACTAACAAATCTTACTTAGATAATACCTAGTAGCATAATCGACAGTTAATCTTCAAATTACTACTGTAAGTCATTACTCCTCTTTTAAAGTAAGTAGCAATAATATATGTGGGATCCTAATATTTGTAACTGCTAGGATAACTATTAGTTCAAAACATGATACAATGCAAGCATATGTATTAGTTCAGAACAACAATAGCACTTCCCCAACTTCATCAATCCACCTGTGTTTTCACAACCCTAGCTAAGGGTTTTTAGCTGATCGTGCTTGTGATAGAATCAACAGCATTCATGATTGAAAGAATAAGATTAATTACAATAATTATAACTAGAAAACCTAAAACTTTAACTGAATTAATAAGCCTAAATCAATACTAGAGAATTCCAAGACCAAAATTAAATCTAAAAATCAAAATATGTTTGTAAGCATCAAGAATGCGTAACTTCTACTAAAAAACACACAAAGGAGTATTTATAGTACATGAGGAAACCCTATAATCAAAGCTCGAATGAAAAAGTATCAAAAAGGGTCAGTGGACACTTATATGAGTCCACATGCGTCCCGTCCTTAGGTTCATATACCACATACGACCTGAGGCTGGGGGTATGTTGACACCTACATGTTCCAGAAAAATTTCTTTCACCTTTTGCTCACTGGATTTTTTACTTCTGACACTTACCTTACCCACATGCAGTCCATATGTGCTACATGCGGTCCACATATTGACATAGGTAAGTACTAAAAGTTCTTTTCAGCTCTTTTACTCTCTGGATTTTCAATTCTGACACATACCTTAGTCTTATATAGACCACATGTGCTATATGTGGTCCACATATAGACATAGGTAAGTTCCTGGCCTTCGAATACTTGCAACCATGCTTTAAATTTCAACTTTCATCATATGCTTTCGTTACGTACAATCCTAAAAGTATCACAATTACCTAAAATTGATCAAATAAGTATCCAAAGACACCATTTTGTTGTATATTTTTCACTAACTTAGCATCCAAAACCTAGTTTTCTACAAAACATACCCAACACACATCATAATAAGCAAAAAAAACTAAGAAACTTTCATATTTTCATATTTTTAAGCGTCGAAAGTGTTATATTTCTATGGCACATAATCTCACAAGGAAGTTCAGGATTGGGAAAATTGATTATGATAGTGATTCGAGGCTATCAATGCTTTTCTAATCAACTTGAAACACAAAAGGTGATAGTTATACTGGGTTCTAGGACAAGGGATTTAGACTTAAAAGGTGAAGAGTGATATTTATCAATACGTTCACAAGACGGTTGATAATACATAACTTATTAAAATTTGTTTATAGAGCAGTGATATAGGTGAATCAAACACAAGAATTATATGGAATTAGAATCTAGGGGTAACACAGTCCTAGTGTTGTTTTCTATTACTTACAACCTCACACACTCAAGTTTTGTTATGTGTTATCGTGACTTTAAAATTGCCCTATTTACTTTTCCACACTGCCCGTGATTTCATCAAGTTTGAGATATAATTCCGTAAATTACCTATGGGTTCGGCCCCAACTTGGTTTAGGTTACTGTATTTGAGGTTGACTGTAATATACTACATTGGAGGTTAGTTTTAGGTGACATCAAATTTTGGCACCATTGTCAGGGAATATGGTGTTGAGTTGTTAATTGGATTTTTTTATGTTTTGGGTCTTTTATTTTATACTTTATATGGGTATACAGTGGTGTATTCTAACACTAGGAGTCGAGGAAATCCTTTGCTCCCATTAAATCTTTAATTGTAAGGACTACTACAACCTAATTATACGATGAGTGAACAAGTATGAGAAGACAATTCATAAGGGGTTCGGGATAAACCTCTTGTTATACCTTCCCTTTCTCCTAGTGATTGATAGAATATTTCTTATAGGCAGACATAGTTATGTTAGAAGAAGATTTATACCAGAGAAAGAAAGTTGAGGAAGCCTGAAAAACTCAGGAGGCAAAGCTACCCAGGCCAAGACCAGTAGCTAATCATTAAGCAGCACTCGACAATGATCAAGATTGAGCACATTGGATGAGATTGAGTGATTCCCACTTATCAGTATCTACCACCATACAATAAATATGAGGATATGGGATATGTTGAGCCTGCTGAGATAAAAGCCAGTATTCTTCTTGATTTCCCCTCAAATGTTAAGTATGATATTACCAGTACTATGATCCAACTTCTAAATTTAATGGATGTATTTTTGAGTTTGTAAATAGATGATGTGAACATGCATCTTGCAAATTTTACTAGGATCTATATTCGTATACCATTTTGAGGGTGACCAGGAAGTATTGAGATTATGACTGTTCCCTTTCTCTTTAACTGGAGAAGAATCATTATTGCTTGGCAAACTTCCTAGAGGCTTAATCACAACTTAGAATGAGTTACATAGATAGTTTTTAAATCAGTTCTTTCCACCTTCTAGGATGCTATAGTTAACAGATTAGATTTATAATTTCCAATAGTTTCCTACTAAGTCCTTGTATGAGGCATGGTTACAGTATAAAAAAAAAGCTAAGTATGGTACCTGATCACCAAATTCAATGATCTAATTTATAGGAGAGATTCTACAGATCCCTAAATATAAGTTCTAGGAAAGTGGAAGACACAATATCTATAGGTGTACTTATGCGTTTGTGATAGGATATGGCATAGGAAATACTACATAAGATCTCTATCACTAATCGAGATGGCACACTCAGGAGGTTGATAGAGGTAATGGTACATATGCCATTGGGGATGCTACTTACTACAAAGTTGGTGATGATTCGGTAGCACAAGAAGTTGCATAACTCAAAATGGATATTGGGTTGATTATGAAATAATTTACAGTGATAAATTCTGAAAATGTGAATATAGTAGGAGCGCAGAGGTATACTTATAGGGATTGTAAGTTCGATGTGGATGAGGAAGCAAAGTATCTAGATCAAGAAGTGGTCAATTTTTGAGTAAAACAGCAAGGAAACCAAGGTCAAAACTACTATGGTGATAGACACCGAGATAGAAACAGAGAGTGAGATGGTCATTAAAGGCATAAAAATGACTATAAAGAGAAAAGTGATAGACATATCAGGGTTGAATAAGAAAGTTTAGTCGCATGCCACCATGATAAAATAACCGGAGCAGCAGTTTGGCTAGATGTCGGTCCAATTAAATCAGAGAAAGCCTGTTAATCTTCCAATTAATATAATGCAAACTCTAAAAAATGTTAGTCATTATCATGACATAGGCAATAGGAGTGGTAAAACCACAATAGATCCCCCCTTGCTGTAGAATATCCAAGGAATGATATTGATATTACCGATGTTGTTGAGATACTTATAGAAGGATCGAAAAAATCAATAGGTGTTAAACATGCTGGTGATAAGGAAAAGAGAAGGGGAAGGTTGATGAGCTCGAGTTGAATACTATTTCGAGACCTCTCGCACTTTTCCCCAAAGCCTAATAAAGAAACAAGAAGAAGGTAAAAATCAGAAGTTTCAATTTATATTGTAGGAATTATATGCCAATTTTTTGCTTATTAAGGTATTGATTTAATGCCTAGTTACGTAAAGTTCATGGAAGATTTCATCACTAGGAAGCAGATGATGAGCTTTGAGCCTGCTAAAAATGTGCACCATTGTAGTGTTATTGCTTATAGATCGTTAGTAGAAAAGAAAGTGGACCCTTGAGCCTTCACTATTCTATACACTATTGGGTCCATCAACTTTGCTCAGAATTTATGTGATCTAGAAGCCAACATCAATTTGATACCACTGGTGGTTTATAAATAGTTGGGATTGGGGGTACCCAAGCCAAAATTGATAGATTGTTGATGGTTGACTTCATGGTGAAGAGGCCAATTGGTATTATTTGTGATGTGTTGGTGAATGTATCATACTTCAAATTTTTGGATGATTTCAGTATTCTTGACTGTGAGGAAACTTCAAAGTCCCTATAATTTTAGTTAGACCCTTCCAAGCTATAGGTAGGGCACTAGTTATTATGGAATTGGGACAGATAATGTTCAGGCTGAACGATAAGAAAATGATCTTCAATGTGTAACAGTTGATAAAATAACTTGATGATATGTAGGTCATGTTTGTGATATACGCTACTAATAGTAGTGTTAATAAAGTTGTTGTGGCCACTGAAGACAAACTTGAAGTCAAGGCATTAGCGGCAGTGATTATGAATTTTTATAGTGATGGAATTGAGGAATATGATGAGATGGTGGGTGCTTTGAATAGGAGAGATTCTTATGCTTATGCTCCAAAGAATCTTGATCTGGATTTGAAAAAATAGAACCATGATATGCTATAGAGATATAGCACTTTTAATGCTTAAAACTATAAAAATATGCAAATTGCTTAGGTTGTTTGGTTAGATAAGATGTATTTTGGGTATGTTTTCCAGGAAACTAGGTTTTGGATGCTAAGCTCAAGAAAAAGGTGAAATATGGAGTTTTTGGGTACTTAATTGATCATTTTTGGATATTTGTGACACTTTTCAAATATACATGACCAAACTATGTGCTAAAACTTGATATTCGGAAGGTTGGTTGCAATAATTGGAAGGTCTGGAACTTACAATAGTTATTTGAAGTTTAAATATCGATCCATGGTACTAGGTATTAACTAAGTAAGATGGTTAACTGTCATCTAATAACTATAGACCTAAAAGGTAATAGTTAATTGGGATCTAGGATAAGGGTTAGAAAGGAGACATCCTGAGACTTAAAAGGTAAAGGGTGAAAATCTGTCCGCTAGTCCAAAAGGTGGTTGGTAGTTGATGTTTCGGCATTTGATAGAACATTTTACATCTTTTACAAGGGATAATTGTATGTTTTAAGCAAATTTTGAGGTATTTGATGCTGGGTTTTACTAGTTTATAGGAAATTGACTTGGAAGCAAAAATCACTTGGAAAAATATGAACTAAATATGTTTGACGGTCTAACTGAAGGGCCGTCAACCTTAAGATAGACCATCATGGTTTTTGTCAGTGTTAAGTAGAATATAATTCATTAAGGATTGATGCGACGGGTTTAGTGATGGACCATCAAGATAGCGATGGCCCGTAACTCTGTCTGTCGGCTTTAATCAGAATGTAGTTGATTCAAGGATGAAGTGATGGACAAGTTGATGGACCGTCAGTCCAGTGATGAACAGTCACCTTGACCATAAGAGCTTAAAAAAGATGCTGAAATATGAGAGTCTAATTGAAGGTTCAAGTAATGGGCCATTAGGCAAGCGACGGACCATCACCTTGGCCGTCAACCATGACACGACAATATGCAGTTTGAATTTTAAAACCCCATTACCTGAAAGCCTATAAATAGTCAGTTTAGGGTAAGATTAAGGATCTTCATCTAGACTATTGCATATTTTGAAACCTAAATTTCTTTGAGAAACAAGCTGATTACTTGGGATTTCATCATTTTAGTCATAATTTCATCTAAGATCAAGAATTTTGTTTGGATCTTTGTAATTAATTTCTAAGTTATTTATGAGAATTACAATGAACTCTTCTTCTAACATTATGTGTGGCTAAAACTCCCATAACTAAGGTTAAGAGAGCTTAGGTGTGATATGTTGCTTAGGCTTGTAAGAATGCCCAAATTCTGTAGCTAATTGAAAATATATAATCTTCTATTCATTATAATGATCTTTCTTAGTTGCAAACTTGAAGGGTGTGCCCTTGAACACCATTTGTTTGAGTAGAAAAGTGGGTTTTGGGAAAAGAGAAGATTTACAAAAAATTCAAAGGCTTTAACTTTTGAATTATGGGTTGATGCCTTAACAGGATTAACCCTTTTGAGGAATCAATTGAACCTTCCACAACATTCTTTAATTTCAAAAGAATTAAAGGGTAGCTATCTATTTAGGTTCAGAAACAAACAGATAGACCTTAGAGTTCAATTAACCTTGCAATTGAAATTAGTATTGGGAATTTGGAATAGCTCAAAACCTTGACTCCATTATCACCTTGGGGAATACAATCCTAGTTTTCTTAATGTAATTGAATTAATCTTGCAAAATACTCACTAGTTTAAATACAAATTGATACTATTAACAAGCTTTGTTAACAACATACACCCTTATTTTTAGAAATCTTCAATCAATAGTATATTAATAGTCATATAACTTAGATAATACAGTTACAACCAAAGTTGATATTAGCTACTTGTTCGATATTGATTCTTCAATCCCCCCATTTACCTTTCTAGTTTTACCCGTTGATTAGAACAACTGAATGACACAATTCCACGTATTCCCTTGATATTCAACCCCAATCTTTGTTGGGTTACTATATTTGAAAGCAGCCATATAATCTTTAGATTGAACGTGTAGTTTGGGAATTATCAAATTTTGTCACAATTATTGGGGAATACGGTGTTGAGTTGTCAATTAAAGTTGTTGTAGTTTACTGGTCTTTGTGTTTTTGTTCTTAGTTGGGTGTATGCCTAGCGTACTGATACACCCAAATTATACCTCTCTTACGAGAGAGTAAGCGGTTGCTGTCAAATATAGAACCTAACTAGGTTGGCTGTTGAATCCCACAAGGAATACTGCATTCACTAAGTATTGTGATTGTTATTAGACTATTGATCAAAAGTTCCTGAATTAGAGGGGTTTTGAATTATAAATTGTACTCTAAGTAATTAAATTTGTGTTGTTCCAATTAATATTTCTTTCTGCTAGTAATAATTCAATGATATCAAACAAACTAGAGTTATGGTTACCAAGATGTTTAAACAGTTAGGGTTTTGAATCACTTTTGAGTTCTACTCAATAACTTCAATTGCAAAAGCAGTTGACTTCTATTGTTTACCCATTAGTTTCTCAACCTTAATGGATAGTTTATCCTTTAACTCTCTCAACTTAAATAATATATTGATTGTTCAACCATTTTCTCATGTAGGTTAATCCTTATTAAGACATTCTCCACTAATCTAAAGATTTAGGTCTCTAGATTTCATGTAAACCCTTTTTTTTCCTAACAAACACTTTTCTATTCAAACAAGTGGTTGTCCTTGGGCTCACTTTTCAAGTTTGTAACCAAAAAAAGTCATTAGAGTGGAGAAGGTTTTATTCAACATCAATTACCTATAGAAACTCAATTGGAATTACAACCCATATCAACTATTTACATCAAGGCTCCCATAGCCCTAGTTAAGGGAGCTTAGCCACTCATCTCCATAAAAGAAAGAGAAAGAATACTTGTATTATTCATAAACAAATTCAAAGTTCACTTACAAAGGTTACAAAAATTAATTATTGAATCTTCAATAGCAATGGAATGATTAGATCCACAAATGTAGTTTTATTCATAGATTTCTACATTATAGAGGATTACAAAGATGGAAAACTAAGATAAAACAATCTCCAAGATTTAGTATCTTTTCAATAAAAACCTAACTGGGTATTTATATGTTCCCAGGTTTAGAAGATTTAAAATTTAAACTCAGAAAACGTCCATCCATATTGGTGGTTCAACTAATGGCTTGTTGGGAGTCTGATGGTCCGTTAGGTGGACTGTTTCTACCAACCCCAAGATGCTAGGTTTTGTTAAAGACTGATGGTCATGTTTATGGTCCATCGATTGACTGATGCTCTATCATCTAGACAGTTGTTGAGTCTTCTGGAATATTAAATTCTTGTTAAGCCTGACGGCCAATTTGGTAGTCCCTCGCAAGTCTGACGGTCTACCACTTGGTCCATCGCAGAGGTTCTGGAATTTTTTCTTCCTGTTTTAGCCTGACGATTACTTTGGTGGTCTGTCGAATGGCTGATGGTCTGCCAATTTGCTTGTCAGAACCCTTTTATGCCAAATTTCCAAGTATTTTCTGTGTTTAACTCCTTAACCTGAAAACACTCAAACCCACTATTAAATATAACTTTAGTTGCTTGAAAACATACAATTTTCCCGAGAAAAAGATGCAAAATGTTCTGTCAAAAGCCGGAACATCAACACCCTCAACTTAAGATAATTACTTGTCCTCAAGAAACTCAGCACCAAATTATAGATAGGCGCACTACAATGACAAACATTTAACTTACTAAACCAATTTTCACACAACCATTCACTTGTCATCCTAATTATATGGCTCAATATATCACATTCCATAACCAGCATTTTTAAAAATCAATATATATACACAAACATCGATATACGAATCTACAGAGCTTAACCGAATTAAGTGTAAATCAGGTTTCCCTCACAGTCAAGGAAATCCACCACTCAGTATATTTTGTGGATACAAATCAAAACTCTTACACAAGTCAAAGAAGTTACAAACATACTCCCATTACCCATAGGCTTGCCCTTATCATTCAATGCTCCCTTATAGCTGAATCATCAAGATCAAGCAGGTCTTTCTTAGGCTTGTAATGAGGCTTCGTGGCTAGGTGAGGAAGGAATTTTGGGAAAAAGTGACTCAACACATGGATTTAACTCTTTTTACCCTCAAGTTCTACCTACCAAGGCTATTTCAGAACTAGCTCGCTCACCATTTTCTCATTCATTTACACTTTGCCATAATAACCCACCCCCCCTTTTTTATATAAATAAATACACATAAGCATCAGCCACTCTCAACTTATCCAGATGCAATCAGTCAAAGTGCACAGTGTCTTGAGTAGACCAGGGTTTGATGGTCTAAACCATACTCTAAACCAACTTTCCCTTAGACAGCTAATCTGTTTGATAATAGCCACCCTCAACTTAGGTGTTTTGCCAATGTTTTGGTTCACAATGCCTACTATTGGGCCAGGGCTAGAGCTAAGTGTTAACAACTTAAGGAGAGTTAACTAGAGTGATTGGTGATGAAGAAAAGAAATTAACATAGGCTCAAAAAAGGATTCAAAAGTGGAAATTTCTTTTTGGTGGGGTTAATTATTTTGGATAAGTGGACTAAAATCACAAGGCGGCCTGCTATCATTTCTTATTTCATCAACTACAACACAACATCAATTGAACCAGGCAAGTTCTAGGTACTACACTAAGTAAGAACTAATAGAAATACTCGAACACATAGGCAACTAAGTCAAACTCATTCTACTGTTCCTAAGATTTACATCATATGTCATGCATATTTGACAAGTTAATGCCAACTAAAGATTTACTAACAGTTGATAACATACACTAGATGAAAAAAGTAAACAGTCATATGAACATAGTCAGAGGTTGATACCAACATTATTCATCATCCATATTCACAACAAGGTGCTAACAGAAATGGCACTTTTATTTTTTAAACCAACAATAACAATAGAAAAAGATTTCAGAGAGGAAAAATGCAAGCCTAAAGGTAAGCCTAGAAAAGAAAAGAAAATGTGAACTTAAACATAATTCTAGACATGTCGATTCTTCTAGATAGCACAAGAAAGGAAAATAATATCAGCAACACAACACCCCATGGTAAAAATACACCACCCCCCAATATAAAAATATATGCATTGTCCTTAAAGCATAAAATAAAAGTACAAAGAGGTGGGTATACTTGTATTGCCTCTTATTAATATGAGGTATATATAAAGTGTGGTAAGGCTCCAGCATCTTCACTTGGTGTAATGTTGACCCTCATGGTGGTGGGGGTACTCAAAAACCCTCCATCCAAAATCAGAGGTACCATATCTTTGACTAGGTCTGAAGTTTGCCCCCTGATTGGGGCAGAACTTGTAGACACTCATGCCATTCATCTTCTGATCTCTTCCTTCTTCTGTCTTCATCTCTCCTTGATATTTTACTGGCTTTCCTTATATCATACTTCTCTCATTCCTCTAGTGTCATGGCTTTTCTTTTTTTTTCTTTTTTCATATTCCCTTTCAGTATGCTCATCTATCTGCTTCTTACCTTTATCTTTTATTTGTCTCCCTATTAGATCAACTATTCCCTCATCATCATCACTTATAACTAGGGTTGGGTCAAAAATTGGCTGCTGGGACTGCCTAACCTTCAACACTTCTATGTCTGCCTTCACTTGCTCAAATTCTTCCATGAGCTTTGCAAGATCTTGGGGGGACAGTGCATCTAGCCTTTTGTTGATGCATTTTTCCATATTGTCCATCCTAAAAAGAATGCTTTGGAATGGACAGATTACTTCAGCTACAATTTTATCAATTGAGGGATTGAATTTCGAAGTCCACTTATCTAACTATTTCTGAAACCTCTTCTGCAGCTTCACTGACTTGGCGAATTTCTGCTCCGTCAATCTATATTCTCTATAATCTACTCCACCCATTGGTGGTTCAGACCCAGAACCTACAGATATACTTGGTGGTACATACTGATGAGGCATATATGTTGTGATAGGAAGCGGTATACCTATCTGAATTTGAGATGTATCAAGAGCTGTTGCAGACTAAGTTTGGTAGGCTGGAGGTTTGTTCACCCTCATTTCAAACATTAACTCATCCTTAGATTTCTCTAGATCCTGCCTATGTGTTAACTTGACCTCATTATCGACCCCATAAATCAGGGGCATACCTACCCTCCTACATAATTCCATGATTAAACATGGGAACGGTAATGCACTTGCTACCTTATAGGCTTTCACGAACAATTCATTGGCAATAATATAGAGAAAATCAATTTGCAATCCTGAGATCAGATTAGCCACTAGTACAACTCTGTGCTTATCTAAATTTGCATTACCTCCTGTGGGCATCAGCCTCAAACAAAAAACTACCCACCAGAACTTAGCCTTAAAGCTAAGGGAAGACTTATTAATGAACTTATGTGGATTGGTTGCCCACGAGGGGTTACCATCATCAGTCAGTAATCTGCCTACCTAAGGCCTCTGAGAAGATACAGATCTCAGCCTGTACTCAAGATTAGGCATCACAGGTGGAGCTTTGTACTCGGGTCCAAATAGCATTTTGTTGATTGTTTAGGATGAAATATTAATGTTGACTCCTCAGACTGAGACCGACTCCCTATTGGGCAAGTCTACAACCTTCGACCCCTTTGGACAATCCTTCTCTACCAAAACTAGATAATTAAAAAAGTACTCTCTTACCCAATTTGGTTGATATGATCCGCGAGGCTTGCTCATCTATACCATTTTGTACTCATTGAAACGATGCTCCAACTCGAGCTATTCATGCTATTCTGTGGTGAAAATTTGATACTACTCAGTGAATGGCCTTTTGATCTCTCAATTTGTTGTCTGTTCCAACCCTGCATAGAATTTATCCCTTGTTCCCTTGAGTTTCCACCCGATTACCTCTCTAACTTGAGGGTGTTTGCACCTCATAACATTGACATTCTCAGGTTTAGTGTCCACATCAGCCAATTAAGTTTGGTCTTCTACATTGGTGGCCTTAGTTATAGCTTCAACTAGTTTCGGTTGAGAGGTAGCAACCACTGCCTCATTGGGGCTTGAGCTGGTACTGCTAGTGCGACTATCACTCCTCTTTTCTAACTGGAAGAGTATGTGAGTATCCCTTTCAGTTGCCTTGTGATATAGGCGGATACTATCTCACCTCTACCTTCTTGGGATCGACCCTTTCTGGCAATTGGAAGTTTGCATGCCGTGATGCCTGAAAAAGGAATAAGGACTTAGTTACAAAACAAAATCTGCAAAACTAGTAAAGTAGTTGTCTTGACCACCATACTGACGGTCTATCAATCATTGAATGGTCCGTCGGGTAGGCCATCAGGCCTTATCTAGAAACTTTTGATTTGTCAGGTAGAATATCGCAAACCTCTGACAAATGAAAAGTTTACGGATAAGTTCGGACGGCCTACCAAAAGACCATCGCATGATTGATGGACCGTTAGTATGGCCGTCAAGACAACTACTTTACTATTTTTATAGATTTTGTTTTGTAACTGAGTCCTTCTTCATTTTTCACGCATCATGGCACACAAACTTTCAATAGCTAGAGGGGGTCGATCTCAAAGAGGTAGAGTCGAGCCAGCATCCACCGACAATATAAGGAAATGAGAAAGGGATACTCATACACACTTCTAATCTAAAGAAGTGAGTGAGAGTAGCACTAGCAGTACCAGCTCAAGCCTCGATGGGGCAGGGATTGCTATCTCTCAACCTAAACCAGTTGAAGCTAGAATTGAGGCCACTAATGTAGAATAATAGACTAAATCGGGTGACGTGGACACTGCACCTGAGGATGTCAATATGATTATGAACAAGGACCCTTAAGTTAGAGAGGCAATCAGGTAGAAACTTGAGGGAAAGAGGGATAAATTTTATGTAGGGTTGTAACCAATAACAAATTGAGAGATCAAAAGGCCATTCACTGAAGAGTATCAAATTGTCACAATAGAATTGCATGAATATCCCAAGTTGGAGCGTTGCTTCAACGAGTATGAACTGGCATGGATAAGCAAGAGTCCCAGATCATGTCAACCAAATAGGGTAGGGGAGTTATTTGCTAATTATCTAGTTTAGGCATAGAAGGATTGTCCAAAGGGGTGGAAGGTTGCAAACTTGCCCAATAGGGAGTTGGTCCCAGTCCAAGAAATTAACATTAAAATTTCAGCCCGAACAATTAATAGAATGATATTTGGACCCGAGTACAAGTCTCTACCTGCTACGCCTGATCTTGAGTACAGAATAAGATCTACATCTACTCAGAGGACTTAGGTAGGCAATTTACTGGCTGATGATGGTAACCCCTCATGGGAAACAAATCAACGTAAGTGCATTGCAAAGTCTTTTCTTAACTTAAAAACTAAGTTCTGGTAGGTTCTTTTTTGTTTGAGGCTGATGCCCACAGGAGGTGATGCAACTTTAGATAAGCACAGAGCTGTACTAGTGGAAAGTTTGATCTCAGGATTGCAGATTGATTTTGGCCAGATTAATACCGATGAATTGTTTATGAGAGCCCATTACGTGGAAAGTGCATTATCATTCCTGTATTAAATCACCGAGTTGTGTAGGAGGGTAGGTGTACCCTTAATTCATGGGGTTGATAACGAAGTCAAGGAAATGTATATATAGGATCTAGAGAAGACTAAGGATGATTCAAACTTCGAAATGAGGTTAAACAATGCACTAGGTTTGGATACATCACAAATTCCGGTAGGTATGCCACTGCCCATTACAACATATATGCCTCCTGAGTATGTGCCACCAAGTAAATATACACGTTCTGGGTCTGCACCACTAATGGCTGGGGCAGATTATAGAGAATAGAGGTTCACGTAGGAGAATTTTGCCAAGTCGGTAAAGCTGCAGAAGAGGTTTTAGAAATAGTTAGATAAGTGGGCTTCAAAATTCAAGCCATTCATTGATGAAGTTATAAATAAAGCAATCTATCCATTCCAAAGCATTTAGATTAGGATGGACAATATGGAAAAATGAATCAACAAAAGGCTAAATGCACTTTCACTCCCAGATCTTGCAAAGCTCATGGTGGAATTTGATCAATCGAAGGGAGACATAGCAGAGTTACAGTTAAGGAAGTCCCAGCAACCAATTTTTGACCCAACCCTAGTTATGAGTAATGATGATGATGGAATAGTCGATCTGATGGGGAGAAAAGTGAAAGATTAAAGTAAGAAGCAGGTTGATGAGCGTTCTGAAAGAAAAACTAAAAAGAGAAAAAAAAGGAAAGCCATGATACAGGAAGAACGAGAGCAGCATGATTTGAGGAAAGCTAGTAGAAGATCAAGGAGAAATAAAGAGAGAAGAAGGAAAAGAGCAGAAGACGAAGCGGCTGGAGTGTCAACAAGTTCCACCCAAGTCAGAGGGAAAACTTCAGATCCAGTCAGAGATATAGTACCTTTGATTTTGAAGGAAGGGTTTTTGAGTACCCCCACCACCATGGGGGTCAACTTTGTACCAGTTGAGGATGATGGAGCCTTACCACACTTCACAGATGCCCCAAATAAATAAGAGGTAATACAAGTATACCTACTCCTTTGTTGAAATTTTGTGTCCAAGAACAATGCCCTCCTTCACCATGAAGTGGAAATTCTTCAAATTAAGCACACGGTTGAACTCCTCACACCCCTTCAAGGCTCTACTGAGATTCACCAAACACATCAATCGATCTCCTACCATAGAAAAATCATCCAAAACATCTCCAAGGTGTCTTTAACTATATCTTAGAAAATAGACTACATGCGTCGTTAAAAGGTAGTGGGTGCATTATACAATCCAAACGACATCCGCTTGAACACAAAAATGCCATACAAGCATGTGAATATCTTTTCCTGATCTTCATGGGCAATAGAAATTTGAATGTAACCAGAATAACTATCCAAGAAATAATACCACCCTCTTCCCGTTAACCGATAAGGCATTTGAACCATAAAAGGTATTAGGAAGTGGTCCTTCAAAGTCCATGATTTGAGTTTGAGATAATCCATGCAAACCCTCCACCCAATTACAGGCCTGAGTGGAATCAACTCATTCTTTTCATTTGCAAAAATAGTCATGCCACCTTTCTTGGGCACATATTGAACTAGACTTACCCATTTAATGTCGAAAATAGGGTAAACCACTCCTGCATCCAGCCACTTAATAATTTCCTTCTTAACCACCTCTTGAATCATTGGATTAAGATGGCATTGGTGCTCAATTGTTGGAGTACAGTCTTCCTCAAGCTGTATCTTATGAGTGCAGATGCAAGGGGGAATACCAATAATACTGCAATAGTCCAGCCTATTTCCCTTTGTATCTTTGAAGTACATAAATAAATGCTTCAACCTACTTCTCACTCAAGTCAGTTGCAATGATCATGGGTAGCGTGTTTCCATTGCCTAAAAACATATACTATAAATGCCCTGGCAGCTCCTTCAACTCCAAACTGGTAGCTCTTCAATGGATGGCTTTGCCGGTGGAGTTGGTCAATTTTTAAGATTAAGATCTAGTTTCTTAGGAGCATAAGAGTACGATCCTATTCCTATCAAAGAATAAATAGTCTCCTCATACTCCTCAATGCCTTCACAATAAAAATTCATCAGCACTGCAGCTAGAGGCTCGACAACAAATTTCTCCTCTATCGGCACCTCTTACTCATCTTCATAATACACATCAATAATCGAGAACACACTCATGTCTTTATGTTGCTTCATGGATTGGCACACATCAAATTGCACCACTTCATCATTTAGCCTGAATAAAAGCTTATTAGCTCACAAATCAATCAACACACTTCTAATTGTGATGAAAGGTCAACCTAAGATTATGGGCACCTCAAAGTCCACCTCGTAATCCAAAATAACAAAATCTGCAAGGAATATAAAGCTAGCCACCTTGACTAGCACATCATACAGAATATCAACAGGTCACTTTACCAACCTATCTGCCATCATAAGTCACATGTTTATAGGTGTGGGATCACCCAAACCCAACTTTTTATAAATATCCAGTGACATCGGATTGATGCTCGCTCCCAGATCACATAAGGCCTTAGCAAAATCAAGAGACCCAATTGTACAAGGAATGGTGAATGCTCCTGGGTCTGCCTTTTTTTGCACCAAAGATCTTGTAGAAATAGCACTACAATGATGGAGGTTATCCACCAGTTCATAGCTTACTTCCCTCTTCTTCATCACAAGATCTTTCATAAATTTAGCATATCCTAGCATCTGCTCCAGTTCCTTCACCAAAGGCACGTTTACTTTCACTTTCTTTAACATTGCCATGAATTTACTAATCTTTGTATCGTCGGCCTTTTTCTTCAATCTATGAGCGAAGGGAGGCGAAGGTTTTTGTAGAGAAGTCACCACTTCTTCCTTTTTCTTGTCTTTCTCCCTTTTCAATCCATTAGCCTGCTAATGATAAGAAGGAACAGCAATGCCATCCATTTTCTCAAATTCCATTAGATCACTTTCTTTATGCTCAACATCTTCTTCTATCACTTCTCTAATTACAGCCTTGACCATAGAAAGGCCTAGTAATACTTTACAACTCCATGTAGTAACTACCATGCATGAACAATCATTTCAAGGATTCTGAACTATAACTCTTAGCAATGTTCTACTCTTCCTCTATTTCAATGCTGCTGAAAGCTGGATCATTTACTGCTTTACCTATATGATAGAAGTAGAATGTGAGTTTACCAACTGACTTATAGAAGACAAATCACTTTTTATGGTAGTCACCCCAGGGTTAGTAGCCTCAACTCCCTTTAATAATTTCTCCATCATTTCCTTTATGGACATCTTGCCAGAGATAGTTATAGTATTATCTCTACTTATAGCATGTACATATAGTCCACTTATATCATTCTTGTTCTTCTAGCTTCCTTAATCCCTATTCTTGTAACCAGCCTTATCGTAATAGTTTTGATCTTGATTTCCTTGGCTATTGCCTCAAAACTCCCCCTGATTATTTAAATAGTTTGCCTATTTTTCTAAATCAGAGTCAGCTCTACCTTGGGATGCAACAACTTTCACCTTCTATATTTTTCTATACACTAGATTCTTAGTCAGCAAATCCATCTGTGTCTTCAAGTTTTCCATGTCTTGGTCACGTTCTCCCTCCTTCTTGCGTTGCTCTATAGTCATACTACCAGAAAAAGTAGGGCTTGCTACCATAGAATTCCTAGTATACCAAGCTCTACTCTGTTTGGTCATCCTATCAAGCATCTTCAAAGCCTCTAGAAAAGTAAGGTCAACAAATGATCCTCGTGCAGCATTATCCACGACTAGCTTTGTAATAGAGTCCAAAGATCGATAAAGAGTCTTTATCAAATGAATATCCTTTATGTTATGGTTTGGGCATTGCATTAGCTTCTTTTTAAACCTCCGCAAGGTCTTATGATGAGCTTTAGTGGGAAGCTATTAGAAGTTACTAATTTTATCCCTCAACTATACCCTCCTGGGAGGTGGAAAAAACCTTTTTAGGAAAGCCTTTTTAATTGCCTCCAGTTGGTGATAGAGTCGGGAGTCAGCCCATTAAGCCATAGTATCGCCTCCCCAGATAGAGACAATAGAAATAAACATAGGAGAATAGTATTCTGACCCACTCTTGGGTTATCAAAAGACTTGTAAATGGTGATAACGTTCACCAAGTATATATCTGGATCATCTTCGGGAAGACCACCGAACAACCCCTTAAGATAAAGGAGTTGAATCATCGTACTGGTAATATTGAATTTAGCTCCAGGTGATAGAGGTGGAGGAATGATAGCTCCAGTTGTACCTGCTCCATCTATTCTAACATCAATGTCATTCAGATCAAACTATACTTGTTATCGATCCTGCCTCGCCCTAAAAGGACAATTCCTGTTTACATTTCAATTCTCTGGTGCAGCCACATTCTCTTCATGCCTTGGGTTAAAAGGATCTAATAAATCATTATCCCTCAAATCATTATAATTAAGATTAGGATGATGCACCTGCTGGACATTATTTTGCTCATTAAGTTGAGCTCTAGCCAGAGCAGCTAGTCTTTTAACATCTTGGGGGTCTTCTATTTTTCCAATTAACTACAGTTTCGGATGTATTATGGTGAACCCAATATCCGTGTAATTCGCATACACAACAACTACCCTTCACAGAAAAAACTACAAACAAAAGTAAAATTTGGGAAACTTGACCAATAGGCCAATTAACAAACACAAACTTAATTGACAACTGTATTCCTTGACAACGTCTCCAAAATTTAAGACACCCAAATTGCATCTCTCTTATGAGAGAGTAAATGGTCGTTGTCAAATATAGAACCCAACTAGGTTGGGTCTCAAATACCACAGGTAATACTGTGTTTACTATGTATTGTGATTGTTATTAGACTGTTGATCAAAAGTTCCTAAATAAGAAGGGTTTGATTTATAGATTGTATTCTAAGTAATTATAACCGAGTTTTTCGAATTAATGATTCCTTATACTAGTAATAATTTAATGATATTAAACAAACTAGACTTATGGTTACTAAGATGTTTAAATAGTTAGGGTTGTGAATCACTTTTGAGTTCCGCTCAATAACTTCAATTGCAAGAGTAGTTGAATTCTATTGTTTACCTATTAGTTTCTTAACCTTAATGGATATTTTATCCTTCAAATCTCTCAACTTAAAGAATATATTGATTATTCAACCATTTTCTCATGTAGTTTAATCCTTGTTAAGACATTCTCCATTAATCTAAAGATTTAGGTCTCTAGATTTCATGCAGACCCTTTCTTTTCCCAACAAACACTTTTTTATTCGAACAAGTGATTGGTCTTGGGCTCACTTTTAAAGTTTTCAACCAAGAAAAGTCATTAAAGTGAAGAAGGGTTTATGGAACATCAATTGCCTACAAAAACTCAATTGGAATCATAACCCATATCAACTGTTTACATCAAGGCTCCTATAACCCTAGTTATGGGAGCTTAGCCACTCATCTCCATAGAATAAAGAGAAAGAATACTTGTATTATTCATAAACAAATTCAAAGTTAACTTACAAAGGTTACAAGAACTAATTTTTAAATCTTCAATAGCAATGGAATGATTAGATCTACAAATGTATCTTTATTCACAAATTTCAACATTATAGAGAATTTCAAAGATGGAAAACTACGATAAAAACAATCTCCAAGATTTAGTATCTTCTTAATAAAACCCTAACTAGGTATTTATGTGTTCCCAGGTTTAGAATATTTAAAATTTAAACTAAGAAAATGCCACATCCACATTGACGGTCCAACTGATGACCCATCAGGAGTCTGATAGTTCTTCAGGTAGACCGTCACTGCCTACCCTAAGATTCCAGGTTATATCAAGGACTGATAGTCATGTTGACGGTCCATTATCTAGATTGTCACTGAGTCTTCTACAATATTAAATTCTGTTTAAGCCTGACAGCCAATTTGGTTTTCCGTCACAAGTCTGACGGTCCGCCACTTAGTCCGTCGTAGAGGTTCTGAAATTCCTTCTCCTTATTTTAGCCTGACGATCACTTCGGTGGTCTATCGCATGGCTGGCGGTCTACCAATTTGCTCATCAGAACCCTTTTTATGCCAAATTTCTAGGTTTCTTTTGTGCCTAACTCCTTTACCTGAAAACACTCAAAACCACTATTAAATACAAATTTTGTTGCTTGAAAACACTCAATTTTCCTGAGAAAAAGATGTAAAATGTTCCGTCAAAATCTAGAACATCACCCATGGAGTAAAGGTAATCCCTTACTCCTAGTGAATCGAAATCCTTAAAGATCTAACAAACACCTTGTAGGATGACAAAGCCAAAAAGAGATGATATTCCTGAAGAGGTTTATGATAATGAATATCAGGTGCCTCCCCCTCCTCCTGATGGAGTTTAGGAAATTGTTGACCAGCAGATAGGGGTGCTTTTAGCACTAGCTGCTAATAAAAGGAGGGAAAAAAATATTCAGTGGATAGTTTGGGAGGTGGAGTTAGTTGGGCAAAGGCAGGAAGCGGACAGCCGAGTAGAACTCGATGGAAATCAGAATAGAGATAGAGGTGGTCATGCTCAAGTGATCCTAATGTACCAATATTTGTAACCATATAAGGAAGATAAAGAGTATCTGGGGTACGTTGAATAGCCAGAAACTGGATCCATTATTCCTCTTATCTTTCCCCCTGATGTCAAGTTAATATCTCTATTGATATGATCCAACTCTTACACTTAAAGGGTGTGTTTGTGGGGTTGCCTACAGACGATGCAAACATGCATCTAGCCAACTTTATTGGGATTTTCTCTTCTTATAAAAATCTAGAGATAAATTAGAAGGTGCTTAGGTTGTGGTTGTTCCCTTTCTCACTTATAGAAAAAACATCATTATGGATAGGGGAACTACTAAGAGGACCTATCACTACATTGAATGAGTTGCTTAGGCAATTCTTGAAATAATTCTTTCCTCTATCTAGAATATTGTAGCTGTAGGACAAAATTTATAATTTCAAGCAGCTACAATCCGATTCTATGTACTAGGCTTGGTTCAAGTTCATGAAGAAGCTCAGGATGGTGCCCAACCATCAAATTTCAGGGACAAACTTGTTGGAGCTATTCTCTAGAGCCCTGAGGATCAGTTCAAGAGCCGTGGCAGGCACTATCTCTAGAAGAGCCTTCATAAGATTATGATAAGAGATAGCTTCTTGTATTATGGATCAAATCTTTCTAACTAACCAAGGGTGGAAAAGTTTGGAGGTTGAAAGAGGTTCTAACAATTATGCCATTAGAGTTTTCGGTGAGTAGAGAGTGGCTGAGGATCCTATAGCTCAGGAGATTTCTCTATTGATGACTTATATTGGTGAGTTGGACAAGTAGTTTCCAATAATAAATGACAAGAAAATTAATGCACTAGGGACACAAGGTACAACCTCTAGAGTCCATGAGCCTAAATTAGAGGAGGAGGTAAAGTATCTGGATCGGCAGATAACGGGTTTCCAAGATCATAGGAAAGGAAACCAAGGTTGGATCTATTATGATATTATATATAGAGACGGTGACTGGAGATAGAGAGATGATTATAAGGAAAAAGGATACAAATGCATTCCACCTGGAAAACGAGATACGAAATCAAGAATTGAAGAAATATTGTCTGGACTGGTGAAGGGTCAAGAGAGTTAAGAAACTTGCCTTAAAGAACTTAAGGTTGATATTTTAGGGTTGACCAAAAAGGTTGAGTCAAATGCAACTGCTATCAAACAGTTGGAGCAGTAGTATGGAACATCTCTGCCACTATGGCTCCTCCAAGGCAGCGAGGTACTCTCACTAGTGACACAGTAAAGAATCCTCTAACACTTGTTCATTGTCTGGATATTAACACTAGGAATGGAAACCTACCTGATAATCATTATGTGCCCCAAACTGATAAGCCGAAGAAGGATAATATTTATGCTGACGAGCCACCTAAAGCATACTTTGAGAAGCTGACTTAAAGTGATGATTATGAGAGTAAGGACAGTGACAACTGGGTCACAGATAAGCCTAAAGATAAGGAGTAAGATTGTAACATGGTTTCTCCTGCACCATTAGTGGAGAAGAAAAGGGACCTAGGGGTAGTTACCATCCCATGTTCTATTGGGTGTTTTGATCTTAATCAGGCTCTATGTGATTTGGGAGTGAGCATAAATTTATTGCCACTAGTGATATATATGGTGTTGGGGTTAGGAAAACTCAAGCCTACATATACAAAGCTGCTAATGACTGACTCATCTATAAAAAAAAAACTGGGTATTTTGTATGACCTAGAAGTAAGGGTGGAATCCTTCATATACCCAACAGATTTCATAATTTTAGACTGTGAAGTGGATGCCAGCGCATCGATTATCTTAGGCAGACCCTTCATATCCATTGGTCGGGTGTTGATTGATATGGACTTTGAGGACATCACTTTCAAATTAAACAATAAGAAAATAGTTTTAAATGTGTGCATAATAGTGCAATAGTCAGATATTGAGAATGGTGGCAGTGATAGATGTTGTTGATGATGAAGCGATTCTAGTAGATGTGCCTATTAACGAAAGATTTGGGGTAGAAGCATAAGGAACAAAGATTATTTATTTTGAGAGTGTTGGGATACAGGAATATGACAAGCGGTTAAAGCATTACATGGCATAAGGTCTTACTAATATGCCCCTGAAAATATAGATCTTTATTTATAAAATATAACCACACCTCTTGTAAATCCATCCATTGAGGAGCCACCAATATTGGAATTTAAGGTCCTCCCACCTTGTTTGAAGTATGCACTATTGGGGGCCAATAATACACTGCCGGTTATTATTGTAGTAGATTTGGCAGGATCAAAGGTTCAAGCTATGATATTAGTGTTGCAAATATTCAAGAGAGCTATTAGGTATACCATTGCAGACATCATAGGTATTTTACCAGGTACATGGACACACAATATACAACTTGTGCCGGATAGCATTCCCCAGTGTTAAGCATCAAAGGCGACTGAACTCTCCTATGCAGGAGTTGGTGAAAAGCAAATAATTAAGTGTTTATATTTTGGAGTGGTTTTCCCCATAGCAGACAACATGTGGGTAAGACCTGTTTAATGCATGCCGAAGAAAGAGGGAATCACAATAGTTTCAAATGAAAATAATGAATTAGTACCCATAAGGACAATGACCGGTTGGAGAGTCTTCATGGATTACAGAAAGCTGAACACTCACACGTAGAATGACCATTTACCTATGGTTTTCATGAATCAGATGCTGGATAGACTAGCAGGTAGGGGCTGGTATTGTTTCGTTGATAGGTACTCAGGTTACAATCAAATCATGATTGCTCCTGGAGACCAAGAGAAGACTACTTTAACTTGTACCTATGGGACCATTGGGTTCAAGACAACTCCATTTGGGTTATTGTCAAGACCCAAATTCTCAGGTCATGATAGTGCCTACTATAACCCACCAGTGGGCAAGCCAACCCGTAGTCCAGAATGAATAGTAATGAACTACTCAATAATATAAGGAAAATAATGCGGAATATATGAAATAAGGATCAATATATAGAAGAATCCCAAAACCTGGTGGTATCAGTACAAGAGCTTCTAATATATAAAAAGTACAAAAGTGAAATATCAAAAAATATACAATGATACAACTTATATCCAAATACAACTTAGAAACTAGTCTAATACATAAGAGAGAGATAAGTAATGCTCCGAACGTCAGGATCTCAATCTAAGTCTCTGAATCAGGATTGCTCCGCACTATCCACACATCAACGAAAATAACTCGTACTATGATCTGAAGGCTGCTGATATGTAGTATGAGTACCAAACAAATGGTATTTAGTTGGCTACTTCCAGCTGAGCTCCAAATTTAAAGCTGATATATACAATATATAAATAGAATAGAAACTACACCTAAGAGTCCAAAAATCATATGAAAAGTTAATAAGATAATAAGGAACAACTATCCTATTCATGTCCAAGAGTCAAATATAATAAGACTAAGGAAGTGTCAGGGTGAACTATTCTATTCCGGGTACCTTCAATATACGTCAATGCTATACCGTATATCCCAGGTAAATATACAAATTAATAGGTAAAGAAAGATATATAGTAATATACAAGGCGAAGATACGACTATACAATATGAACAACGACGGATGGGATATGCGGTAGTATCATAGCATCATATTGCTTGATTATATATATATAACAACATGAGCTGATCTAAAAAAATAACCTATATCATCATATTCTCATTTTAAGACCTCATTACAATTCTTTCAAGATTTAAATACTGTCATACTCGGGGTTCCTAATTAACATTGCTAGACATGAAATAATCAGGCGCAATCATAAGATAGGAGAGGCTGAAGATGCACCTAAAATCCTGATATTGGATGACTTACCAATCCGTCATTAGCTAGCCATAATAATAATCATAACAACGATAATAAAAATATCAATAACCACACGAATAACCGAATACTCTAGATAACCAAATACCTAGCCGAGCTGATACGTACCCCCACCGCCCCAGGCTTGGAAGGTTCAATCAACATACAACAACACAAGGTAAAGTCTTCACCCATATATATACAATGGTCCCATACTGAGTTAGAAATTAGATACATAATGGTGATAGGTGATGCACTTGCAGGAATGAATTCAAAGTACACAATCAATATCACAACTCATCATAACAGTTCTCATCAGGACTATCATCATCGTAATCAACCTCCGGCCTTTCCAGGTATCAACACATTATTAATAGTATCCTCCGGCATTGCCAGGAATAAACATATCATTAATGTATCCTCCGAGCTTTTCGGATATCAACATATTATCAATTTATCCTCTGGCCTTATCTAGTATCAACATCATCACAATAGTATCCTCCGGCTTTGCCGGGTATTAATATCATTACAATGGTATCCTCAACGGTTACCAGGTATCAATATCATCACAATATTCTGTAGTAAAATACTCATAAACTTATTAATATTACCATAGAATATAAATCTAGTCAATACTACCCAACTACTCATTATTAGCTAACCAACACTTCCGATTATAAAATCACTAGTTTGCTAGTCATCACATAACCTCTATTTATTAGCCTAAACATTATCCTTCACATAATCCTTATTCACAGGATAGCAACTAACCACTATTCATTTAATAGCCAATATTTAACATCTAGTCAAGGTTCATCACTGGACCAAAACTGCCATTTATCCACCATTCATTATTATCAACTAATCAGCCTACATTTGTTAATCATTACTAGACAACACATTACTACTTGTCACCTAATCATCTTTTATTAATTGATACCATTCATTCACTAACCATCGTTATCTACCAATTAATCCTCATTTATCAGCTATTTAATATCATTTTAGCCATGTATCAATCTTCACTAGTTACCATATCTCAACAAAGCAAGGTTCATTAACTAGTACATTAGATTTCTAGCCATAAAGTACTATAGCCACCTAAAAGACATCTAGGTATCATTAGATTAGCCCTTAATTAGGATGAACAATCATAAGATCGTATTTCAAATAGAATCACATCAATTACCAATTTAATATTCATGAATGTACCAAATCTCTGCAAGCCATTCCCAGTATTCAATCAGTAGAATAATAAGCATCGTACCGCATCTTTATCCATCCCATATTGGAGAGATGTGCATAAAACATATACATATCATATTCATAAACTGTAATCATATTATTTATAATGACAAAACTTCTCAGAGATTCAATCATTATCATAATGCAACCCTTGGCCCATTAATTTATTTGAAATAATCTCAACATCATAATCAAAAAATTAGGCCCATATTCATATTCAAAACTTATGTCAATAATCATATTTACAAGTAGTAGCATATCTATATTAATCTTACATATCTGAGGCATCTCATATATAGAAGGCTTAATATCAATAAGCATGTAATCATCTCTCACACAAGAGGCATCTTACATCTAGGAAAAATAATATAGATAGACATGTAATTATCTATAGGATATCTTATATCAATAGGTCATGCATCATGACTACGAGGAATGTGACTTCTCTAGGCCTATTTATATATCCAAGAGTCGTCTCTATAGGTCCAATAATCTTGACTAAAGGAAATATCAACTGTGTAGGACAATCATCAAGTCTAAGTTAAAATAGTATCTCTATAGGCCAATCATCAAATCTAAGAGGAAATAGCATCCTATAGGTCACATAACATAGCTAGAAGGAATATCATCTCTAAATGCCCAATATCACTTCCACAAGGAGTATCACAACCATAACTCAAAAGCCATAATTCAGGAACATCAATTAAAGTTACCAAGTTATGAAGTAACCTTATTCTAAGGTTTACTAGCCTCATCTATGTCTAACAACCGTAACTAAGTCCACAAGCTTAGGCC
Organism: Capsicum chinense; assembly: GCA_026120095.1. Lineage (NCBI taxonomy): Eukaryota > Viridiplantae > Streptophyta > Magnoliopsida > Solanales > Solanaceae > Capsicum > Capsicum chinense. Next base: position 126,100,516 of record JAPEIP010000009.1, read on the forward strand.
TAAGTAGGTCGAACGATCCTACTTTTAATCCATAATTTCCATAATTAGGCATACTATGCCCCAAACTAGGCTAAGTTATCTAGTTTATCTTCTAGATGTCAAGTAAGCCATATTCAAACCTAATATAGCAACTTCGACTAGAAATAAAGGTACTTAAGTCAACTCTACCCAAATTACGGTTTTAAAACTACCACATAAGCCCAATAAGGCTAAATATGCAAATCATGATTCAAATGCTAAATCTGCAACCCATAATCTAACTATGTATCAAATCCATGCTACAATTCAATCTAAACTAATGAGAAGGCAATAGGAGTTTACAAGGTTATAAACATACTATCTTACGGGTCCAAGACCCTTATCTAATTTTCCAACACATCAATAATCAAGGCTAAGCTATCTTACTCATAATCAATCCTAACTTTCATAGCCACATGCAATACTTATCATATCTCATCTATGAAGGAAAGTGGACAAGAGCCTACTTTAAGGCCAAACCACAAAATCACCCTTCAAGAACTATATGTTCATCTTTACTTCACAATCCCCAAAATGCCATCACATTATCAAAACCATCATCTACTCATCAATACGGGTCTAATGGTGCCCGTATTGCACTATTATGCTTTAGATCCAAAAACGACACAAAACCCCCAAGTGGGTCCCACATACGGTAAACGAGTTTACGAGACCAACCCAATATTCACATATGAATAAGGAATCATAACCCTTGAATAATGGGTGAATAGTAAGCATACTTTGGGCTAAAATCAAACACTAAGCTAAATTGGGGTTTTGGATCAAAACTACAAAATTCAACCATGAATTCAAGAAATTCTTACCTTAATCTTGAAGATAATCACGATACAAGATGATAATTAAGCTCCCAAGTCACCACCCCCCCTCCCCCGACCAATTTTGAGTTATTATACTCATTTTTGGGGTTTATAAGTCTAAATGGTGAAGGGGAAATGCCCCAAATGCATCTTGGGACCATTATATAGACCCTACAGGTAAAGAGATTCCAATATCACGGTCATACGAGCCATGATTATGCTCCTGCGATCGCATACTCTTGGCCGCGATCATGGTTGCACCAGATAATAACAAACTCAAAAATAAGTTTTTGACTCTCGGAACTCATTCAAAATCCAAATAACATGATCTAATAGTGAATTTTGAGTGTAAACCACATTTCAAATCCATTGGATTCATCAAAACTTTCATCAGAGATCGTTTAAAAAAAAATTGGGGCCCATAGCTATAGTTTCATCACTTTTCATACAAATTTGCTTAACAGCCTAAAATAAGTCCGGGAGCCTTGGGACTTGAACCAAGGGTTCTTTTAGCCTAAAATTGACGTAATAGACATGATGGCAAAGTTAAATTTTCTATCCAAGGTTGTTTTAACTAAATATGGGTCCCACACTGATTCTTTTCAATTTTCAACTTTTTCACTAATAGGTCTAAATGAGCTCGGGTGCATTGGGACCCAAACAAAAGCTCTACCTAGATTAAAATTGATATTCCAGATCTGCTGGCACAGTTGGAATTTGCATTCGAGATTGTTTCACTAAAGGTTTTGCCTAATGGCCACTTTGAACCAGCGCAGACTTCTAAATAAGGAATTGAGTTTAATAACCAAACAAACTGCCCAATAACCAAACCATTATTCCCAACAAGCCATAAATGACTTAGGGCAGCTATGGAGAAGCTCAAACAGTGAAGATAAGCATAAATATAGAAAATTAGCTAAAGGTTCAATACAATATCCACTACTAAAATGAGTTTCGTCCTTGAAAGTCAATGGACAGAAAGAATCTCAAAAACTCAAGAGAGTAAGGTACTGGGCCCGCATGTTCCAAGAGTGATTTCCCAGATAACCTAGTAGAGAGAAAACACTTGCAAAGGATTTCACCATAATTATCCTTTTTTCAACCAGCACTCTCATTCTACTTTCAAAATAGCCAACTCAATTTAACTACTAACTAGCCTCCAACTAACTAAAAAGGTTGATGCTTGCAAATCTGAGTCAAATCATGCTGATACCATCTCTATATCTACATAAATTAACAAAGGCTCATCCAAGCCAAAAGGAAACCAAGACATGAGTTATAAAACTGACTCCAAAGCCAAATATAACCTTCCTTTACAATTTTGCACCTACTTTCTACTCTAATCCAAGAGGAAAATCACTTGAGTCTCATCCACACAGTATCATCATGGAGAACTCAAAGAATTAAAGCTGATCCATTGAAAGTTCATATGGAAAACATGAAAATAAGCTCATAAGGCTCTATCTGGGCATACAAATGGAGATAATTATGGAACGCAATCCATGCCAATGCTCCAACCAGTCAGGATAAAAATTAAACTAAAATCTCAAAATCCAAGGTATAACTAATCATTACTGAATACTCCACTCTAGGATGTCTTATACCCTAAGAATAAAGACATACTAAATCCAACTAGTAAATTATCCAAAATTCCCAAAGAAAACTGAAACTCGAGGTCAAAACTAAAATAACCAATACAGGGCCTATGGGCTATCATCTGAAAAATTTATTAACTATAATCCAACTGAAGTCTAGAAGTCCAAATAGGCATCAACGGAGTAGGCTCAACCAATCTATAAATGAAATCTGAATAAGGACAAGAACAAAAGCTGCATGCAAGCTCTACAACACCAAGCTGAAATCTCAATATCAAGGCTGAAAAACTCGATATCAGATATCTAAATCAAAACTAACAACAAGTAGAAATTAATGTTCCAAATCTATCATACTTCCAAATCATCATTCCAGGGAGTAAAAATAAAAAAATGGGCCAATAAGGCTATATCAATGTCAACTATCTCAAATCGACTCTAGGATTTAAATTTGGTATATCTAAGATAAATCATACTAAGCCATAATTGAGACATATTTGGGGAGAAAAATCACCACAGGGATAAACATTAACTGATAATCATAAGCAACCAATTCTATATCAGCTGGAGGGAATGAAACACAGCCAAAAAAAAGTCATGCCAAAGGAAAAATCACTTGCTGAAAATGCATATAACCCACTCTATATCTATCGATGAGCATGACCTATCTAAACATACTTAAAATTTCTTAAGGCTGAAAACCACATAGTGAAGGAAAAAACTTTAGCCACTCGAAGAAAGGCAACTTAAGCGAGGAACTAACCAATGCAATACTCCATGCAGGAAAGGAAATAGCTACTAGCACATATCATCGAGGAGAATCAGTCCACCAAGAATCCCTAGTATTATCAAATACTGAAATGGGGATTTTTTCAATCTACCCAAGAATAACATCATCGAAGAAGAAATACCATTCTCAGAACCAAGGTTAAAGTTGAGACCACCACTAGAGTAACAACAACTTGAGCTAAAGAGTTTCTAATTTTCTAACTTAAGAAGAGATAATAAAAAAGGCCACCTGCCTCTAACTTTCCAAATCTACTAGGAAAAACCATATCACAACAACAAAGGAGTATCTAATTTCTACACTAACAACAAGGCAATCCATCACAAGGGAACAAACCCAACTTACCTATGAGATGAATCCACAACATGTCAATATCAACATCAAAATTGCTATCGAACGAAAAAATAGTTACAAATGAAGAATGAACCTCAAATTGGTCCATCTAATGAATGGGTTATACCGGAAGAGGTAGCCAAAACAAAATACTTCATTACCCAGGAAGCAAGTCTAATAATCTTTACCTAAAAAATGGACAACATAACTAAATTGCTGACTAAAAAACAAAAAGAACCATCGAAGGTCAAATTACCTTCGATACCATAATACATCCTTGAAATTGATCTAATACAACTAACCAAGAGAGAACACAATCAACCTCATCATACTAGGGGAAAGAAATCATCAAATTGGGCTATATCTACTCAAGCCACTAAATAATATCACAAGAAAATAAAAGTCTAACTAGATAACACTAGTCTATATAGCTACCTAGCGAGAATCAAATTCATCCTATAACAATCATCAAATAATAACAATAACCTCACATAGTGGTAGCAATAGCAACAACAATATCAATATCAACATACTGAACAAGCGATACTAAAATTAATATCAATATGATGTACCACTCAATGGCCATAATAGGGCCAATGTGCCAGGATAAATAGGATTCAAACACAAAACCACTCCCATAGGGGACAACATCAATATATATCTGCTCCATCCACTACTAAGAGAAATAAACGACAAAGTGGTAAAATAATCATGAATTCAACAACAAGTCATAAAATAATCGATACAAATTCATCAAACCATACAACTATTAATAGGTATGAAAACCCCATTAAACATAACAAGAGATAAATGCGAGAAATAAAAGCACACCAATTATGGTAACATCCACAATCATATGCCTAATAATCTTAGGAAAAATAAATCTAAATAGGTTTAAATCAGACCAACCGACTGAATAATGAGGTCCCAAGCGCATCATCCCTAATTAAAGATGTCACAACATCACAAGTTGATCTAACTAAGCTAAACGACTAGAATCTCATGTCAAGGACATGCACTAGACTAGTAGTCAGTATCTTTGCAGTAGTAGCAATTCCTAAAGTATTAATATGGAGAGAACACAAACTAATCCCAAATGGTTGGCAGACTGATGCTTAGAGAAATTAGAAAAATTATGTCCAACTTCCAAAATCATAGCCATCCTAGGTACTCTAGGCTAGCGAGAAATACATGCTAACTCTAGCCGATCACATATCTAATACTAAGGGCATTCTCTGAGCTAGTGTCTATTATAATGCAACTAAACCAAGATCCTAGAATACTTTAAGATACTACCTCTTATAATCTAGAATGGTCACCATGGCTCGAAGAACCATACCATAATTTGTAAGTTTGATGGGAAATCTGGCCAAATCTTTTTTGGCTACTACTGAGATCTTTGATATCTATCTCTAACTCTTTAGTCTGATGCTGTGCTGAAATTCTAAAAATGCATGTTAGAGTATTGTCTGCATCTGTTGGTAATATTACACTATCCTTCAAGGATAGAATAGAGTCAAATAATGTGTTCAAGGTCCATAAGAATATGGATACATGATAAAGAGTCATGAAGTGAGTTTCCTAAAATGTCACCATAGCCTCCCAAAGATAGGTTACGGATGTCTCCACACCAATCCACAGGACTCTACTAACACTTAGATCTTGTAGTAATGCACAATGAAACCTAGTCTCTAATACCAATTTTTCACGACCCAACCTCGCAGGTCATGATGTTACCTACCATAACCCACTAGTAGTGAAGCCAACTCGTAGTCCTGAATGGCTAGTAACGAACTACTCAATAATATAAAAGAATATGGAATATATGAAATAAGGATCAATATATAGAAGAATCCAAAACCTAGTGGTATCAATACAAGAGCTTCTAATAGAAAAGAGTACAAAAGTGAAATATCAAGAGAGATACAATGATACAACTTATCTTTGAATACAGCTTAGAAACTAGTCTAATACATAAGAGAGAGATAAGTAATGCTCTAAATGTTAGGATCTCACTCTAAGTCTCTAAACCAGGGCTGCTTCACATGATGCACACATCAATGATGATAACTACTATGATCTATAGGCTACAGAAGTATAGTATGAGTACTAAATAAATAGTACTCAGTAGGCTAGTGCCAATTGATCTTCAATCATAATGTAGATATATACAATATATAAATGAATTGGAAACAACATCCAAGAGTCCAGAAATCATATGTCAAGTTAATAAGATAATAAGGAAGAAATATTCTATTCATGTTCAAGTCTAACATAATAAGACTAAGGAAGTATCAGGGTGAACTATCCTTTTCCATCTATATTCAATAGACCTCAATGATATACCATATATCCTAGGTCAATACATAAATAAAGTGAGAAAAAACATATATAGTAAAATTCAAGGCAAAGATACAACTAAACAATATGAAAAATGAAGGACGGGATATGCGGTAGTATCATAGCTTTATATATCTTGATATATATATATATATATAATAACATGAGGTCATCTCAAGCAATTAAAACTTCATTACAATACTATCAAGATTTAAAAATTATCATACTAGGGGTTCCTAATTCACATGGCTAGACATGAAATAATCACGCATAATAATACAGTCATAAGATAAGAGAGGCTGAAGACATACCTCAAATCCCGATATCAGATCAATGACCAATTTGTCATAATCTAGCCATAATAATAACCATAACAATGATAATAACAATATCAATAACAACATGAATAATCAGCTACTCTAGGAAACCAAATACCTTGCCAAGCCTATTTGTACCTCTACCGCCCCAGGCTAGGAAGGTTCAGTCAATATACAACAACACAAGGTATATTCTTCACCCGTATATATGCAACCATTCCATATTAGGTGACAAGTATAGGTGAATACTGGTGATACGCGATGCACATGTAGGAATGAATGCAAAGTACACAATCAATATAAAAACTTATCATAACTATCCTTATCAGGACTATCATCATTGTAATTGACCTTCGGCCTTGCCGAGTATTAACACATCATCAATAGTATTCTCTGGCCTTATCGAGTATCAACATATCATCAATATATCCTCTGGCATTGCCGAGTATCAACATATTATTAATATATTCTCTGGCCTTTAGAGGTATCAACATCATCACAATAGTATTCTCTAGCCTTGTTGGGTATCAATATCATCACAATGGTATCCTCCAGTTTTGCCGGGTATCAATATCATCATAATAGTTATTATCAAAAAACATGTACTAAAATACTTATAAACATAATCATATTACCATAGAATATCTATCTAGTCAATAATTCCCAACTACTCATTATTAGCTAACCAACACTTATTATTATAAAATCACTAGTTATCTAATTATTACATAACCTCTAGTTATTAGCCTAAACATTATACTTCATAGAATCCTTATTCATGGGATAGAAACTAACCACTATTTATTTTATAGCCAACATCTAACATCTAGTTAAGGCTCATCACTGGACCAAAACTACTATTTTCCCACCATTCATTTTATCAACTAATCATCCTACATCTGTCAATAATTACTGGACAACACATTATTACTTATCGCCTAACCATCTTTTATTAACTAACACTATTTATTAACTAACCATTATTAGCTACCAACTAATCCTCATATATCAACTAATTAACATCATTATTAGCCATGTATCAATCATCTCTAGTTACCATATCTCAACTAAGCAAGCTTTATTAACTAGTACATTATATTTCTAACCATCAAGTATTATAGACACCTAAAAGACATCTAGATACCACTTAGCTTAACCCTTTATTAGGAAGAACAGTCATAAGATCGTATTTCAACTAGAATCATATTAATTACTGATGTAATAGTCATGAATGTACCAAATTTATGTATGCCATCACCAATATTCAATTAGTGGAATAATAAGCATCATGTTACATCTTTCTCTGTCCCATACAAAAGAGATGTGTATACAAATATATACATTTTTGTATTCCTAAACTATAATCACATCATTTATAATGACAGATAATTCTTAGATATTCAATCAATGTCATAATCAATAGTTATATTTATAAGCGATATCATATCTCTAATCATCTCAAATATAGGAGGCATAATATCAATAAGCATATAATCATCTCTCAAACAAGTGAAATCTCACATCTAGTAAACATAATATAGATAGAAAAGAAATCAACTATATGATATCTTATATCAATTGGTCATGCATTATGATGACGAGAAATATCACTTCTCTATGGAAATTTATATATCCAAGAGGAACATCATCTCTATAGGTCTAACAATCATTCCTAAAAGAAATATATACTCTATAGGCCAATTATCAAGTCTAAGTAGAAATAGAATCTCCACAGGCCAATCATCATATCTAAGAGGAAATAGCATCTCTATAGACCAATCATCAAGTCTAAGAGAAAATAGCATCTCTATAGGCCAATCATCAAGTCTAAGAGGAAAAAGCATCTCTATAGGTCAATCATTAATTCTAAGAGGAAATAGCATCTCTACAGGCCACATAATGTATCTAGGAGGAATATCATCTCTAAATGCCTAATATCACTTCCACAAGGAGTATCATAACCATAACTCAAAATCAATAATCTAGGAACATCAATATAAGTTACCAAGTTATGAGGTAACCTTATTCTAAGGTTTACTAGCCTCATCTAGATCTAACATCTACAACTAAGTCCACAAACTTAATATATGCTTAGGCCTAAGTGGGCCGAACAATCCCACTTCTAATCCACAATTTCTATAATTTAGCATACTATGCCCCAAACTAGGCTAAGGTATATAGTTTATCTTCTAGATGTCAAGTAAGCCCTATTCAAGACTAATATATAAATTTTGAATAGAAACAAGGGTACTCAAGTCAACTCTATCAAAATTATAATTTCAAGACTACCATACAAGCCGAATAACGCTAAATATAAAAATCATGATTCAATCGCTAAAACCACATTCCATAATTTAGCAATGTATAAAATCCATGCTACAATTCAATCTAAAATAGGGAGAGGGCAATAGGAGCCTACAAAGTTATAAAAATACTATCTTACGGGTCCAAGACCTTTTATCTAATTTCCCAAGACATCAATAATCATGGCTATGCTATCTTACTCATAATCAATCCTAACATTTATATCCACATGCTTTGCATATCATACCTTATCTATAAAAAAAGAGGATAGGATCATACCTCAAGGCCAAACTACAAAATCACCCTTCAAGTGCCACATGCTCGTATTTACTTCACAATCCCTAAAATGCCATCACACTATCAAAACCATAATCTACTAATCAATATAAGTCTAATGATACGCATATGGCACTATTATGCTTCAAGTACAAAAACAACACCAAAACCCTAGGCGGGTCCCACATACTAAAATGCATTTTTGAGACCAACCCAATATTCACACATGAATAAGGAATAACAACCTTGAAAGAATGGGTGAATACTTAGCATACTTTGGGCTAAAATCAAGGCCTAAGCTAAATTGGGGTTTTGGGTCAAAAATAAGAAATTCAAGCATGAATTCAAAAAATTATTGCCTTAATCTTGAAGATAATCTCAATATAAGATGATAACTAAGCTCCCAAGTCACCCCTATAACCAATTTTAAGTTATTCTACTCATTTTGTGGTTTCTAGGTCTAAATGGGGAAAAGGAAATGCCCTAAATGCGTTTGGATACATTTATATTTATATGGGGCGCATTTGTGCTCCTATGGTCGCACACTCTTGGCAGTGATCACGGTTGCACAATATGTTAGCAAATAGAAAAGTACCCTCAAAACACATTTAAAATCCAAATAACATGATCCAATAGTGAATTTTTAGTGTAAACCACATTTCAAATCCACTAGAATCAACAAAACTTTTTTTGCAGATCATATAGATAAAAAGTGGGGTCCACACCTATAGTTTCATCACTTTTTATAAAAATTTGTTCAATAGCCTAAAATAAGTCTGGGAGCCTTGGGACCTAAACCAAGGGACTCATTATCCTAAAATAAATGGTCCAAATATGATGAAAAAGTTGGATTTTCAATCATAAGTCGTTCAACCAAATGTTGGTCCCACACCCATTCTTTTACAGTTTTTAACTTTTTGACCAATTGGTCAAAATGAGCTCAGGTGCATTGGGACTTGTAAAAGGAATGTCTAGACTTTTATTTTGGATCTGCTAGCATAGTCAAAATTTGAATCTAAGATTATTTCACTTTAGATTTTGCCCAGTGGCCATTTTGAACCAATGAAGACTTTTAAATAGGGAATTAGCTTTAAAATTCAAACGAACTGCCCGATAACTGAATCGTAAGTCCCAAAGAGTCATAAATGACTTAGGAAAACTATGGAGAAGCTCAAATGGTGAAGATAAGCATATATATGGAAAATTACCTAAAGGTTCATTACAGTTATGTATCGCGCCAACCACTTTTTACAGAGACATAACGTTCATATTCTTTGATATGGTGGAGGACATGATAAAAGTATTTGTAGATGAATTTTCAATGGTTGGGGGATCATTTAATGATTGTTTGGTCCATTTGGCAAGTGCACTGCAAAGATATGAAGAGTGCAATTTGGCGCTAAATTGGGAAAAATGCCACTTCATGGTGAAACAAGGTATAGTTATAGGGCATAAGCTCTCCAAACATGGCATTGAGGTGGACAAATATAACATTGAGGTAATTGAAAAATGGCTACCGCTATTGTTAGTTAGAGGCTTATAAAACTTTCTAGGCTATGCAGGCTTTTATCAAATTGAAAATTGCAAATCCTGTATGCAAGCTTTTACAAAAGGAGGTAAAATTTGAGTTTGATGATGCCTATCTCAAGGCTTTTAAATGCCTAAAAGAGTGATTGATTTTGACACCTATAATTCTATTTCCTGACTAGTTTGTACCTTTTAAGGTCATGTGTGATACAAGTGGAGTGGACTTAGGTTCTATACTAGGCCAAAGAAGAGAAAAGATCCTGCATCCCATCTACTATGCCAACAAGTCTTTAAACCCTACACATAAAAGTTACAGAGCATTATTTACTTATGATAGTTTTTGTCATTAAAAATTTTGGTCTTAGTTGATTGGGTCTAAGGTCATAATTCACACTAACCATGTAGCCTTGAGTTACTTAATGCTGGAAAAATATGCCAAACCAAGATTGATTTGTTAGGTTCTCTTGCTGCAAGAGTTTAATTTTAAAGTGAAGGACTGGAAAGGGACAAAAAATTAGGTTGTAGATCACTTGTCTATACTTGAGGATGAGACAATGCAGAAAATTGGGGATAATCATGAGATAAAGGATACTTTTATAGATAAGCGAGTCTTAGTAAGATCTAATGACTTAATTTCCTAGTTTTCTTATTTTTCCAACTATTTGGCAAGCGATCTTATCCCAAAAAATCTATCCTTCTAGCAGCGAATGAGATTTATGCAAGATAGGAAAAAGTACTTTTGGGATAAGACGTATCTATTTAGGATTTATGCTAATGGTATTATTTGAAGATATATCCTAGCGGAGGAGACAATGAGCATTCTGGATCTGGCCATTCATCACCAGTTGGGGGTCCCTATAGTGGTACTCGCATAACCTATAAAATTCTATAGTATGGGTTTTACTAGCCTACAATCTACAAGGATTCTTATGATTTTTCATAATCCTATGACTAATGTCAACGTCAAGGCAATATTTCATGACATCGTGAACTCCCTATGACACCTATTCTGGAGTTGGAGTTTTTGATATATGGGGGATTAATTTTATTTTCCCATTTGTGATCTCCAATAGAATGAGATATATTCTGGTAGTGGTTGACTATGTGTAAAAAGGGGTGGAGGAAGTTGAATTTACAGATAATGAAGATAGAAGTGTCAATGCCTTTTAAGGAAAAATATCTTTTCTCAATTTGGCACATCACGTAAAATTATCAGTGATGGTGGGTCTTAATTTTATTACCACCTTTTTAAAGCCCTTCTTCATAGATATAGTTTAAAGAATAAGGTGGAAACACCTTACCACCTTCAGACAAGTGGGCAAGTTGAGGTCTCTAGTAGAGAGATAAAGTCCATATTAGCAAAAATTATGAATGCCAAAAGGTCTGACTGGTATAGAAAATTATATGATGCATTGTGGGCCTATAAGACAGCCTATAAGACCCCCATAGGTGCATCCTTATACCATCTTGCATATGATAAGACATGCTTTTTGTTGGTTGAGCTTAAGAATAAGGCACTATGGGTTTTGAAAAGGCTAAATTTAGAGTAGTGTGATGCAACAAATATGAGGTTGAGCTAGGTAAATGAGTTCAAAAAATTTATACTCCATGTGTATGAGAGATCTACCATATATAAAGAAAAAATAATGTTGTATCATGACAGAAAAATTGTGAAAAGGGTATTTTGAACCATTTATTTGGTATTGTTGTATAATTCAAGACTCCGCTTGTTGCCATGCATGAAGAAATCTAGGTGGACTTGACCATTCATTGTGGCTAGGGTATTACCATAGGGTGATAAAGACATAAACTGTGAAGGTAAAATCCCGTTTATGGTAAATGGGCAGTGAGTTAAGTGCTATATGGGAAATCTAGAGAAAGTAAGATTCTATGTTGATATAGACATGGTGAAATCTAAGTAGTTAATAGAACTGAGTCGTGCTGCAACAACAAATCAAGTGTTGCATGGAAGGCAACCCGAGGTACGCAGATGCTTAGTACATCCCAAGTATGTTCTTATTTCATTTGTTTTATATTATTTTAGTACATTAGGGATGGTGCAAAGTTTTTAGTTAGGGGTGGGGTATACCATAGATGCTGCGAGTTTTTATTGCCGTGTTTCTTTTCCTGTCGACCGTGGTATAGTTGTAGAACTGACATGTCTAGGGTAAAATTTGTCATATTGTGTTTTGTTTTATATTATGTTGTGTCTTTATGTAATTAGGACATTTTTAAATATTTAAGGTAGTTGTCATGTTTTTGATTGATTTTTAAGAAAAAAATTATACCCCTCAAAGATTTTAAAATTGTGTGAATATATATATATGTAAGCATCGTGGATCTTGATATGGCTTTAGGATTACGGACATGATAATCATTTTCTAACTATTGCATGAACCATAGGTAGTAGCTTGTAATATTGACTCTGTGCCATGTGTGTAAGAGATGCTACTTAGTTCCCTTTTTGTGTTAAATCTGGAACTTGTCTGGTTAGTCTTGCCTAGGTTGTAGGATAGTTGGTTAGGAAAGGATCATATATCATTTTTTTTATGTTAGTCCACTTTTAGCCTAAATGGCCTTCCATTTGTAAATTGTATCCCTTGATCCCTAAGCTTGAACCTTATAGCCTATTTTTCTTGTTTTATCTTTCACCTTCCCATTTGTGTTGCAATAAGCTATTTTTGCCTATTTCTCCTTGGACATTATATACCTCAACTCAGGAAAATAACCTAAGTTGAGGGTGGCTATCATAAGGGTGTGTAATGTAAAGTGGGTATCTAGAAAGGTAAAATAAGAGAAAAATTTAGTAGGGCTAGGTGTGGAAGCAAAAGAAAAGAAAAAAGAAAAAAGAAAAAGAAAAAGAAAAATTGTGAAAAAGTGAAAAAGAAAGAATAAAAGACCACACCCAAGATGAATATGCAATAAAGAATAAAAAGGAAGAAATAAGGGTAGAATAAAAAGAAAGATGGTTACTAAGAGGACTCCAAAGTTAGTGTAGCGCTAAGGAGGCTTATTCATATGTACCATACCAGCCCCCCCAAGAGTACATTAAAAGCTGAGGAAAGTTCTATAGTGATCCTACCTTGACTATCTGAATGTTAAGGTAAAGAAAATAAGGGCAAGCCTATGGTGTTTGATGCATATTGATTGAAACTTCTCTTTTTAGAGTGACTATCTCTTTATTGTCCCTGAATTGTCATGCATTATTTTATATGAGGGAGTGGGACTTTATTGTTGTGAGGGAACATGAGTTATATTGCTAGCTGCTCACTATTTTTGGGTAGTGTAACTCGTCTATATATGCATGGTTGTCTGTTTCTAATATAATGCCATCCCTTGATCCCATTTTGTCACATTGTTGTGCTTCATGTTTATACATAATTGATTTGGAAAATTTGAACTTAAAATGTTGATTGACTGCCATGGATAACTTGGATTATCCTAGTTATTCCTCGTGTTTTATTTTGTTGTGTTGCATTTCCTGAGGACATGCAAACGTTCTAAGTTGAGGGTGTTGATTTTTTATAGAAATATAGCACTTTTGATTTCTAAAACTATAAAAATATGCAAGTTTTCTAGGTTATTTTTTTAGATATGATGTGTTTTGGGTATGTTTTCCAAAAAACTAGGTTTTTGATGCTAAGTTCAAGAAAAGGGTGAAAATGGAGTTTTTGGCTACTTACTTGATCATTTTAGGTATTTGTGACACTTTCTGAATGTATGTGACCAAAGTATGTGCTGAAACTTGAAGTTTGGAAACTTGTTTTCAAGAATTTGAAGGCCTGGAACTTACCTATGCCTATATTTGGACCACATCTAGCACATGTGTTTCGTATGTGACTAAGGTAATTACCAAAATTGAAGATATATAGATTGAAAGAGCTGAAGAAGAACTTCTAACACTTACATATGTATACATATGAATCGCATTTAGGTAAGGTAAGTGCCACATGTCCAAAGTCTAGAGAGTAGACAGTGTAGGAAATTTTTTTGTCACTTACCTCCATCTATATGCTCCCACTTGCAGACCATATGTGGTACATGTGCCCACTGGCAAACCGCATATGGCACATGCGCCCATTAGTAGGCCATATGTAGACATAGGTAAGTGGCACCGATCCCTTTTGTCCTTTTTTGTCTAGGCTTTGATTTTTAGGATTTCCTCATGTACTATAAATTACCCTTATGTATTTTGTAGTAAAAGTTACACTCTCTTGATATTTACAAACATATTTTGATTTTGAGATTCGATTTTGTTCTTAGAAGTCTCTTGTATTGATTTTGGTTTATTAATTTAGTTATGATTTTTGGTTTTCAGCTATGATTATTGTGATTACATCTTATGATTTCAATCAAGTATGTTGTTTATTACTTCACAAGAATGAGCAGCTAAAAACCCTTAGCTAGAGTTGTGGAAACCCTAGCAGATTGACAAAGTAGGGAAAGTGCTACATTTTTCTTAACTATTACCCATGCATGCATTGTATTATCTTCACTTTAATAGCTATTTTAGCAGTTGAAAATGTTAGGATAATGCGAAGATTATTGCTACTCACTCCAAAAGAGGAGTATTGAATAGGAAATTGTTTGACTTCCAAACTTCACCTTCAAAAAGCATAGATTTTTTTTCAAAAATTTTCTAGAATCATAAAAGACAATTAACAGTAATTTGCATTTTAACTATCGATCAAAGATACTAGGTATTATCTAAGTAAGATGATTAGTTGTCATCTAATAACTAGAGACCTAAAAGGTAATAGTTAACAGGGATCTAGGATAAGGGTTAGTAAGGTGACATCCTGAGACTTAAATTATAAAGGGTAAAATTTGTAAGGTAGACCAAAAGATGGTTGGTGGTGTATAACTTATCAGATTCTGCATGGAAGGTATTAGGTTGTTTCAATAAAGCACTATAATTCCATGGAGTTGAAAAGCCAGGGGAACACAGTCCTAGTATTCATCGATGATAGATTACAACAAAAGTTGATACTTACTACCTTTTTAATATTGATAATTCAATCCCTTATTTACTTTTCCTATTTTGCCAACTCATTATAGTAGCTGAAAGCTGCAATTCTACGTATTCCCTAGGGATTCCCCCCCAACCTTTGTTGGGTCACTATATTTGATAACGACCATATAATCTTTAGATTAAAGGTGTAGCTTGGGAATTATTAAAACACTCCTCCCATATAATTGTCTATTGAAGAGCCACAGGTCTCAGAGTTAAAGGCCCTACCCTCTTACTTGCGCTATGTATTTTTATGGCCGACAAAACCTTAGCGGTGATTATTGTGGCTAACTTAGTTGAGACTGAGGTAAAGTAATTATTATCAGTGTTGCAAAGTTTTAAAAAAACATATGGTAGACCATTGCAGATATTGTAGGTATTTCGTGATGAGTGATAAATTTACCACTTATATACATATAAGTTTTTGTACACTACTTTAGTTAAATTGCACAAATGAGGCCAATGTGCTATTTGAAGCACTAACTCCTATGGTTTGCATGTTTAAAAGTAATGGGAAGAAAAGATGTGGTGTACGCTAAAAAGGAAAGCAAAAAGGAAAAGAAATTATAAAAGTTGAAATTCTAAAGTAGGATCGACCCTCAGATACCTCAATCTCACTTTGAGGGTTGTGATCGCGAGAGTCATTATCGTGGTCGAATCTTAGCAATCGCGATGTGGCGGCTTCACGCCCAAGGGCCGTTTTGTCATTTTACATAACTGATCCAAATTCTCAAAAGGGAAAAACCCCTTACACAATGGAGGCATCATTAATCCAATTTTGAAGTTTTTGTAGAGAGAAACTCTACCAATTTGGGAAATAACAATTGTTGTTAAATTTTCCAAGAAGATTTTTAGATTTAATTTGAGATTGAAGAATTGAGATTATTCTTGATTTGTTATCAATGGATGCATTGGGTGCTAACTTGGGTATATTTATTTTCTCTAATATTATGAGTGGCTAAATATTTATCTTGGGGTTATTCTTGATTACGGTGTTCATGTAACACCCCTCATTTTTAGGCTTAAATTTGAACCGTTGTTTCTACGTGTATAAACTTGAATCCAATTATTTCTACGTAAATATAAGTGTAATGATCATTACCCTCCGTGATGCTCGGATGTTTTAAATTCAACCATTTTTTGTTTTATTTACTTGGAATGAGGGGTATTGATGTCTTTTCACTAATAAATGACCTCTAAACTCTATATTAACCTATTTCCATCAGTTTTCATGACACAACATTGATTATTTCACTCTACAAAACCCTTTCACAAATCCCCATTTTAAAGTTAAGTCTAGGGTTAAAGGGGGTGGCCATCTAGGGTCCTAGGGGTGTTGTATTCTTCAAGTTTCTTAGTAATTAAGGCATTTACCTATTTCCCTCAAATTTATAATTTCATTAATGTCATAAATTGATATTAAATTAATGGTTTTTATGTGTCTTTTGGTTTTGTTAAGGGCATCAGACATAATTGATCTTTAACTTGATTTTCCATGGTTTATTAAGAACAATCGTTCTTTATTAATACTTGTGAATATGGTGGGGGTTCATGGAAATGGTAAATTAAATTCAGGGGTACCATGGATTCCCTAATTACTTGGTTTTGGTCTTGGAAATTTTATGCCCTCAAACTGTTTTTGAAACTTCCATTGAATATAATTTTGTCATATAATTTGACAATGCTATAATCTTTGCATTTCATAAATGGTTAAAGGAACATTAATTTGTTTTGGTTGGTTTCAGATGGTTTTCAAAAAGGCCTTGGTGGCTATGGTTTTAATTTAAATAGTTTTGGTTTAATTGGAGACGGTGGAGTCCAATTTGGTTTAATGGTTTATATGGTATAAGATAATAGACTTGCAAGCTCTACTTTTGGTATGACTATACAAACGTTTAATTGCTAATTAAAAGACTCCTTGGTAAATGTTTGATAATGTGAATGATTTTAATATGGTCTTAAATAGGGTTGTGCAACAAAGCCGTGGAAGGTAGAGGTCCTAGAAGGACCGACACTGGAAACTCATATTTGCCAATATGTGGGTGGTCTTGGTGACCATGTGCATGATGTCACACTTTATATTTTAGGAATGTACTAGTCCTCTCAGGTTCTTTTCTTCGATTATGCAACTAATCCACACTGGGGCCTTTTTAGCAGGGCGAGCTAAACCTACAGAACCCGTGGGTAGTTTTAGGACGGTTAAGATACACAGTCCAGGTTAAGGTTTAAAAGTTCATGATAAACCCTATTCCCTTCCCCGGCATATGATATATATATATACGTATTGTATGAGATGTTATGCATAGTTCTTACTGGTTTTCATATTATGTATCATGGCATTACTTTACTTCCTCATCCCTGAGTTACATGTTAGTATTCCAATTGCTAATCATCTATAAATGCTGTCTCCCCATGCGATGTAGGATTTAGCCATACTTCTACTCCTCCTGTACAGTGACTAGGATACAAAATTGGTTCGCGAGTTGACATTGAAGTGGTGACCTTTCATACATCAACATTTTAAATTTTATGTTTTGGTTTCTTATGCCTTGGACTTTATTTAAGATTTATTTTGGCTATATTCGGGGGGCATGTACCAAAACTTTAATGGTGTTCGATTTTGTTTGAGGCTTTGTTAGACTAGTGTGGACATGGGTATTATAGATGTTTTTGGATATTGATCCAATAGAAATTATTTTGGATTCTTATTACATTTTATCTTTTATTAGTTTTCATCAATTTCTAAGTGTTCTTCGTTGGATTGGAATAGGCTCAGGGGACAGTCTCCGGTCCTCTATGGACTTGGGATTCTCGTCACAGCTAGGCCTTGGTTCAGGTCATGATAGTTAAAGTGTATGGGTATTGATTGTTAGATCGAATTATTAGTTATTTATGTTTGGTATTGCTACTATTCTATGGTTGAACTAATAATTGTGGGTATAAATTCCAATTGATTTAAATCCGATATCATCCTTAAAAGAGATATGTGGTTATGAGTGGTAGTGAATAACCATTTGATTTTAAATATTTCCTTATCATTATCTTAGAAATAAGGATGTTATGTGAAGTATCTAAACTGTTTGGCATCATACTAGAAATAGGGGTGCCAAGTTGAGGTTTTGGATTGGTGAAATTGGCACACTCATGATGTATTTAAAAGAATCCGTAACAATAATTTGGTGTGTTGTTGAAAGACTCACACTAAGAGCTAAAATCTGGCCTATCTAAGTTATTGCCTAAGAAATTTACTAACCCTTAAACACCAATGCATGTATGACCCCTAGGATAAGTATAATCCTAAGGTTTTCTACTTATTAAATTCTAATCAACAATTGTTTCTCTTATTTTGTGTCATAAGTTAATTTTGTTCAAGCAACGTTTTAAATCATACCGCCCAATTTAATTTATGCTTTGCTGTAAGTGTACATTGTGGGTCAACGCTTAGTGACTTTCAAAATACATAGATTTTAAAGACTAAATTACACTCCTCATGGATTTGACCCCAACTTAAGTTGGGTTATTATATTTACAATGATGGCCTTGCCCCAAAATAATAGAGTAAGTTGAGCATTATCAAAATTGACACTGCTTTCAGGGAGTAAAACTTAGTTTTTTCTTGTGTAGTGTTGATAATAAATTTGGGTTTACGCATAGTGTTTGTTATTTACATTGTTTGTAGTTTTTGTTTCTTTTACAGGTGAGTTCAATATTGTCCACTATACAATAAGTGAACATGGAAGCAATGTTGGGACATTTGATAGACCCCTTGATGATGAGGACCACCTCCATGATGCTGGGAGTACTAGTGGCATCTGCATCCCATCAAATAAAAGGAATGGGGTATTCCACATCACAAATATGATGCTCTACATACTAGAAATTAAAGGTCTCTTTAGGGATCAAGCTCATGAAGACCAAATCTACATTTGAAGAATTTTGTTAAGGTGTTTTCTACTTTTTATATCACTCACTTCTCACAAGAGTTCATATGGTTATGCCTCATCCTTTTATCTCTAATAGGTAAGGCAGTGTTGTTTGAGGTCTCTACCCACCGAGTCCATCACATAATGGGTCAAACTTACTGATGCTTTCTTAGACCGATATTTCCAACCATCAAAGATGTTGCAATTGTGAAAGGAAATCACATATTTTCCTCAACTAAATAGATAGCCTAGATATGAAGTTTGGGAGAGATTTAATGAAAAGTTTGTCCAATATCCTAACCATGAAGTTCTGGAGAATATTCTTCTCTAAATATTTTATAGGGCATTGGACCCACTAACTAAGACCGTGGTGGACAACGCAGCTGGTGCATCACTTGTGAGGTTGTCATATTGTGTGGCTTCGACTTTTATTAAACAAATCACAAAGTAAAATAGGGGGTGTCATACTTGGGATACCGAGGTATCCATGAGTTATCCCGCTGCCTCAAATATGAACAAATAGCAAAGAATGAAAGAAGAAGAGAGGGAGGAAAATATGGCCAAAATGATGAGATAATTGGACCTCCTTACAAAGCATATGATAGGTGCACCCACAAAATCGGTGAATGTCGTGGTCTCTAAAAGGTATGATGAGAATGAGGAAAAGGACCTTGATGAAGATAATAGATACTTGGCAAACTATCCAGGGGGTTCTCGGCCGACCTATCAAAGGCAAGTTGGGAACCAAGATTGGAACAATAGTGATCGAGAAAGGGAATGACATAATAGAGATAGAGATTATGATTGAGGGATAAGGAAAGGGAGTATGATATATATGTTCCTCCCATGACCGAGTGAAGAATATGGAGTCAAGTCTTGTGGATCCCTAAAAGTTCAAAACTAAGGATGTTTTTGGTAAAATCTTGATGAGAATGGAAGGGACGGACAACATGGTTTAAAAACTAAAAGGGGACTTTTAATAAATAAAACAAATGGTTATATCACACTTAGCCTCAATTAAACTATTGGAGACCCAAATTGGCCAAATCTCAACAATATTTAATGTTAAGACCAAAGGTGGCCTCCCAAGTGACATGGTGGCAAATTCTAAAAGTGATGCTCGTCTATGGAATTTTCACCCGCAGTAAAGAACTTGGTGTACATGACGTTAAGGTCAAAGAAAATCCTCTTGATGATCAAACGAACATAAAGAGAAATCATACGAGTAATGTAAATAATGAGACTCCATAGTCTCAAGAAAGAAATGATGAAGAACCAATGATAATTGAAGAGATGGTTGATGAGGAGGGACCCCGTAAAGTATTTATGGGTAATGAATAAAAGATAAATGAACCAAAATGTAACCCCTTGCCTTCTATGAAAATTCCTCTTCCATTCCCACAAAGACTCAAGAAAGAGGTGGAGAATGTTAAACTCAAGTACTTCCTCGCCAAGGTTAGTAATCTTTCAATCAATATCCCATTGGTAGAAGCCATTCAAGAAATTCCAGGGTATGCTAAGCTAACGAAGACCTTTATTTCCAAGAAATGCCTTGTAGATTGGGAAACCATTGAAGTTACCCATGGTTATAGTGCTATCATGACTAGTGTTATGTCGGAAATGAAAGAAGCTCCGAGAGAATTCACAAACCCTTGTACCATTGGGACATACAAATTTAAAAAAGCATTGTGCGACCTTGGTGCAAGAATAAATTTGTTGCCATATGCAATAGATCAGAGGCTTGGTTTAGGCACACCTACTCTAACAACAATGAGGCTCTTGATGACAGATCACTCTATTAAGAAACTAGTTGGAGTCTTGTATGATATCTTGGCAAAGGTCGATAGTTTATTTTGCCAAAGGACTTACTTGATTGTGAAATCGACCAAGAAATATCCATTATTCTTGGGAGACCCTTTTAGTATCCAGGAGAGAAATTGATGATATGGAGCTAGTATAGATGAAGTTTTAGGTGTAGAATGATGAGGTTTCCTTTTGAGTGTGTAAAACCAAGAAATAACCAATGGAAAAACAGCTGGTGTCTATCATTCATATAGTGGACATAGAGGTTGATGATGGTTCCCTCAAGGATCCAAATAGAAGATTAAAGAATGTTATGCCACGATATTAAATTGGGCGTTGGATGGGAGGCAACCCATTTTGCCACGAAAGTGGCCCGTATCTTTTAATTTTTTATTTTTAGAGTTGATTACGTTCGTTGTAAATGATTCATGCAAAGTAGGTTCCCAAAAGGGATTATTTTGAATAACGTTGAGTAAGGGGAAGTGCAGTGAAATTGAGTAGTGGAAAATAGAGGTAAAAAAATTGTCCATAGTTACCACAATCGCGGTACCCGTGCTATCGCGATTGGGATCTCCATGCAACCGCCATCGAGGAACTTTGATCGTGATCGTGGTCATGACTGGGTTCTAACTTTAACAGTCAACCAATTCTTTATCCATAACCCCTCTTCACTTACTCTCAAATTGCAACCATATTTTATTTTGTTAGAAACATCCAATAATGCATTGTATAATCCCTGCATTTCCTAATCTAGTATGTTCTTAAATTCTATATTTTATGCTTATGTATGGGACTTAGAGCTTATGTCTTAGAAAAGGGCTAAAATTTTTATTTGCATGCTAAATCCTTAGTTAAATTATGTTGTTTGGTGTGATTGTCTACTGTTATTGGTGTGGCCATTGATAGGGAAGTTTTGAGTACCCTAGTTTACTCAAAATTTATAGGAATAGAATGTGCACACCAAATGTTTGATAAAATGCCCGAATGAATCCCTTACTAATTTTCTTGTATTCTTGGGGCATGTTTGAGTGTCTACGGACTGCATTTCTTGGTCTTCATAAGAATTTTCGATTTGGAGCACAAATTGGCATTGAAAAGGGAAGTTTTGGGTTGTAAGCAATTTGGTTCAACATGCCTCAAATACTTCGATCGCACTCCCACAATCATGACATCTAATGTTGTTTTTCAGCTAGGACCAAAAATCCTGCTAGTCCATTTCTTACCCAAAAATTATCAAGACACCATCCCGTAAGCTTAATTAAATAACATAGCATAGTTTTTACTTGAAAATATTGATAATTAATGTGGTGTTTTTCTTAGGTTTTCAAAGATAAATCTGGAAGACTATGACCACACTCGCTTTTTAGCCCCTGAGTGCCAAACATTGTACTATGCCAGCCTACCTAAGACAAAGCTACTCCCTAAGCAAGGATAATGTATGAATAAGGTGATAGAAAATCTTCCGACATTCCATGACATATTAGTGGCCACCAGGTGGAGATGCTTCGCACCGAATCCTTACCTGGCAAATGAACATTGGGTGAGAGAGTTCTACACTAACCTCAATGTTCATCTTTCTCTAAACCAGTTATAAAGATCCTGAGAAAGAAAGTTCACTATGGGTTCGAGAAAATAAACAACCTATATGTTCTACCAAATGAGGACATGATACTATTCTAGGAAAATGGATGTTATTCAGGGAGCTGGTTAGCTGAAAGATTGTGTTGTGGTAGAGGAGTCTCTTGGGCTGCCACCGAGATGAGGATATTATTTAATGATTTTACGACTGATGCGAGGATATGGTTATCCATTATTTGTATCTAGGTTTCCCCATGCACTAATATAACCTATGTCCTAGATGCGCAAGCCCGAATATTTGCATGTATCTTAGACAATATTCCTTTGAATATTGGACGTGTTATTCTTCCAGACATGAGGCATTTTAAGAATCGAGGTGGCTTCCTACTCTTAATTCATTCTTTCATCACAGATGTATGCATGAGAGCCAGGGTTAAGGAGTATCCCAGATATACTTGGGTGTGTGTCCAAAGACCCCTATTTACCCTCTTAAGATTAATGGTAAAGGCATACTTGATAAGAGCAAGAAGAGGAAGATCTACTTAGGAAAATCAACAGATGAGGACATAGACTCTTGTAGGTCATTCATAGCAGGGCCATTTAAGGAGATATTGGTGAGATGAAGGAAATCAAGGAGCTTGTGCCTGGGTTGACTACAGGGCCGGGAAGGCCTTTTATCGTTAGCCATTCTTATGTTTCTTAAACTAACTATGGGCTGTTTCTGGTAGATTAGAAGGAGCAGGGGCTCACCATCCTAGGCTTAAGAGGGCCTACTTGTCCTTAGAATAGTTGCATAAGAAGCTCAAGTATTCCCACAATAAGATGAGAAAAAGTGAGAAGAAGAGCGACAAATTCTTAACTAAGATGTGGAAGGGGATGAAGGGCCTATAGAAGGTCCTAAAACCCAAAGAGAGACTTTTTTCTCCCTGGGCTTATAGTAATGTTAAGATCCCAGCTACATAGTAAGACTAAGATGATGCTAGAGATAATGCCTAATGCTGAGATGACATGACCCAGTTTACTGGGCTATGTCTTATGGGAACTCAAGCCTAACATGAATTGGATATCACCCTGTTAACCCAACCTAACCAAGTGTTGGATGAACTCCGACTATAACTCAAGATAGCGGAAACAAAACTAATATCATAACTTAGACAATGTCTAAACATTTCATTTACGCTAACATGCTAACTAACATACCCAAGTCCACAGTCATCCACAATGCCTCTAAACAAATCTGATGTCTATGTATGTATATGTATGTATATATATATATATATATATATATATATATATATATCGAGACAAGCCCCTAAAATTAGCCAAACCAAGTCTATGAAGAAAGATAAAAGACTATCAAATGCATCCCTTTCCAAAGTAGGGAAGCTCACTACTTCAAAGTCAAATACGAACTGCTTTGATCACCTAGTCAACGGGAAGGAAGAGAAGAAGAAGCTCTGGACCATATGCCGTGTGGGGACATAGCGTCCGAAGACGGTTAGAGGTTGAAAAGCTAGCATGTAGCTCAAAAATAAGGAGAAATTTGAGTCATCATATATAATCAAGTCAAAACATCTTATTCAACCATATTTATATATATAGGCATACATGTAAATACATAAGATGTTCATAACACGAAAAATGGTAACAAGATATAGCTAGCATTCTTGATGCACTAAATCAAGAGTCATGATGTGGAGGAGTCTAACCTTCCATCCTCACATTTTTGAAGAATTGAACTTCCTAATCATATCAAACAAGAGGACTTTTACCACAAGTCATTTCGTTAAGCATGAGATTCTAACCTCAATCCATTCCACTAGGTAAGGGACTTTAACCTAAAGCTGTATCATTAGGAAAGGGACTTTAACCACAAGTGAGCTTATTTGGCGAGGGGCTCTAGCCCCTAGCATTTTCATTATGAAAGGGACTCTAACCACAAGCCACCTTATTAGGTAAGGGACTTTAACCACAAGTCATCACAACAATCATTAGTCAACATTGGGACTCTAACCGTTTGTCCATACATCAATATCTATTCAATTCAATACTTAGGGACTCTCGCCTATTTAACCAATTAACCACCATAAAGGACCACGAGGTGATCATGGAACCATTTATCAATTAAACACTTTAATAAGACAATGACTCAATTAAATTCAATTTATTGTCATTAAGACCCTTACAAAGACATTCACTCTTCATTAAAATTTTCATGCCACGCGTTAGTTCAAACACAATTCAAGTTCATGTTTAGAGACTTTAACCTTTTTTGCCATCAATCTATCAGAATCATAAATAACTTATTACATGTATAATGAGGTATTTCTCATACCATTTACCAACCACTTATACTTGTTGATCCATTTCCCTAGTTGAAAACATCATTAATATGTGACTAGATATTTCTCTTAGACGTTTTCACAAATACCTTTCGGGAATGCCTTTGTCAAGGCCAAAATCAAAGTAGACATCATAATTCTTAAGGTTACTCAAGACCCATTTATTAAACCACAAACAACAAGAACCCATATATGCAAAACATCACCATTATTATGTGTAAACACAAGTCTAAGCAAGAGCAAACATTACTCATCAGTGGGCATCAAGAACCCTTAACATTTGATTTCAAAATCACCATTTACAAGTCATAATCCATGTATATAATACATGATATTTAAGTTAATAATAAGGGAAAAGAGTCACATTCCTTATACAAAATGATTCCCCAAAGAAACTTGACTCCTTTTTTGCCTCTAGATGAAAATCCCTTGGAACCCTAGCCTCCAATCTTCAAAATTGTGTTTGAGAGAGTAATTGAGAGGTTTTGATCTTGCAAATGAGTGTTTTGTAGGACACAATACATTATATATTGTGGGGACTTAGGGGTTTTGGTGTGGGAAATATCCATAGAGCCCTTGACTTAAAAGCCGAAAAGTGACTTCCCAGGTGGGTGTGACTCACTTAGCTCAATCATACCCTAGGGTAAGAGTGGTACCCTAACTTGTATCCTAGGCCTCACAAAGGACCTCTACACTGTCAATGGTAAGATAACACATACATGAATCTTACCCAAGTGTACGAATGGTAATCTAAGCCATATCCCCAAAATAGTTTCACTGGGCAAACTCCACACTACATTCGACTAAGTAATGAATGACTCATACACTAATATATGACCATGGAAAGGATAAGTCATATCTTGGAAAGTGTGTAACCTCTACCACACTGGATATCATACGAGAGGGGTTCACGATGTCATATCCGTGGTTATGACTAGTTTCCTAGAGTCGTACCTAGTCCAGAAGTTTTAATTAAGGAAATTTTGTAAGGGTCCAAAGCCTAGATGTTTCAATTCACCCACACTTGGATCATTCATCCTCGAATGACAAGTACGGAAAGCATAAACACTTGTTAGCACATTATTAAACATTAACTAACCTTTAATCAAGTTAGAAATCAAGACATATAACAAGAATAAGGCATATTCCAAGATCATTATCAATCAACCATTCATTTTATTGAATTTTTGGACTCAAACCCATTATTTATCAAAGACACTTGCTCAATTAAAAGATTAGGGACTTGAACCCATTGTCTACAAAATACATAAATCAAGTTAAGTAGATTAATGCATACCTCAATCATGAGTTCTGATAATGGAAAAAAATGTGGATACTTGTTCTATTCGTAACCGGCAAACTTTCCGAACCATGATCCTCAGTGGGACCTCTTCGTAGGAAAAAAATCCAAAACACCAACATCCTTTAAGGGAGAACCAATAAAGGATCACCCACATATTTTTGCAACATAGAAACTTGGAAAGCTGGATGGATAGAGTTCTTACTAGAAGGAAACTTTAACTCATAGGCAACATTACCAACCCTCTTCAAAATCAAGTAGGGACAAACATACTAGGTGATAAGCTTTCCCTTCTTGACAAATTGCATTACTCTCTTCTTGGGAGACACCTTTAAGAATACCCCATCACAAATATTAAACTCTAAATATCTATGCCTCGTGTCCGCATAGGACTTTTGATAACTTTAAGTGGTTTTCAACCTATCACGAATCACTTTTACCTTGTCTAAGGCTTGGTGAAGCAAATTGGGGACAAAAATCTTACCCTCAATGACTTCATACCACCTAATAAGAGAATGACATTTCCTAACATACAATGCCTCAAAAGGGGCCATGCCAATTCTAGTGTGGTAACTATTGTTATAGGAAAAATTTATCAAAGAAAAATGGTCATACTAACTACCACCATAATCAATCACACAAGAACACAAAATATCTTCCAATGTTTGGATGGTCCTCTCCGCTTATCCATCTATCTGCGGGTAGAAAATGGTACTGAGGCACACCTTAGTCCCCCAAAATTTTTGAAACAACTTCCAAAAGTGAGATGAGAACAGAGTACCTCAATCTAATATGCTAGAAGCTGGAGCACCATGCAATTTCACAATCTCGGCAAGATAAAACTTAGCATAATCCTCTGCCGAGTAATTAGTCATCACTGGCAAAAAGTTAGTGGACTTGGTAATCCTATCCACAATGACCCAAATAGAATCATATTAATTCCAAGACCGGGGGAGATCGGTAACGAAATCCATATTAATTACCACCAACTTCAATTCAGTCCATGTAATCTCAGGGTATAAACCTACGGGCCTCATGTGTTAAACCTTTACTTGTTGACACACTATACACTTAGCAACATAACTAGCCATATCTCATTTCATAATTGTCAAAAAATAGAACTCCCTAAGATTATTATACATCATTGTAAAATCGGTATGTATAGCATACTAAGATTTGTAAGCCTCGGCCATAATCTTTTCCATCAATCCACCGATATCAGGAACACAAAGCCTACCATGGTACCTCAAGACACCATCACGACCAATCATGAAGTCAACAATCTTTTGTTAAACCATACTATTCTTAATCTTTATCAAATCGGGATCCAATATTTTCTTTTCCTTTAACTCAACAACAGGAGAAGACCACAATACCTGGTGCACAAATATGCCATCATCTTCGGAGTCCATGAGATGAATAATAAGATTATCCAAACAGTGAATTTCCTTAACCAATTCCTATTTATCCTCATCCATATAGGCTAAACTTCTTATGGATAACCTACTAAGAGCATCGATGACAACATTAGATTTACTTGGATGGTAATCAAAAATAATATTATAGTCTGTCAATAACTCGAGCCACCTCCTCTGTGTGATATTCAACTCTTTTTGAGTACATACATACTGAAGGATCTTATGATCAGAAAAGAAATTAACATGAATAGATAGAAGACTCTATTTATCAAATCTATAAATATCGCTGGGGCATTGGTCAACCCAAAGGATATAACTAGGAACTCATAGTGACCATATTGGGTTCTAAAGGGAGTCTTAGGGATATCTATTTCCCTAATCTTAAGTTTATGATAACTCGACCTAAGACCAATCTTAGAGAAACACTTTGCACCTTGAAGCTTATCAAATAAATCATCGATCCTAGGAAGAGGATACTTATTCTTTATGGTCACCTTGTTCAACTGACGATAATCGATGCACATTCAAAAGGAACCATCCTTATTATGCACAAACAACATCGAAGAACCCCAAAAAGACACAATAGGATAGATAAATCCTTTATGTAATAGTTTTTTCCATTGCTCCTTAAGCTCTACTGGATCCATCCTATAAGAAGGGTAGAAATTGGATGAGTGTTCAAAACAACATCAATCCCAAAATTGATTTCCCTATTGTGAGGAATACAGTGAAGGTCATTGAGAAAGACCTCAGGAAACTCATTAACTATGGAAATAGATTCTAGAGAAAAACCTTCCGCATTAGAATCTTTAACTTAGAGTAAATGGTAAAAACACTTTTTAGAGATCGACTTTTCGGCTCTAAGATATGAGATAAACTTTCCCCTAGTCACTAAAGAACCTTTTTCCCATATAATGACTAACTCATTAGGGAATTTAAATATGATCGTATGGGTTCGACAATCTAAGGAGGCATAGCACGAATCCAACCAATCCATCCCTAGAATAACATCAAAATCGACCATATCCAACTCTATCAAATCCATAAGAGTTTCATTACTATAAACAGATACCACACCCCCTATAGACTCTTTTAACAATCACAGAGTCACCTACTAGGGTAGAAACAGAAAAATAAACTGGTATATACTCAGGGTCAAAATCAAAATACACAGTCATAAATGGTGTAACATAAGAAAGAGTGGACCCTGGATCAAGAAAACATACACATTATGGAAGAAAAGTTTTAATATACCTGTGATAACATCAGGAGATGTCTTTGAATCCTGGTACATAGCAAGTGCATACAAGCAATTTCAGCCAGCGCCGGTGCGAAAAACAAAAGTAGAAATAAAAATAGCACCCTTTAGTGCAGGAACAGATGAAGCAGCAATATAGGCCCTTTTGGCCCAAGAAGCCACTAGAGAGAGGCACTCTCGCTGCATGTGAGCAATCTGACTACATCTAAAGCATCTATTTCTCCCCTTCTCGCACTAACCACAAATGATGACCACAGAATCTATAAGGTGGGTAGGATGGACATAACTGAGCCCACTCGTTTGAGATTGGAAACTCGATGCTCTAAACCTAGCACTAAACTAAGAACGATAATAACCAAACAAGTTTAGGTTATGAGAACTAGCTAAGGAGAAAGAACCCAAACTCCCCCACTTTTTCCTTGGCCACTTACTACCGTCTCTACCACTTTTCTCAGAAGGTCTAAATTTCATCCGTTTCCTTTCACTAACCTCAACCTATATGTTTTTCTATTTCTCCACTTATTGCATATCTACAACCAACTGAGAGATATCTATGTCTTTTATCAACAAATCCATCTTGCTCTCAAGCATAACCACCCAAGAAAATCCTAAAACAAACTTAAACATTTTAGCAGATGCTAGAAACCATCTTAGGAGCATACCTAGACAATTGTTGGTATTTCAAGACATACTCCTTGACAGATATTCTCCCTTGCTTCAAGTTCACAAACTCTTCCACTTTCACTTTCCTCAACTCCTAAGTAAAGAAGTGGTCCAAGAAGGTCTCTAAAAAATCTTCCTATATGGTAGAACTAGCATCCACATCTCTAGACAATTCCTACCCTTCATACTAGTTGTACGCTACATCTTTCAATTGGTAGGAAGCAAACTTAACAACCTAACCTTTGAAGCATGCATGATCCAGAAGACCTTCTCCATCTCATCAATGAAACATTAAGGATCTTCCTCTACCTTCGTACCCATAAACATAGAAGGGTTTGTTCTTATGAATTGTCAAACTTTTATGGCCTTAGAATAAATAGTAGATGGAGCACCATGCTCTGATTACAAAGATACCAATTAAGTCAAGAGGTTAATGGTACGACGAAACTTAACATTAGTAGTATCCCCATGTGGTGACTGAGTAGAAGTGTCACTCTTACAAGTTGGGTTAGTGGGGTCGGTGGCAACCCACGAGCATAGTGAGATGCCGCAGGCCTAGATTGCATCTGGACCCCAAAAGTTAGATGAGCTTCTTCCATAGGGCCCTTGGTCAGGACAGAAAAGCTTGCCTGAGTATCAGATCTCTAAGGAGGCATGGTATGAAAGATAAGCAAACATAAATTAAAGAAATCCAAGACCTTAGTATCTATAGCTAGAGATTGAAACACAAGAAAAAAAAACTTCATAAATGTCTCTTAGCCCCTTTTTATAAGTGTGGCCTACGACACACCCATAAAAGAGACTCTACTTGACACATTTTTGTGGACACCCAACTGACCATGAACCTAGGATCTGATAAACACTTGACATGACCTAAAATTGGACCATGCTGTATGGTCATCTCAAGCCCAAAATGAATAGGAGATCACCCCATTAACCCAACCTAACCATCACCCCAGTCCACAAGTATTGGATGAACTTTTACCACAAATGAAGATAGCAGAAAGAAAATAATATCATAACTTAGACAATGTATAAATATTTTATTTACGTCAACATGCTAACCAACACACCCAAGTACATAGTCATCCACAATGCCTCTAAACAAATCTGATGTTTGTGTGTATATATATATGCTAGGACATGGCCTCGACAGTAGCCAAACCAAGTATACGACCAAAGATAAGAGAATATAAAATCCATGCCTTCAGAAGTAGGGAAGCTCACCACGTTAAAATTAAAACATGAACCACTTCGATCACCTAGTTATTGCATAGGAAGAGAAGAAGAAGCTCTGCCTCTTATGGCGCATGGGGACATAGCATTCAGAGAAGGTTAGTAGTTGGAATGCTAGTATGTAAATCAAGAGTAAGGAGAAAATTAGATTCATCATCTAAAACAAAGTTAAAACATATTATTCAACCATATTTATATATATAGGCATACATGAAGGTACATAAAATGTTTATAACATGCAAAAAGGAAACAAGTCTTAGCAAGCATTCTTGATGCACTCAATCACGAGCCATGAAGTTGAGGACTCTAACCTTCCACCCTCACACTTTTGAAGAATTGCACATCCCAATAATATCAAGAAAGAGGACTTCTACCTCAAGTCATTTCATTAGGAAAGGGACTCTAACCTCAAGGCATTTCACTAGGCAAGAGATTTTAACAATAAGCCATGTTATTAGGCAAGGGACTTTAACCATAAGCAAACTCATCTGGTGAGGGACTCTAACCATAAGCCACCTTATTAGGCAAGGGAATTTAACCACAAGCCATCATAAATATCATTAGTCAACATTAGGACTCTAACTCTTTGTCCATACATCAACATCTATTCAATTCAAGACTTAGGGACTCTAGCTTATTTAAAAATTTCAACACCATAAAGGGCCACTAGGTCTTCAAGAACCATTTTTCAATCAAATATTTTTAAAAGCCAATGCTTCAACTCAATTCATAATTCAATTAAATTTATAGTCATCAAGACCTATATAAAGCCATTCATTATTCATTAACACTCTCATGCCATACTCTAGTTCAAACACAACTCAAGTTTATGTTTAGGGACTTTAATCCTTTAATCTATCAATATATCAAAATCATAAATTAACTTATTACATGGCTAACAAGGTATTTACCATACCATTTACCAATAATTTATACTTATTGGGCCATTGTCCCAATTAAAAACATCATCAACATGTGACTATACATTTCTCTTAGATATTTTCACAAATACCTTTTGGGAATGCCTTTACCAAGGCCAAAATCAAGCTCGAAATCATCATTCTTAGGGTTAGTCAAGACCAATTTGTTAAACTACAAACAACAAGCACCCAAATATGCATATGATCACCAATATTATGTATAAACACAAGTCTAACAAAGAGCAAACATGACTCATCACTAGGCATAAAAAACCCTTAATATTTAAATTCAATATCACTATTTACAAGTCATAATCCATGTTTAAAATACATGATATCTAATTTTATAATAAGGGAAAAGAGTCACAGGCCTTAAACCAAATGATTCCCCAAAGAAAGTTAACTCATCTTTTGACTGTAGATAAACATCCCTTGGAACCCTAGCCTTTAATCTTCAAAAGTGTGTTTGAGAGAATAATTGGGAGGTTTTAATATTGCAAATAAGTGTTTAGGAGGCCACAATACATTATATAGTTCAACTACTTAAGTATTTTAGGGTGGAAATATAGATAGAGCCCTTGACTTAAAAGCTGAAATGTGACTTCCCAAATGGGTATGACTCATTTAGCTCAACCATACCCTAGGGTACGAGTGGTACCTTAACTCATACCCTAGGACTCACCAAGGAACCCTACACTAACAAATTTACGACCACACATACACATGACTTATTTCCAAGGGCATGAATGGTACCCTAAATTATATCCCCAAACCTCATAAAATAGTTTCACTAGGCCAACACCACAATCTATACGACTAGGTAGTATACAACTCGTACCCTAATATAAGACCATGGGAAGGTTAAGTCATATCTTAGACAGTGTGCAATCCCCACCACACTACCTAGCATATGAAAGAGGGGTCACTAAGTCATATCCAGGGGTATGACTAGTACCTTGGAGTCGTACCTAGTCTAGAAACTTAAACTAAGGAAATTTTCTAAGGGTCAAAAGCATAGGTGTTTCATAAGACCGAGGGTGCTATAAGTTCTTGATACGGTTCCAATAAGCACCCTTTACTCTTTTTATGCTTTCTTGATTATGCAGTGAGGACACTATAAACTTTCAGTTAGGGGTGCCAATCTCTGTATTTATTTGATGCCTTAGTCTGTAATATTTGGATATATGTTTGATGTTTTTATTTTTTTATTATTTTATTTCTATTTTTTGTAATATTTGGGCACCCTAATGGTGACTACATTTGATGGATTATTTATTTACTTTATTTTTAGATTTTTATTTATTCTTTTCTTGTTTTGATAATGATGCCAAAAGTTCCTTTTCCTATAATAGATTGAGTGAATACATTCTTAATTGAAAATCATTGTTGTGGCTTTTGAGACATAGATATACGGGAAGTCTGACTACCCGTGGCGTTATAGATTTGGGATCACTATTATTCCTATGGAAAAGTCTAAGTAGCCATATAGTATGTGATTGTGAGAGCCTGAATGTGATGATTGCTTGATTTATTTCTAAGGATATCCATATTGCATGGTGAAATGCAAAACATTCATCCCCCTCTGCTAAAAATATCTGTGAAAATAAATGGCATAGACATGAATAATTATGTAACAACACTTTACCCTCTCTTTGTGATGCCAAATCTTGTAGTAGGTAGTGTGTTCTAAGTAAATCCTTTTGTCTCTAGTAGGAAATAATATTGATCCTCTTTGAATAGTTTGCATGCCATGTGTGGTGAGCATAGTCATTTAACTCTTATGCTTACTTATGTAATCTAGAAATTTCCCCATTACTCTCTCAAAGTTAATCTTTTATACACATGGTTGGTGAAATGATCTTAGGCCTTCTTTGTGAGCATGGAAACCCACTATACTAAAAATCCTACCCGTACATAGATTGTGTCTCTAGTCACCCACTTTGAGCCTTTGAAACTTTCTTTTGCAACCACATTATGAGCCATGAGCCATTTGAATTTTATCCTTTTTTTAACCCTACCCTCCTTGAACCTAAAAGTATAACTAGAGGCTAAAATCCTATGTTGGGGGTGGTGAATCATGGAAAAGGTAACTTTGGGCCATGGGATTGTAATTGAGTGCCTAAGAGCTTAACAATGAGAAAAATGAATAAGAAATAGAAAGACTTCAATAAATGAAATAAATGCATAAATTGTACGAAGAACCGAGATGAGAAAAAATTTCTTTCAAAATATAGATGAATTAAGGCGGTAAAAGAAGGCATATGTGTGAGTTAGAAAGAAATAAAGTGGTCTATAAACGAATGTGTAATTGAATAGTGTATTATGAAGAGTTTAATGAGGGTGTAGTCACTTTGATCCCAAATATTTATCCTACCATTTCTCAAACCTACATTACAATCTTGAAAAGTCCTTTGAGATCTTCAACAAAGTGTATTCAAGTTAGTGGTAATTGAAAATAAGGGCAAGAATATAGTATGATACTTATCCGTATTGAGAGTGAGTGCTTTCACTTTAATCCCTTATTACATGATAGATTATTTGGAGTGTGGGATTTTTTTTTGTGAGGAGGCATGTAGACTAATTGAGGTGGGTGAAATTGTCATCTTTCGAAAATAAGGGAAATGAGTCTAATTGTGTCATTAATGATGGAGAGTCAATTCTAGAGAGTTAGTGGTTTTCTCTTAGTTTTTATTTAAAGTTTTTTGCATCCTTGAATGTTTTATTAAGTTTATGAGGCATTGTGAGAATAGCTTTTCTCATTCTTGAAGGGCTAATTGTGAATGCTAATCAAGTTCAGAATCATTTTGATCATTTGGTTTTATGAATGGGCTTATAATTGCATAGTATTATTGAGTGAGTAGTAAAGTTTCTTGAGGGCAAGAAAATATTAAGATGGGGTAATTGATGAGTGGTGAATTTACCACTCACTTATATCTAAATTCTTGCACACTACTATGGTTAAATTTTGCAAATGCGGGTAATGTGCCATTTGATTGCAATAATTCTCATGGTTTGAATGTTTGTAGGTAATTGGAAGAAAAGAAGTGAAGTATGCTACAAAGGGAAGAAAAAGGGCAAACCAAGTGCAAAAGATATAAATCTAAAGAAGGATCAACCCCCAAATATTAGGATCGGAGTCTGAGGGTTGTGATTGCAGGAGTTGCTATAGCAATGAGGCAGTTACTAGCCCAAAGGTAGTTTTGTAATTTCGCACAACTGATCCAAATTCTCAAATGGGAAAAAACCCTACACAATAGAAGCTTCGTCTAACTAATTTTAAAGTTTATATAGAGAGAAACCCCACCAATTTGGGAAAGAACAATTGTTGTTAAATTTTCCAAGAAGATTTTTTGTTATAATTGAGATTAAAGCTTTGAGATTATTCTTTCTTTGTAATCAATGGATGCATTGGGTGCTAACTTAGGTATATTTATTTTATCCAATCTCATGAGTAGCTAAATATTTATCTTGGGGTTAAGCTTAATTAGGGTGTTAAAGTGTAAGGATGTTGATTGTTTTCCTAATTATTTTTTATTAATGTTGGGTTTTGTTACTATTCTATGGTTAAACTAATAATTATGGGTGAGAACCCCAATTGAATTGGATTCCACATCATCCTTGAAAGAGGGATGCATGTGATGAGTGGTAGTGAGCAACTATTTGATTTTAGTTCTTTCCTTATAATTATGTTAGAAATAAGGATGTTATGTGAAGTAGCTAAATTGATTGGCATTATCCTAGAAATAGGGGTACCAAGTTGAGGTTTTGGATTGGTAAAATTGGCACTCTCATGAGGTATCAAAAGGAATCAACGATAGAAATTTGGTGTATGGATGAAAGACTTACACTAAGAGCTAAAATCTAGACTACAGAAGTCTTTGACTAAGAAATGGGCTCACCCTCAAACACCTACACATGTATGACCCCTAAGAAAAGTATAACCCCAAGGCTCATCTCTTGTCAGATTCTAATCACCATTTTTTTTCTCTCATTTAGTATCCAAAGTTAATTGTGTTCAAGCAACATTTTAAATCATACCCCTCAGTTTAATTTATGTTGTGATTTAAGTGTACATTGTGGGTAAACGCATAGTGACTTTCGGCATACATAGGTTTTGAAGACTAAATTACACTCCTCATGGATTTAAACCCAAGCTAAGTTGGA
This sequence comes from Capsicum chinense, assembly GCA_026120095.1. NCBI lineage: Eukaryota > Viridiplantae > Streptophyta > Magnoliopsida > Solanales > Solanaceae > Capsicum > Capsicum chinense. Next base: position 126,136,444 of record JAPEIP010000009.1, read on the forward strand.
TTATTATATTGAAAACAACCTCCTTTCCCTAAAATAATGGAGTAAGTTGAGTATTATCCTTATGATAGGTATTTATACTCATAAGATCAAGCTTGAACCAGACTGCATTCCTAGTATTGAGCATCAACACTGGCTAAATGCTTTTATGTAGAAGGTAATAAAGAACTAAATTATTAAGTGGTTGGACGCTGGTATAGTTTACCCTATTGCGGATATCAAGTGGGTCAGTCTGTTAAACGCATCCCAAAGAAAATAAAAAATTACTATAGTGTCGAATAAGAAATATAAGCTCGTGCCAATGAGACCAGTCACAGATTGGAGAGTGTGCTGGACTACAGAAAGCTAAATACATGGACTCTGAAGGATTATTTTCCTATGTTGTTTATGAATCAGATGCTAGACAGGTTAGTAGGCAGGGATTGGTATTATATCTTATGGGTAATAGAGTTATAATCAGATCACTATGCCCTTGAAGACCAAGTAAAAATAACCTTTACCTACCCGTATAGGACTTTTACATTCAAGAGAATGCCATTTGGGTTATGTAATACTCCTACCACCTTTCAGATATGTGTGATATCGATATTCTCTGATATGGTAGAAAACACCATTGATGTATTTATGGACGATTTTTTAGTAGTTGGTGATTCTTTTGATGATAGTTTGGTCTACTTGGAAAATGCTCTCCATTGATATGAGGAATACAAATTGGTATTAAATTTGGAGAAATGACATTTTATGGTAAAAGAAGACATTGTACTTAGTCATAAGATCTCAAAAAAGGTATTTTAAGTTTTTTGGTCCATTCTAGATCTTACAAGCATTTCATAAAGTATTTCTTGAAGATTATGGACCCTATATGAAATCTTCAAGAGAAAGAGGTGAAGTTTGATTTTGATGATGCATCTAAAGGCTTTTGAGTGCTTGAAGGGTCGGTTGATATCATCACCTATGATTGTGTTCCCTGAATGGTACTTTCCATTTGATATCATATGTGATGCATACAGTGTAGTCTTAGGTGTTGTCCTAAGACAAAGGAGAGAAAATAACCTTCACCCAATCTACTATGCCAGCAAGGCATTAAACCCTACTCAGAAGAACTATACTTTTATCGAGCGAGAGTTGTTAGCTATTTTTTTTGCCTTCAATTTTTTTTTCCTATTTGATTGGGACTAAAGTCATTGTCCATATAGATTATGTAGCCTTGAAATACCTAATGGCTAAGAAAGATGCTAAGCTGAGATAGATTTGTTGGATACTCTTACTGAAGGCATAGAAAATAAAGTTGCAAATTACTTGTCCATACTTTAGGAAGAAGAAATGCAGAAATTAGTCGATGGGATTAAAATCGATGATACTTTTTTTGACAAGTGGATTTTAGAAGCATCACAAGACCTAATTCCCTGGTTTTTTTATTTTTCCAACTACATGGCAAGTGATCTTGTCCCAAAAGGCTTGTCCTTCCAGCAGTGAATGAGATTCATACATAAGGTGAGAAAGTTTTCTGGGATGAGCCTTATTTATTTAGAATTTATATGGATGGTGTGATTCGTAGATGCATCCCGGAGGTGGAGATGATAAGCATTCTTGAGGCTTGTCATGCTTCACTCATTGAGGGTCACCATGGAGGAACCCACACAGCCCAAAAAATATTACAATAAGGGTATTACTGGCCTACAATCTACAAGGATTCTCACGAATTTGAACTTGCTTGTGTCCAATGTCAACATCAAGGCAATATCTCATGTGTAACTCCCCGAAATATTCCCTCATAGTTCGAGCCTTAGAGAATGTTGAGTAAAGTGTTATTCCGGCCTTAAAAGTTTGAGATATGTCTTCCTAAGTGTGAGATATTTTAAAACGTGTGGAATTTCCCTAATTTTTACTTTTTATCACATGTAAAATTTGATAAGCTTTCCGTCGATAAAAGATTCACCCAAATTTGATACTTGGGTAAGAAGTTATGGCTAATTTAATTCTTAGTCATAAAACAACATCATTTAAGTGGTTGGTGCATCGCGGAGAAGGTTTATTAGGCAATTGTCGATATCCAGTGGGACTCTGCGATAGTGGCGTATTACGAAGGATCCCAATTTCCCAATAGTTAATTTCTAGTGGAACCCCGCGATAGTGCCGCTTAGCAGAGGAGGCCTAAGTCCCAACTAATGGGACAACGCGATGGCTCCACGTCATGGGGACTTCCAATTTACTAATAGTCAAATTCCAGTGAGCCACCGTGAAAAGTGGCGCATTGCACTGACCTATGAAATTGGGTTCCCAGTTTAATTTTTTTCCAGCTTCGTACAGATGGTAAAAAGGGCACTTTAGACTTTTTCCAAGCCTATAAAACCATGTAAACCCCAAATCAAGTCCATTTACAAGCATTCTATGAAGTTTTTCTCAAGTTTTCTCTCAACAAAAACCCTAAGTATCAAAAACCTCTTCTACGAATCTCAAGAAGCCACCATGGATTTTCTAAATTAAGTCAAGATTCAAGGTTCCCAAGTCAAGGGCCTCAAGAACCCTCATTCAAGAGTACGAATAGAGTTCCAATAGCGAGAGTTCATCCAAAGCTTCTAATTCAAGGTATGTGAAATTTTTAACAAAGGTAAATCTTTCACCCTTGTTCCCAAAAGGCTTATCTACATCATGAATTTCCTAAAATCTATGAGGTTTTTACATGAATTTGAATTGAGTTTTTCCACCCATTATTATTGAATGCATTACTTGATATTTTTCATGAATTAAAAGTCAAATGGCATAATTTTTGCATGTTTTATAGAGAATTTACAGTTGGGTATAAACCCCATGATTTTACTCCTTGAGAAGCTAATATTTGTAATGTTGAGATATTAAAGCATATGACTATGTTAAGATTTTGAGATAAATTTCTGAAATTCCCATATTTTCACATGATTTCTGAATCTATAAGCTATTTATTATGCTTTTGATGAGCTTCAACATGAGATTGAACTATGGGTTAGTAAGCCCTATTTGAGACTTGTGAATTTATGAACTCCTGTGCTATAAGTACCCATGATTTGAGTATTTTAAGATGATTGAGAAATGAATTGACCTAATGGTCCTTTAACTTTGAAATCCACTTCACTATATAAGATTATCATTTTGATTATTGGGTTTGTGGTGAACCATGAGATTATTCTAAAAGTGGATTTTTATAAGATGAGTGCAGATAATCTAAAAGGAGTAGTACTTAGCACTGAGTGGGTAAGTCACTATGGTTTCTTCCCCCAAAACTAAGTTCCACCGTAGGTTAGGCCTGAGGCCGAGTTTATAATGATTATGATTGGTCCTAAGGCCGAGTTTCATTTAGTGATCACTAGACCTAGGTTATACTTCCTGGCAAGAGTATGGCGCTCCTCCCCAACGCGGGGTATCCTCCTTAAGAGCACAAAATGTTGGACTCCTTGTAGCTTGCATGGTTTATGTCAGTTATGAGAACGTCCCTTGCCCTTTAAACTTGAGATCAGCTACTTCTTCGGAAACTAAAGTATTTTCCCTCCGATGAGCTATTTTCCTAATAATGAGGTTGCAAAGTTGTTTCCTAGCTAAAGTATTCCATTGATATGAATTGTCTCTTTAAAAGGAAGTATTTTATCTTGATTTGGTATTTCCCTATGAAGCCTTGAGATGAGATATGTTCACTAAAATAGATTATATTCCTTTTTAGATTGAGTAATTTTCCTAGAGCCTGAAATGAGATATTTTCCTAGAGTGAATGAAATACCTTCAAGCATGTTTCAAAGTTATATGATTCCAAATTCCAAGTATTTATGTTCAAAAAGAGTTATAAGATCTTGAGCATTGATGAAATTTTACTCTCCATGAGATATATGAATGATTTGAAAGTATCGTGTAAAGTTTCTTTATCCCTTGAGTATTGAGAATAAGATAAGATTGTGATTTAAAGTTAAAGTATGATGACTTACGAGATTTGTGCTACACGTTTCATCCTACATGATTTATGAGCTTTACATTTTATACTTGTTCAAGCCATGTGAGTCATCCCATATTGTATACATGACTTGCTTGAAGAATATTGACACTATTTTATACATATGCATTCACCCTCACATACTCAGTACATCCTCAAAGTACTGATTCACATATACGCCTATGTGCTACATTGTCTCATAATGTAGGTACAAGATTGTAGTGCATGTACCATGTCCAACCAGTTCGCAGCTTCCAGTCATCAGGTGATGGGCCCTTTTGATTCAGGGCCATGAGTCAGTGATATAATAGAAAAGTATTGTATTTTCCCTTATTCAGTCGTATTGAGTTGGGGTTGTTGGGAGTCATCACCCATCTACCCATGGTCAGTACTAGTAGAGGCTTCATAGATAGTCAGTAGAAGTTGATGTATTGAGTTTCAGTTTGATGTAAAAGTAGAGTTGAAACGTTGTTACTTCAGTTTTGTATTGAGAAAATTCATAATAGAGTTATCTTCCGCTTTATTCCTCTAGTTTATGCATTTTCTGTAGTTATTTATGTGTTATGCCAAGTGAAGGGTTATCTTGGGGTCACTTGTGACCCTAGGCACCGTGTAGCATCCCAAGGGGTGATTTTGGGTCATTACATCATGACATCATGAACTCCCCTTAACCTCTATTATGGATTTAGAGCTGTTTGATGTATTGTTTTGATAAATGGACCTTACCCAGGGCTTTTACCTCTTATGTCAGTTAGTGGTTGACCCGCATACCATTAAGCTTTATCATAAATAAAATTTAAAAAAAATACAAGAACGGGGATAAAGACCTTACCTCTGATCCCATATACTTTCAGAGTCGACTATCCTACTAAGGCCAATTCACTTATCGCCAATACTATAAATGAAACCTTGATCTAAGAACCTAGAAGAGAGGACTCTTCTCAGTACAATATAATCTAGGATAGCATAAATAAGGGAGACTCTTGCCTTACAAAGTAAGAAGAACATAAAAAACCTAAACCACTTCATAAAAGCTATAAACTAAAGAGAATAGCATAGATGAAGATGATGAGAAAAATAAGTGAAACAAGTGCAAGAACCTCCAACTCCATGTTGGGTGGTTTCTTGTTGCGTTTTGGCTTCCTATATCTAAAAATAGACATAGTATGAAACATCCTCTAGTATCCTGAGGAAGGTGATAAAAGCTATAGTAATACTAAGTGGAATACACATCATGACTATGGTTAGATAGAGTATCTGCCACAATGTTTGCCTCCCTTTATGTGTGAACACATCTGAAGCAATCAAGTACACTAATGAGATCCTATAGCTTTTCAATGTACATGCAAATTCTCCCAGGTGGGGTATTATCACATTTGAGCCACTTAACTAGAAGTTTGGAATCAACTTCTAGTATCACTCTACTATAACCATGATGAATACACCAAGTAATTCCTATAAGAGCCGCCTGAACCTCGATTTGGTTACTGGAACCAACTCCAAGAGGTGCCCCAAAAGAAAAAATCATCTTGCTTTCACTATCTATCAGAATGCCATCTACTTTAATTTTCCCTGGATTTTCAAAGGCACTACCATCTATATTCAGCTTTACCACGGAATGATGTGGTTTGGTTCATAAAACTTGTGTAACTTTCATTTCATGGTGGCAATTTTTTTTATAAGAATAACAAACTCCCTCCAACAATTTATCCAAGAACTATATGGATAAAAAGTAGTCAACAACATATGAAGATGCTTAATAATGGAGAAAATAACCCTCGTTGCACTTGATTTCATTCCCCCATATTTTCTAGTGCACTTATTTTTCTAAAGATTCTAACAAACAAAAATAGGAGTTGTTTGAAGAATGAGTTTGTGAATCTCATTATTATATTTAGTAATCCACCACCTCATCAACAAATTTCTCAAAGGAGTAGTATCATGTTGAATGCCTCAAAAAGTAGAAAAATACCCCCAAATATGTGTCGTAAAATTACCAGTAACAAAAATATGCTCCTCTGTATGAATACCCGGCCTATAAAAACAAGAACAAGCTACCGTTTCATGCCCAAAAGTAACAATTTTGTCATTAGTTGGTAGCATACACCTTAGAGCTCTCCAAAAAAGAAAACATGTCTTGAAAAGAATATTCTTATGCCAAATAAAAGAATTCGTCCAATTGGTGCTTTTCTTCTCCCTAACCAAATTCCACACTGAAGAATAAGAGAAAATTCCACAAGAATTCAGCTTCCAAATGGCTCAATCAACTGCACCTTTTTGATATATGAACACTGTATTGAGAATTTTATGAACAAGCGAAAGAGGTGCATGTTGTCTAACCTTTTCTTCATTCGATAAAGCATCAACAAGGAAGTCCGAAACCATAGAATTATCAAGAATTAGTATATAGTTGTTGTGCAAAGAAGTAGTCCCTACAGCAATCCAATGATCCCACGAAAAACTACAATTTCGCAACTTTAAGTGCCATTGAATATAATTTTAAGCTTTGGCTTTATTGATCATCATGAGCTTCCAAGAGATTGATTGGTATCCCATTTTTTGCTAATAGGACTAGATCTTTGACAAAACTTAGCTCTTCGAAAATCACCCCACAATGATTTCATGGACCTAAAGGTCCACCATTACTTATATTACAAAGCTAAGCGAATGTCATCAAGGTTTTTAACACCAATACCATCTTTTACATAAGGAAAACTAAGATTTCCCCAAGATATCAAATGGTACTTTTTCTTTTCATTGCCCCATCCCCAAAATAAATCTGCAATCAATATTTTAATTTTCTTAAGAGTAGTTGGAGTAGGAGACACCGCCAAATGAATATGAATTGAGAGAGATCAAAGAACCAATTTAATCATAGTAACTGTACCTCCATAATTCAATATCTTAGTTTGATAACCTTTGATTTTTGTAATCACTTTTGACACTATTCCCATGAACTAAATGATTCTTTTACCCCCAATGTATAAAGGCCATCCCAAGTAAGGAATAAGACTATCCTTACAACTGAAACCCGTAATCCTCTTCACCCTGCCAATATTATAAACTGGTGCTTTGGAATGGATCATGAAATTGCTCCTGTCTTTATTGATCAGCTTCCCGAAAGTCTCTTCATAACCCAAAAGCTTTTTTATGATAAGCTGGAGTGAATGCTTAGTGGTGGATGTAAATGTGATTATATCATCTGCGAAGCTCAAATGGTTCACCTGAGGCCCATTATACTCCATATAAAAAACTTGATAAATATAATTATCATTCAGATTATTCAACAATCTACTCAAATCCTCCATACCAAAATGAACAGTAATGAGAAAGGGGATCTCCTTTCTTAAGACCTCTTGTAGAATGAAAGAATCCATGCCTTGAACTATTCACTATAACCATGTACCAATTATTTGACATTATACTCCATATTATATCAATAATAATCTCTCCAAAATCCATTCTCTGGAGAACAAGACAAATGTAGGACTAAGAAACCCTATCATATGCTTTGGTCATGTCTAATTTTATAACCACATTGTCACCTTCCTTAGGCTTCTTGATGCTGTGAATAATCTATTGTATAAAAATAATATTCTAGGAAATATTTCTACCTTTAACAAACCCTAATTGATTATCAAGAATAATAAAAGGCTAAATAGAAGTAAGGATGAGGCAAATGAACTTGGAAGTAACTTTTCTAATGAAGTTACTGAGAGATATAGGCCTGAATTCCGACAACTTATTAGGATGTTCCACTTTGGGTAGAAGAACCAAACATGTGAGAGATAAATATTTAGGAATAGAATGACCACAAAAGAATTATTGCACAATGTATAGCAAATCCTTACTAATAACCCCCCAATAAGCTTGGAAGAATTTTCTTGCCATACCATCGGGTCTTGCCGCAGAAGTAGGACTCATGGAGAATACAACCATTTTCAACTCCTCAATAGAAGGCATATATTATACCATCTAATTCTAATTTTTAGTAACCAACCTATGGATACAAGTAAGAACATGTTCATTTATCAACTTCTCTTCACCTATGAAAATACTCTCAAAATGACAACAAGCAGCCCGAGTTATATTTTTATCTCCTTTAATACTATTACCAAGGTCATGACTGATTTATAAATGAATAATCTTCATATTCTTCCTCTAAGAATAGCATGGAAATACTTGGAATTAATGTTTTCCTCTCAAAACCATTGAAGTTGTGACTTTTACTTAAGGATAGATTGTTCAAGTTTGAGAAATCTAATACATTCAGCCTGCACACAAATAAGCTTGGTTCTACTTTTGCTAGTGTTTTTAGTAAGAATATCATATTCCGCAATTCAAACCTTTTCTTTAAACTCTTTAATAGTAGCATAAATATCACTAAACTCACCTTTTGACCCATTGTTGAAAGTATTGGAAACCCTTTTCAACTTTATATGAAAATGCTACATAGGATTTCCTTTAATTGGTTTACTACAACATGTTTTAATAGTGTATAAAAAGTTGGGTTATCAACCCAACAATTAAGAAACTTAAAATACCTGAAGGGGTACAAACCCCAGATTTAGCAGAGATAAAGGTTGAGTTGGTTGAGCTCAAGAAGGAAGTTAAGGAGATATATACTAGACTATTTCTATCAATGCCTATTATTGAGGAGAACCTTATAAAGAATGAGATACTCGATATTTAGGCTATACCATCAACCACAACAACTAATATTAATGGTAGCGAGAAAAGTAATAAGAAGAAAAGAAAAAGGAAGAAAACAAAAGATGAAGAGATTAAGGTTGCAAAAGTGGAGAGCATTTAAAGTGAGCAGGACCGCCGGATGAGGGTCCAAGATATAGTGGTAGGAGGTTGTAGTTCTCAACCTACAAATATTGGTGATTTGACCAGTAGTGCAACTTCACTCCCAGAGCCACCATTTAGCGAGCCGACCATAAACGATGCCATTGAGAGTGGGGCCTATTTCAAGGCCCTTATATTAATGATGTTTGAAGTGGCACCTACCACATAAAGGTATGTCCTCTCCTCTTTAATTTTACATTATAGATGCACTACGACAGTGCATAATTTATTAGTTGGTGATGAAGGTGTACCATATAGACGTCGTGAGTTGTTGTTGTCGTGTTTCTTTTCCCATTGACTATAGTTTAAATGCGGAATTGACATGTTTAGTTATGTTTTTGTATTTTGTGATGTTTTAAAAGATTTTTATTTGGGATGAAATTTTGTATCTAAGGCAGTTGGCATTTTTTTGAAAGATTGTGCTGAATTTGATAAAAAAAATTTGAGAAAATGATACCCCTTCTAAAAAATTTGACAACTGTGTGATATGTGTATGCATCTGACCAATGTGATTCTCATAATTACATTAGAATTAGGGACAGAATAACTGTTGTGAACAATTGTATGAACAGGATAAGGAGAAACTAACAATGCCGCCCTGTACAAAGTGTATGTGAGGTGTTACTTAGTTCTCTGTGTGTATGGAATCAAGAACTTGCTTGGTTAGTCTTTTTTAAGTTGTAGGGTCATCAGTTAGTAAAGGATCATAGGAAATTTCTAAAACCAGCCCACTTTAGTCTAAGTAACCAACCAAATGCAAATAAGAATTCCTTCATCCCGAATTTAAGCCTTAATGGACTTAAATTTTGTTTACACCGATTGACCTTTCCATTTTGATTATAATGAACCTATTTTTTCCCTGGTCCTCCTTAGATACTATGCACCTCAACTCAGTCAAATCACCTAAGGTGAGGGTGGCTATCATAGGGGTGCACAAGGAAAAATGGGTATGAAGATGGGGTATGAATAGAAAAGAAAGCAGGGTTGGGTGTGGTAGAAAATAAAGAGTGAGAAAATTGTGAAAAATAAAAAAATAGAAAAAGAAAGCTATGAAAAATGAGAAAAAGAAAAAAATAGTAACCTCACCCAATCTGAATAAGTAGAAGAAAAAAGAATAAAAAGGTAGATATAAGGATGGATTGGAAGAGAAGCGGACCCCAAAGTAATTGTAGTAGCAAGGAGGCTTAGTCACTAAAATTTTCCAAATATAACATATCATCCCCAAGCCTACGTTACAAACCAAATAAAGTCCTATAGTGATCCTAACCCGACTGTCCAAAAACTAAGGCAAAGAAAATAAGGGCAATCCTATGGCATTCCGTGCACACTATGGAACTTCTTTATTGGTGATAGCGCCTCTTGTCCATCCCTATATTATTATGTATGATATCTATTAGTTAATGGGAATTTTTTGATTGTGAAGGAACATGAGTCGCGTTTTTATATTACTTACCCGTTCGGGTAGTGTGACTTGTAGATATGTCTAGTTGTTTATTGCTAATGTAATGCCATAACTTGATTCCTTTGGGTCATGTTTTTGTTCTTCATCTATACGCACAATGGAGTTTGAAAGCCTAAAAATAGAAGAGGGTAATGTGTTTTGAGATGAAGATGGCAATTGACTTCCTAAGGTATCTTAGGATCTTCCTGTTTAACCATCATATTTGTAGTTGTTTTGCGTATTTTCCTGAGGACATGCAAATGTTCTAAGTTAAGGGTGTTGATGTGCCATAGTTTCATGGAAAATTCAATGCTTAAAAAGGTTAAATTATGCATTGAATTAGGTTATTTAATCGGATATGATGGATGTTTTGTATGTATTGCAAGGAAATTAGGTTGGAAGTGGCCTTCAATGACAAATGGAAGAAAATGCTCTAAAAGATGAAGTATTGGTTAAGATACGAGTTGTACGGTTACCTTACAACTCGTAGCTAGACTCGTGTGGATAATAATAAGAAAAGATAAGTCCAGGAGAGAAGTAATGGAAGGTTATGAGTCATAGGATTAAACTACAAATTATAATATGGAGTCGTACTATGACCAAGATGCAAAGTTTTGAGAACTAATCTACAGTTGTTTTAATTGAAGATCACGAGTTGTAATGTTATACTATACCTTGTGGTAACGAGCCGTAAAGACAACAAACTAAAGTGCCATAAAGTTGTAAAGCTACTGGAGTGGTTATGACTAGAAGCCTATGACTCGTAAGGTAACTATAGGAGTTATGATGTCTAAAGCCCAATGTGAGCTACAATAGTAGGCAGCAATCTGTAATCAAACTTAGCAACTTGTTGCAAGAGGTGTGACCATTGCCGACTTAATTTTCTTATTTTATTTTAATTAGGATTTCTTTATTATTTTGAGAAACTATAAATACCCTAGGGTTATTCCTTTATTATGTTATGTATTCTTGAACTTTCCACACACTTTGACTTCTTGATACTCGATATTTTTTTTCTTGGGTTTTTGGTTTCGTATTCAATTAGAGATTTTGGATTTGAATCTTTCATCATTGTGCAATTAATTACATGTCTTCTTTATTGATTTCCATGGTTTGTTGCATAAGCATGAGCGGCTAAATTCCTTAACTAGGGGTGTGGGAACCTTGGCGGATTAAAACTATAGGAGAAGCGGAAGATTAATTTAGATTGTTGTGTACGTGTATGGTAAACTTCTTCATATTTAATGCCTTCTAAGCTACTGCAGAATCTTGGAAATTGCCTGAATTCAAGATGATATTCACAAGGGATTTAGAGATTAGGAAAAGGGATTATGACAGTGATTTGAGGATATCAACCCTTGTCTAATCAACTTAAGAGCCAAAATGTGATAGTTGTACTGGGGTCAAGGACAAGGGATAGTAAGGCAAAGCCTTGAGACTCAAAATGTGAAAGGTCAAATTTATCAATGCATTCACAAGATGGTTAATAATACATAATTTGTTATACTTTGCATACAGAACAGTGGGATAGGTGAACCGAACACGAGAATTCTACGGTGTTAGAAGCCAGGGGGAACACAGTCCTAGTGTTCATCTTTTATTATTTACAACCTCACGCACTCAAGTTCTATTATGTGTTACCGTGACTTTAAAATCCTTGTATTTACTTTTCCAAAATTCCCATGATTAAATCAAGTTTGAGATATAATTCCATGCATTCCCTATGGGTTCGACACTAACCTAGTTTGGGTTACTATATTTGACATTGATCGCAACATACTTCTTTGGAGGTTAGTTTTAGGTGATATCACTAGCATCTACAAATGCCAAAACACACCCAGACATCAAAATAGAAAGCCTAACCATCTAGTTAGCTAAAGATTGAACCTATAAGGCTAAAAGCCTCTCTTGGGTCAAAAGATACGCCAACCTACCCATGCTAGTCGACTTTTGGCTTAAGGCATCCACAACTATATTTGCCTTTCCTAAATGATAAAGAATAGTCAAGTCATAATCCTTGAGGGACTCAAGTCAATGAAGCTGCCTCATATTAAGATCTCCCTGGGTAAAGTAGTAATGAAGGATAAGATGATTTGAGTAAATTTCACAATGGACTCCATATAAATAGTGCCTACACAACTTCAAAGAAAAACCAATCGTGCACAATTCCATATCATGGGTCGGGTAATTCCCCTCATGGGGCTTCAACTGAAGAGAAGAATGCATAGTTCCTTACCCTCCTACATCAACACAATACCTAACCCAACACTTGAAGAATCACAATATATTGTTAAACCTATGTCCTTCTTGATCAAATTCATGATAGGAACTAAAGTCACAAAATTATTGAGCTTTTGTATGCTCACCTCACATGCTTCAGACCACTGAAAAGAAATCTTCTTATGAGTCAACTTAGTCAAAGAAGTTGCAATAGAAGAGAAACCCTCAACAAAACACCGATAATAGCTAGCTAAGCTAATAAAACACTAAATCTCAACAGGCGAAGTAGGTCTAGCCCAATCACAAACTGATGCAATCTTGGTTGGATCAACCATAATACCCTTTTTCGTCACCATATGACCCACGAAAGAAAGAACCTCCAGCAAAAACTTACACTTGGATAACTGGGCCTACAACTTCTCATCTCTCAGTCTCTGAAGAACAATCTGCAAATTCTCCTCATGCTTAGACTTACACTTTGATTAATCCAAGATATCATCTATAAATATAATAACAATGGAGTCGAGATACGATCCAAACACCGAGTTTATCAACTATATAAACGCGGATGGGGAGTTGGTCAATCCAAAAGACACAACCAGGAACTCATAATGACCATATCGACTCTGAAAAGTTGTCTTTGGAATATCCAAAACTATAATCATCAATTTGTGATAACGTGAGCTTTAATTAATCCTTGAAAACACCACAACACCTTGAAGCTAGTCAAACATATAATAAATATGAGGAAGAGGATATTAATTCTTAACCATTATCTAGTTGAACTATCAATAATCAATACACACCCAAAGAGACCCATCCTTCTACTTCAAAAATAAAATAGGGGAACTCTAATGTGATACACTAGGTTGGATAGATCCCTTATCAAACAACCCCTCTAATTAGTCCTTCAATTCCTTCAACTCAGTTGGGTCCATCCTATAAAGAGGAACGGAGATAGGCTTGGTGCCCTATTCAACATCAATAGAAAAGTTGATATCATAATCCAGAGGCACACTAGGCAAATCCAAAAGGAAATATCCATAAAATTATAAACAAAACAAATAGAATATAATGAAGAAGATGAACCCATTATAGTAACATGAATATGAGAAAAATAAGATAAACATCCCCTCTTAACCAATCTATGAACCTGAACATAAGATAGGATCCTCTTAGGACACGAATAAAGTGCACCCTTCCAAGAAATCATTGGCACACCCGGCAAAGAAAAAGTCACGATCTTAGCATAATAATCTAGGACCATATTATATGGATCCAACCAATACATACCCAAAATAACATCGCAATCAACCATATCTAACATAAGCAAATCTACCAAAGTCTCACGCCTAGATAAAGTCATAATGCAAGATCTGTATATCTCCACCACTAAAGAATCACCTATTGGGGTAAATAAAAAAATAGGCATGGTAAGAAGATCACTAACAAGATCAAAACCCAAAGTAAAATATGCAGATACATAGAAGAAAGTCGACTCAAGATCAGATAATACAGATGTAGATCTGAAACATATAGGGACGATACCTATGATTAAAGCATTAGAAGCTTCTGCCTCTTGTCTAGCTACTATAGCATTACACTATCAATGGCCACTAATTGCTTGAGTGGTCCCACAACCAAAACCATGAGATCCACTACCTCTGTCTTTTGTACCTCTAGTAGCCTCACAACTGGAATAGAAGAGGCTCTAATCACATGACGGGAGAAGTCCTTGGTGACATGGCCTATTCATCATATTTAAAGCATCCTCTATGGCCCAACTCAATATGAGAAGGTACAATTGGGCTCAAAGAATCACCTTAAATTGCTGAACCAGAAGATCTACCACCCAAACCCTATAAAGATGTCTGCATCGACCTACCTTAATATCCAAAATAATCTTTTAAATCCTTACTATGTGAAATCTGACCAATGAACTCACCAAAAAGATGTACCTTCTTGGTGCCTCCCTGAGATGCCCGAAGAATACCCTTAGTCATCTTAGCATGATCCACTATACTCTGAATAGATGCCCTTATTACAACCATCTTTGATGTAGCCAACTGAAGAGAAACATCCAAACCCTTCAAAAACATCTGAATCTTCTTAAAATCAATAGAAATACTAGCATAGGAATATTTGGAAAAGGCTTAGAAGCATTCCTTATACTCTAATATAGTCATAGAGCCTTGCTCATGATGATCAAACTCATCACATATCTGATCCCTAAAACTATAAGGTACATACCTGCCTAAAAATATATTGTCAAACTGATCATAAGTCATATTAGGAAAATTAAGAGGTATGAAACTAACCAGTGACCTTCACTAATCTGTAGTAGTATCTCTCAATTTATATATAGTATAACCAATCCCATGCGACTCAAGAGAACCCAATTTATGAAACTTCTCACGATAATCAATCAGGAACTTATAAGACTTCTCACCCATAACACCTTTAAATTAATAAGACCCAAATGACTAAATCTCCCAAACCTCTTTTAATCCTTAGAAGACATAAAAATGCTTGCAGTAAGATGAGGAATAGTGAATCTTGGGAGATGAGATCCTATTTGAGTAGGTAATATAGATAAAGGCTAGACTCTTGATCTTGGGGTACCATACTCAAATATCGACACTAAAATAGGAATATGACTACAGGTCTAATGAATACCTAATATAAAAGTGGTGCAACAAAAGGATCCACACTCAAAATTGGAAGAACACCAGGCATAACAAAAAGAGAACCCTCTAAGAAAGTCAGCAAACACACCAACAACCCCTCAAAGACTAGGGCAGATAAACTATAAGAAACTGGAACTAACCCGCATCCAACATACTCAACTTGAGGCTTAGGAGAGAGTCCTCTAGTAGAACCTTAGCTGGGAATAATCTATGGGCCCATCCACTCTCTCAAGTCTATCCATGACTTGAGGCCCCTTCTCTCGTTGAACTCTTTCTCTCAAAAAGTATTTGTATTTCTGGCCTCATGGGACCTAGTCAGCACCATATATGCAGAAAGAGTGAAACATAACTCAAAACAAAAGGTATGAAAGAACTTATCACAATAAGAAATAAAATGTCAAAAGTTTCCTAAATACATCTAATAGCCTATCAATGATAATTACGGACGTCTACATACTAATCTGTGAGACTCTATTAGATAACCCATTCTTACACCATTAAGACTAATGAAACCTAACTACTGTGATACCAATTTGTCATAATCAAATATTAAGGGTTATGATGACACTTGTCGCGACATACTTTGACAAGTAAGACTCTTTCCCAAACTGATATATAAAAGTGGAAAAGATGAAAATACCGCCAACATATATTTTCTAGAAAGAATCCAAGCTATTTATAATAATAAGTACAGAAAGAATATAATCAATAATACTACCATAACTCCTAAAACATGAGTCAACGATATAAGAACGTATCTAGTACAACTCAAATTCAAAAGAAATACATAAGATGTCCAAATATAAGAAAAACTTTGTCTATGAAATAAAAGTAAAGACATACTCTATAAGAAAGGTAGTAGAATATATCTGGATGCATGAAAGTCAACTACTACCTCGAAAGAACAAATATTGACCAATTTAACAAAGATGGGATATATATGTAATCGGACCTGCATTAAATGGGTACAATAGGCATGAGTATGATCCACTTATACTTAGTAGGTATTCTAGGCCGACCGAGCAAAGTAGATAATAAAACATACAACATAAACATAAAGGGAATATCATCTGCAATCAGAAAATATCCCACAATGGTAGCCTACATAGCTTGCCCTAATAATTCAAATATATCACATATATTTGTGTCAATAATAATTAGTTAGAACACAAGTATACATTATATCACATACATGTAGAAATAAGGGAGAACAAATATAAACAAGATCATCAATTATAAATAACGGAAGATAGATCAAATAGATATATGATAAGTTAATATGGAAATTTGATCATAATATAAACACAATAAAGCAAGTGTAAGCATAAGATAATGATGATGATCATACACAAGGTTATCACACAACCTCTGTATACACCCATGGAGGTAAGCCTCTTGAAGTGGGACCCATGAGGGTTTATCAACCCATATACCATCCATATATATCCATATCTCCTCCCCAGCATATTTCTCAAGGAGAGTTTTATAAGATGTTAAATTTTTTATCATATAAAGGTGTTTCTAGTGTTTCCTGGATGTTGCCATGTTGTACCATTTGTTTCATGAATGAGTATGACATGAGGATGAGAGACACACAACTAATAACAATGGATATTTCCACAACCAGTCACAAGATGTACTTCCACAACCAACCACAATGATATATTCCTTATTTATGCCAGAAAATATCCACTCATTATTTCCCACTATCTATGAAATTTCACATGATTTATATGCCGATAAAGTATGAATATACAAAAATACACCAATGGCACAATATTAGGCATTTCAACAACACAATACAATTATTTCCAAGTATATCAGGCTATCCACATCACATAGGACCCCACATGGTCATAAATCACGTAATATCTAAAAAAATAATAACATCACAAATAAGGCCCCACACGGGAACAACATATTAAGATAGCCAATTTCATGGATAGTTTCCATCCCCTTAGCATGTATTTATATAAAAATTAACTACCTAACCCAGTCTTAAGAGTTAAGCCATAACTTACCGTGAAGGCCGAAACTGGTCTACAACACTTTAACCACAAAGCCCTAATTCTAACTAACAGTTCCAAAATTAACTAAAACCAATAAATATAGATTCTATTCATCAAAATAAGTCTAAAGATACTCATATTGCCGACTTTTACTTCAAGATCAAAATGGACCCCTGAAATGAATTTTCAAAAAAAGAAGGATAAATTTATAAGTTTACTTCAAAAATGAATTCTCCATACCTTTAGATATCTACAGCTGAAAAAATTAAATCGAGTTAAAAATGAGGTTCAAATTGAAAAAAAAAACTATTTTTTGAGCTTTACTGCATAATATCTTGGAAATCCATTTTATAATTAAGAATCGAAGTTGTTTTGAAGATGAAATTTAGGGAAAATAGAAATTATAGGATTAAGAATATTATTCAAGTGAAAATATTTAGACTTTGGGGCTAAATCAAGTACTAAGGTTTTTGGGTTTTTGAATAATTAATAATGAAATTTGATAAAGAAAAGAGTGAATTTTCATCTTAAATCCATAAGAGAATCAATAAACAAATGTTCATCTAGCTTCCCAAGCACCCACAAACTTCACTTTTAAGCTCTCACACTATATTAAGATTTGGCTCTAAAAAAGCAAGATGAAAACTGAGCTAAAACTGGGGAAAAGGGGTTATTTATACTTATACCAGGTTACCAAGTACATAAGAATTAAACACATTCCTCAAATAAGTTTTACCCTTTATTGCAACTTGGTGCACTAAATTTGGTAAGTCCAAAATGGACTTTGATAGGGTGCCCAAGATAATCTCAAAATTTGATATACACTAACGAACTATGTAACCACTCTAAATTTGATGCTCTGGACTCAATGAAAATATCAAAAAAAATTTAAAATATCATTTTCACATAGTCAACCCCTAAAACCTAAAATTTTACTTTCCCAACTGTGGACTAAAATGAGATTTAAAAACCGTAAAACCACACCAACTATGTTACCACCCTAAAATAAATATTTTTGATCTTCTAGCATAGTCCATTTAGCCATCTATCTTATAGATCAAAATAACCATAGATGTCCAAAAGGCTTTCAAAGCCTCCAAAAATAACAATATTGCACATATCATACCAAAATACATCAGAAACCATGCCAATTACCTCATACCACAAAAATACCACAATACAACTATGGGGAGGTCTAAAATAGTCGAATTACAAGAAATCACAAATTTTACATATTTCATCAAATTTTAGGTCGTTACATGGGGCCCTTTCGATAGAGGGAGTCAGACCCATATAGCCTGTAGGTGCTTTTTACATGGAGTGAGCTATATTATTCAAGCCAATGTTTTAAAATCTCATGCTCATGATTCTTATCCCTATCCTGACATTCTATATATGTATTTAAATATTATGTATGTGGTTTTGAATGGTTTTTGGCAATGGAATTATCTTATCCCATTTCCCTAAGTTACATATTGGTTCTTTCCTCACTGACCATCTCTAGATGCTGCATCATTTTATGATGTAGGTTTGGAGGACTTTTTTATTTCTCCTATGCAACATTAGGTGGTTTGGTATGTTTAGTGGTCTGCTTTAAAGTGGTGAGCCTCCATATTTTGGAAAGCCCTACCATTTCATTAGGTTTCATTTCATATTTTGGGAATTGTGAAATCCTTTCTATCATGGTTGGGGGCATGTCCCGAATTCATTGTTATTTTTAGTTTTAGAGGCTTTTATGGACAAGTATTAGGATTGATGGTTGTTTACTTTAGATTCTTAGAATTTCTATTTGACTTACCTATTCTTCTTATTACTATTTGGTTGGATTCCATTAGATTTTTTTATTATGCTCTTGAGGTTAGGGTAAGGGGGTGGTCTCTAGTCTATGGTGAATTTAAGATACCAATCATGAGTAACCCTTGGTTTAGGTCATGACAACCCTAGTATAAGAGCATGGTTTAGTATCACTAGATATCCACAAAGCAGTGTTGAGTAGATTACCTTTTATAGGTGTGTAGTGCTCCACACTTATAAGGGTTAGGCTATGAAGTATTTAGAAAGTGATTCTTATTCTTCCATACGCTAGATCATACAATACCATTGTCTATATTAAAGTTATCCAACTTCCTTCCTTTCTTTAATTTGTGGGCTATGTCTCATTATCGAGGAGATAAAAGTTCAAAGTCTTAGCTTCCTAATTGTGTGGTCCTTTCCGAATGAGTTGTCAAAAATTATAAAATGACACAAGGACTTGAAAGGAGTCCATTTGTGCATCAAAGTGTGTTGATTCAAGTGTATACCTCTATATTTATAAATTATGCTTTTCAACCCAAGGTAAGATGTGTAGTTTATTCATTTTAAAAACTTTATCATAGAAATCTCAATTTAGGAAAGAGATATGCATCTGAATACAAGAATAGTATTTATATCCAAGAGGTAGAATAAATAGGATTTGATTACCTATGAATAGTAAGATGATCCTAAGGTTAGTGATATAAAGTCCTAAGTTCAGAATTCAAAGTGAGGGTAACTTTTTAGTGAAAAGGGGTTAGTGGTATTTGTATAACCATTAACTAAATGTTGGGGGTTTTATGTCCTTACGGTATTATTTATGGTGTACCAAGATTAGCAAACTTAAGGTGTCTGGTAAAAATATAGTGGTTAGTTAAAATATTTGCATCTTTAGTTGAAATAAGAAAGGAGCTCATGAGAACTAGATATTGTAGTAGTAACATCTATCATAAGTTGTGAATGGAAGAATTCATCGGTTCTTGATTTATAAAGTTAGAATTCACTTGGTAGAGATCATACAAAAGGGAACTCAGTGGTGTTTATAAAATTTGTAAGGTAGTTGGAATTAATGCATAGGTAAGTGGATGTGATGTGCAAGGGGTGAATTTTCTATAGACCATAATAAGATAGGTCATAAGATTAAGATTAAGTATCCTTATTATGTGGTTTTACTATACAAAGTTTCCCTTGATTTTTACCTAGTAGTTGTAAGCCAGTTAAGTAGGTAAGAAGATATATGGTAGATTATAAGGTGTAGCAGTAATACTGTAGAAAAATTATGCTCGTAGGTCGTAGTTAAGTGAAATAAGGAATTTGGATTGATTAACTTGTCATATATTTTGATGGACTAGTAGAGTATGTGGGGCATTTTATTGGAAAGTCATGAATGGTAATAGATGTTAAGTTTGAACTTTAGATATTGTCTGTGGTGAAAAAAATAGTAGCTGGTGTATGCAATAGCCTAGATTGATAAATTATGAAAAAATTAAGTATATAATTGTGATATATATATATATGGGTTGGTGTTAGAACAATGAATTGTGGATAAACCAATAGATGGATAAGAGAATTAAGTTATAAGAATGAAATGTACTCGATCTTGAGTTATAAGTGCCAAGTGTACCTAGTTCATGTTCTTTAATTTCTTAGTATGGAGAAGTCTAGGGAGTTGATATATGGTGTTCTTTAGAGATGAACTGAGGAAAATATTGAATGATAATGTGAGCCCTTGGTATAGTTTTTAAACTTTTTGTTATGTTTTGAGGTTATACGATTAGAGGTTTAATTCTAGTATGCTAAAGAGTGGAGAATTGATTTTTATGTGTTAAGAAATGTGGATATGTATGCCCATGAAAATGTTAGTTATAAGATGATGACTTTGGAAGCTAGAGGAATCTAAGAGTAGGGCCCCTATAAGAAATGTCATAGCAAAAAGGTAGTACTTTTCCTATAATAGTTTATTAGGCAGAGTTTGGCATTTATGTGTATAGTGATACCCTATTGTACTGAGTGTTGTGCTTATAGATTTAATTAGAGGATATGTCTGTAAGTCAAGGATAGTGACCTTTGAGATAAAGAGGAGATTATATCCTAATGGAGATCTTGAATTTTCTCATGGTTTTGAGTTTCAGGGAAGAGTCATGATAAATCTATTCTTATTCTAGCAAATTTCCCCTACTTCGATTTAAGAGGACATCTAGCAATTACTTATGTATTCAAATTGTGACTATGCCTAATGTCCGGGTTCTCTATGCAACCTATGTCCATGCTTCGACCCTTTATTTATGATCTATGTGTTCGATATGTGAAACCCTTCATGCCTATTAGATCATTTCTTAGCATCACATTCCCCACCTTAAGCAGTTCAACAAATATAAGTTATAATTAAATAGTATCACTTCCCTTTCCTATTACATGTAATTTAGTCCTCCAATTACCCTCCATATGTGTAACGCCCTGAATCTAGTACCCGAAATGCCACACGGTGCTCATGACCCCGAAGGACCATAAGCTAATCCATAACTGATATCTATACCTATACACTGCATAATATACTATATAAATGCGAAAATAAAGGCTGAAAGGCCATAAGGTTCAATGATCTAATAAAACATAACATCTGAAGATATGGTATATTAATACCAAAATAACTGAAATAACTGTCTGAACATACTAGTATGAAAGCCAATAAATTGTCTGAATAAGGAGTTGATAGGACATGTCCCCAACTAACTCCAACTACTAAAATAAATTAATTAATGATATAATAAAGTAATAGTCATGTCCTTGAAGGATGAGGACTCACTGCTAACTCTGAGTACCGAGACTAAAATGCTACTGATGCTTTGGAGCTCGTGCTTCAGAACCTATGGTATAAAACACCATAGAAAAAATACGTTAGTATGATTGAATGTACTAATATGCATGTGAGGTAGGCTGAATGAAAAAAGTTTAAATGCATGAACAATGCTAACTGACTATATAACATGAACCTGAGAATACATGCATAAATAAATAACTGTAACTAAAGTCATGATGATATTGACTACTGAGTTTGAATACTACTAACATGAGTATTGGTAACTGATACTGAGCAATTGTATCTGATAGTCTAGGTTCTAATCTAGCTGAGTTCTGTTCTGTCCTGAGTTGACTGTATCTGACAGTCCTGAATTCTATAGAAATATCTGAGTTCAATTATTGAGATTGAATAACTATATCTGACAGTCATGATCTGTAACTAAAACTGTAGGAAGTATTTATCTAACTGACATGCCCTAAATAATACAATATAGATGAGTTGGGGTCCAATCTGTAACCCTAATTGGAAGGGTTTCATTACCGCACCACTGTAAGGACAATCTATGAGTAACCCTCAAATAATAAGTAACTCTAGTGAGAATGGTGTGAACCCTCATATAACAAGTTAATCCACCTTATCTATCCTCAAATAATAGGCTATGATGTCTCAACCTACGCTAGCTACGTAGTTCTGAAATTTAAGGATTGCTTCTATGACTTACACACTCATATAACATGTGGGTTCCCATCCTTGGGTTCGCTCAGTGCTAATTTCTACTCCCATCTGAATAGATACTAAACATGATTCACTGAACTGACTGGATTGAGTTAACTGAATTTTTGTGGACTAACGGAATGCTACTGAGAACTGATAACTTTCTGAGATTTCTGAGATTTCTGAGATTACTAGATTACTGAGCTTTTCTAAGTCACATGACTGACTGAGTTCTATGGATCATGTCTTGACTGAGGATATCATGAAAACATGACACTGGCTCTAGGCACACAACTATATTTTTTGGGTACAAGTACCCCCAAGACTCGATGGAAAAAAACTGACAAAGTATGACTTTCTTTAATACATGACTAACATCAACAATCCATAATATAATAAGTTGGATATTTCATGAAGTACAAGTTCTAAAGCACCACAAGGGCTACACATGTATCCATAATTCACTGACTAAGATATTTCATCAAATATTAGGCATGCATAAACTTGTAAATGAATGGGGATTTCATATTATCACACTAGTATGACACTTTTCCTTCACATAGGCGTTTAATCAAACACATGGAGAGCATACTTTGGTTATACCATCATCAATGTATCTAATTTTCATGGTTGCATAAATAAATTTTCAAATATGAAGGGTTTGTCATGATTATTATGCAAATCTTCATATACTAGAGTCAATCATTGGAATATGTAATTTAAAACATGAATCAAAACACGATAACATCATGAACATGAATTTCAATTCAATTTACATCATGAAAATTCATAAAAACCCAATCTTGGATTTTGAAAAGTGATTCTTGAGCTTCATAGGTGAAAGGGACCCATGAATCAACACATGACATACCTTGATTATGAGTTTCTTGAATTCCTTGGACTTGAAGAACTTGAATCTCTTAGTGTCTTTAAGAATGATTTGGATCTTATTCTAGGGGATTATCTTTGAGAGAAAACCCCAATTTGATGTTGTTGATGGATAATGAACTTATGAGACTTGATATAATATTATTAAGTATTACAAAGGGTAGTAAAAGATCAAAAATCCCTTTTTAAAAATAACTTAAAATAGTTGAATGAAATATGCAATGGTGGGTGCGATGGTCCGTTGCTGAGTCGACGATCCATCTGTCCTGTCTGTCGCACCTGGGCAGAATAGGGGTTCAGTGCCTCTCTTACGATGGCTTGGGTGATAGTCCATCTCTAGAATGATAGTCCATCAGCCTAAGCCATCACCCTTAGGTAGAATGAGGTCTCGCTGTCTCCACTGCGATGACTTGGGCGACGGTCCATCGGCTCTCAACATTGTACCTAGGCAGTTTTAACTACTTTTTGTATTTTGGCCATAACTTTCTATCCCAATGCCAGATTTTGATGAAATGGGTATCAATGGAAAGATTATTCAATTTTCCACTCAACAAAAAGTGAAAACCTTATAAATTCCACATGTATAAAAGTGGATTCATCTTAAAAAAAAGTCTTTGAAATTTTTGGGATGAATTTAAGCTAGGTAGAAGTACAGGGTATTACATTATGTTAGGATGATAGTGGTTATTAAAGCATAGTAATTCAATGTGACTACTTGAGTTGAGGTTATAAATGAAGAGGTAAGAGTGAGATGAACTTTCATTATGTGAAATAGTTAGGAAAGAGAGATATGGTGAAGATCTTTGAGATAGTAATTGGAGTTTCTAGTTTTTAGTGGAAAGACCCATAAAGTTTGTATAGTAAAGATAGTATTGAATGTTGAAATTGATAGATACATAAATAACTATGTTATATGGATAGTACTTGATTAATACCTAATGTTGTTTGATCATAGTGGTAAGATAGAGAAGTATTCTGGGAAGGTGTAGAGTATAGGGACCCATAGCTTAAGTTAGCATCTTTTAACTTTGAGTTAGGATTCACAATAGAAGAAATATTGTTTTAGAATCAAGATCTTGTAGTTATGTGTTTAAAGGGTGATTTGTAAGATTAAATGGCAATGTGTAGTATTCATAGCTGAAAGCATAGTTGAGAAGTGTCTCTAATTTTAAGGGTTATTAGATGTGTTACTTGAGGTGGAGAATGTGTCTATTCCTATGACCCACAAGAATCTTATTTTATGTCCTTTATCAATCATATTTATGCCAAAGATTTGAAACACCTAGGATTTGATCCCTTTGAAAATTTCCTTAGTAGATGCTTCTGGACTAGGTACGACTCCAGGGTACTAGTCGTACCCATGGATATGACTTAGTGACCCCCACTACTTTGCTAGGCAGCGTGGTGGGGGTTATACACTATCCAAGATACAACTCAGCATCTCTATGGTCGTATATTTGGGTATGAATTGTACACTACCTAGTCGTATGGAGTGTGTAATTAGCCTAATGAATCTATTTTGGCTACAATTTGGGGATACAATGTAGGGTACCATTCATACCCTTGGGTATGAGTCATGTGTGTGGTCGTACCTTGGTAAGTTTAGTGGTCCTTGGTAAGGTCTAGGGTGTGAGTTAGGGTACCATTCATAGCCTAGGGTACAGTTGAGCTAAGTGAGTCATACAAACTGGGAAATCTCTTTTCATCTTTTAACTCAAGGGCTCTATGGATATTTCCCACCCTAGAAACCTTAATTATCTTCACTATATTATGTATTGTGACCACCTAAACACTTATTTGCAAAATAAAAACCTCCCAATTACTCTTTCAACCACATTTTTAATGATTGGAGGCAAGGGTTCCAAGGGATGTTCATGTGGAGGCAAAAGAGGAGTTAAGTTTCTTTGGGGAATCATTTTTGTAATGCATGTGACACTTTTGCCTTATTATTAACTAAAATATCATGTACATTAAACATGGATTGTGACTTGTAAGTGGTGATTTTGAAATCAAATTTTATGGGTTTTTGATGCCTAGTGATGTGTGTAAACTTGTTAAGTCACTTTATGGACTAAAACAAGAACCTAAGAAAAGGCATGCAAAGTTTGACCAAATCATGTTGGCAAATGGATTCAAAATTAAAGAATGTGATAAATGTGTTTATATTAAAGACACTCCAAATCACCAAGTCATTATTTGTTTGTATGTGGATGATATGTTGATCATTAGTAGAGACATTTCAGAAATAAATGAAACAAAATAAATGCTCGAGAGCAAGTTCGATATGAAAGACCTTGAAATTGTGGATGTGATCTTAGGGATAAGAATCCATAGAACTACACAAGGGTTGGAATTATCATAGTCTCATTATATCGAAAAGGTACTTGATGAATTCAAGTATATGGACTTCGGTATTGCCAAGACTCTTTTGGATATGAGCTTTGCACTTCAAAAGAATGAAGGTGAAAGTGACTCACAGTTGGAGTACGCAAGAGTATTGGGATGGTTAATAAATATAATGAACTGCACACGACTAGACATTGCAGGCGCTATAAGTAAGTTGAGTTGGTACACGAGTAATCCTAATAAAATTCATTGGATAGCAATGAAAAGAGTTTTGGGGTATCTTAAATACACTCAAGACTATGCTTTGCATTATAATAAATATCCCGTAGTACTTGAAGGATATAGTGATGCAAATTGGATCACCGAATCGAACGAAGTAATATCCACAAGTGGATATGTATTTACTATCGGTGGAGGAGCGGTCTCTTGGAAATCATCCAAACTGACTTGTATTGCTTGCTCTACAATGGAATCTAAATTTATCGCATTGGATAAAACCGGGGAACAAACAGAATGGCTCCAGAATTTCTTGGAAGATATTCCTTACTGGCCCAAACTAGTGCACCAATATGTATACACTGTGATAGCCAAGCGACAATAGGTAGGGCAAGGAGCATGATGTACAATGGTAAATCTTATCACATAAGATAAAGACATAATACCATTTGAAAACTTCTTTTTAGTGGAATTATCGTTATTGACTATGTGAATTCAAAGGATAATATGTCGAATCCACTAACAAAGGCCTATCCAGAGAAGTACTTAACATCCAAGAGAATGGGCTTAAGGCCTAGGACAAGTCAGCATGGCGGTAACTCTACCTAGTAGACTGGTGATCCCAAGAGCTAGGTTCAAGGAGATCAAACAAAGTTGTGTCTGATAGGTTCAACATTGTCAAATACCCAACCCATTCTCATGATGTAGACAATGTTTAGTAAACAAGGATAAGACTTATTGTGTGAAATCTTTTAATAATTATCAAAATTTGGCATATTTGACCATATAGTTTAATCTATAGGATCGAACGTTTAGAAATCAGCTATGTAAGGATAAAGTGGAAGCCACTTAAAGGAGAATACTAGTAAAGTCCTATTCTCTAAGCTCTCATGAAGCCGGGATGTATTCACGGCTAAAAAGAACAAAATTGTGAGAACCATAAATGGTAAAAGGCTAGTTGTGTGACGTATTGTCTAGGTGTACATTAAAACTTGACGGTTCAAAGATATCAAATCTTTAGATTGACCGAGCGCATCTAATGCATGTTTACTATGGAAAGTTCAAAGGGAAACCCACTTATCCAGATGCAATTAGTCTTTGCTTGATGATCACATACTTGTTCGAAAAATTTTACAAAAAATTAACCATTACCCATTCATTTAGGGGATTGTTGGGTTCAATAGATATGAAAAGTGTGAATGGAAAATGAAGAAAAAATAGTGGATAGAAAGAGAGAAACCAAAATAGAAAGTGTACTCTTTGAAGGGAAAGTTTACTAATTCTCCCACATTGGTGGGAGAAGGGAACTTTAAAGTTTTTATAATAAGAAGCACTTACTCCACATGGATAGTGAGGCAAGAACAAGGTGGTGCCTCACGCCGTCATCATCGTCTCTTGCTCGGACCGTCTTCGGCTTTGGATTTGGATTTATGAAATCATCGATTTATGAGATCCATAGATCAATCTTTTTGTACAAATTTTATTTAACATAAATTTAATCCGAAAATACCAAAGGGAAAACGCAACTTTTCTATGTTATTGATCCTCAATTTATATGCATGCATGTAGTGGCTGACACTGTTTTGAAATGCCATACAGAAATGAAGTGATGCTTTGGAAGGGATGCAACCCTTCAACGAAATGACACACTTATTCATGAAATGGCATGCCTATTCAGAGAAAATGCATTCTTTGGACGAATCGGCATGATTTTCCAGAAAGGTTACACCTTTTAAGTGAACCATTTCCATCTTTAGAAAAGGCTCCTGATGGCCATAAAAACCTGCTTTCATCCACAGGTTTTGGTACAAAAATTTTCTGAAATACAAACTCTTCTTCTCTTTAAAATATTCTGTGTGATCAATCAAATCGTTGAGTGAATATGAAGAGATTCCAATTGTTTGAAAAACCTCTACAGTTAGATTGTTTGGCCATTTTATCCTTAGAGTAAGATTCCATAACATCCGGTACAGTGAGGGGAATTATTCTTTAAGGATACTCCGTGAAGTCCGGGGACTTGGCCTTAAAAATTCTGTTTCATCTCATTTCTGAAAATTAACATACTTCTTGGATATATTATTTATAATCTTGTGTTGAAGGTGTTAAGGTACTTCATAAGTGTTCTGGTCTTAGACTTGAACTTGTGTTGTTGTTATTGTTGCATGTATATACAGATTCTTGTACCCAAAAACATTATAAATAACATTTTCTACATTTAGAGTTTTTCCATAGCTGTCCGTAGTCATTTATAACTTGTTGGGACTAATAGTTTGGTTTTCGGGCAGTACATTTGTTTTTATAGGAATTTTTCTATTTTGGATCTTCTAAAGTTGAGAAAATAGTCTTGGGCCAAAACATTAGGTAAATAGCCTTAGATAACAATTTTGTCAGCTCTGTTTTTGTCTCGAGGCTTTTGGGCTATTACTTGAAATTTGGTAAAAATGAAACATTAGGTGTAGGATACATATTTTGTTAAAACAACCTCATATCAACAACTGTCATGGAGCGCTGCTCCAATCTGGAGAACTAATCCCTCAGTCGATCTCAAAGGTTACCCGACATATACTTCTCTAAGAACATCTTGGAGAACTAAGTCCATGATGAGGGAGAAGATCCTTCTGGTCTAGAAAATATGTAACCTCTCCCCCAAGATCATAGAAATCAAACTAAAATATGGTGTAATCCACACCACGAGTCTCAATGGGGTCTAAACCACAAAACCTATCTCACAAGCAGTTAGAAACTCATAGTATCCTTGCCTGGAGTACCAAAAAATCTAAGAGGAGCCCACCTCAAGAATATTTCCAACATCTTCTACTCCTTAGAAGACATAGCAGGCTGCGAAACAACTGGAAGAGCAGCAATTGGCTAAACAACTGTCGGTGTAGGAGGAACCTCAACTTTGTGGACCGCAGCTAAAAGTTGCGCCCCTACCTCAGTAGCACTCTGATCAGTAGACTGTGCATCATTAGATGGTATACCACCAATAATACCCAATAGCTACATCAAAGAATCTATGAGTAATGAAGAAGGAACAAAACCTGGTGAAGCCTAGGCTGGTCCCTGGACCATTGTTGTGGCAGAGGAATATCTGGCTCAGGTGCAGGAATAGGGTCAGGGGAAGGTGGCCTATCCTAGTTCATAACTGGATACACATGACATGCCTTTCCTCTTCCTCTTGGTCACCCACAAACAGGAATAGGATCCTTGCGCTCGGTTTCGGGACCCTAATCTCACATGGAGGCAGCACGTGTCCTGTGGCATCTACAAAAGAGTAAAGTCAAGGTAATATTTTACAAAGCAACTCAGGCTCTTAGCAAAACATAAGTGAAAAAAAGTGAAGGAATCCTAAGAAAGTTCCATAGCCTCCCGAAAATAGGAACGAATGTCAATGTTCTGACCCACAGGACTCTATTAGACACTTGCTCTTGTACCAACAATAGTGGTGAAACCTACGCTCTAATACTAATTTTTCACGATCTGATTAACAAGTCATGATGACATTTATTATAACCCGTCAGCAGGTAACCCAATACCTTAACTCGGAGCTAACACAATAGGTTAATTAGATAAGCAATGCCCAAATAGGCCAAAAATCAACGAACACAAGATATACATAAACAGTGTCCTAATATAAATAGATAATTAAACACGGATAGGAATACAACCCCAAAATCTTTATTAGTCAATACACCTGTCTCAAATACAAAAGACCGAATCAAATATAGAAGGAAACGGGCAACTCAAAATTCCAAGATCTCACCTTATCTCTGAAATGTTAACACCGCATGAACTCAACTCAACGATAACAACTAGCACTCAGATCTGCACAATAAAGGTACAAAAGTATAGTATGAGTACAAAAACAATAGGTGCTCAATAGACATCATCGACCGACTGAGCTAAGTTATGATATAAAGATGATATAGTGCAAGATAAACATATCTAAGTCAAGGTACAAAATCAAACTTGAATCCTATCCATCGTCACTGTATACAATAAGTAATCAAACCAGAAGTAATAAAATAACACGTCATCATATACAATATCATCATGCATAAGAAATAAATAACTCAGAATCATAAGGCAAAACAAGTACAATCACAAGAAACGCAAGTACAAAGTTGGCACCCATACACCAACTAGTGCATAAAATAAAGGAACCCATCATAGTGTCCCATACCACCGGAGAGTACATCCAAGTAAATAATAACAATACAACTACCTAACCAACAACATATCCAAAGCTTACCATTATTCGGACATATTCCACATTATCATCAGTTGGGCATTTTTCCTAACTTTCATTAGTTACCAACATCGATCATATAATCAAGTCCACGATATTACCATCATTGGCCACATATTATCCATATTCGCTAACTACCATATTTTATCCAAACAGGGGTCCTTAAATAGTCCATTAAATCTCTAGCCATCAAGTATTATATTCATTTAATAGACAACTAGTCACCACATAACTTATTATAATAATCAACATTTCCTTAATTTACTATTATGATAGACTAATATTACCCACAAGGTGGATCCTCATTTTACACTAGATCCCACTTACCAACTAACCTTTATTCAATATTAAGCCACAAGCATTACAATTCCCTAATTATTTTTTCTCATTATCTACTCCGTTTTATATATATTTAACATTAATGGACTATAACCAAAACCCTAAGATCAACATCATACCCTCTTTATACACATGGGTATGTAGAGTAGAAGCATAGATATAGTTGTCATAAGGTCAACATCATACCTTCTTTATACATACGAGTATATACTAGTAAAAGCATAGATATAATTGTCATACATAAGGCTAGTCGAACTCGAACCGGTAGACATGCTCATAGGCACATCAATAATCATTCTCCGATCTTTCCGGGTATCATCATATCCTCTGGCCTTACAGAGCATCATCGTTACATAAATATATCCTCTGACCTTGTTGGACATCTTTATAAAATCCATAAACATACATGAATATTTATATATACATATATATACATACATACATACATACAAATATACATATATATATGTATACACATATTCGTACATATATATATATGTACGTATATCAATAATAAAGAACAAGCCCCACAAGGGCTAAAGTAAATGACAAGCCCCGCGAGAGCTAAAGTAAAGGACAAGCCCCATGAGGGCTAAAGTAAAAGGGAAGTACGAAGAAGCATAACCTTCATATATCATCATTCATTATCAAGGACAATTTATCAATAAATATATGAAGATATATAACATGATTATTACCAAACATTACCGGGTTCAACATGGTTAGTATCATAGCTTCTTATATAATCAATAAATATACCTTCTAGAGCCCTTAGTATCACAATTCACAATATTAGCAACAAAAGGACTTTCTAGAAAAAACACTAGTTTGGTTACTAGATAAAAATATTAAGTGAGTAATATCATAGCCCAAGCCCGAAATAGTAGTCTAGCTAATGGTTCAAGTGATGACATAGTCATGGGTTTAATTAATAGCATAATCCATAGATACTCATGGTATCTACGGTAATTTAGCCAACAATCATATTCATCACTTCTAATGCAATTACCATAATTTATCTAATAGGGTTCGCCAATATGACCCCAAGGGTATTCTCTAAGAATTTAACAAGCGCCGAGGGTCATCAATGGAACTACATAAGTCTAAGCTTAAGGTGGGTTAAGAATCCCACTTCTAATTTCCTAAAACACATTTCAAGTATAACTTCTACTCGGGACTAGTCTACGGTATCTAAATTAACTCTTAGATATCTAACAAGCAAAAATAGTCCAAAGGTCAAGGTATTTCTCAAGCACTACTCTTAAATCACCCATGGCAACTAAGGCAATTCCACACAAATTAGAAACTAGGGTCAACTTACCCTTAACATTAGTGATAATGTCACTCCCATCTAAATGAAGCAGCTATAGACTTCTCATGCTATCCATGAGAAAATAAGTCCAATTAACCAAGGTTCTAGCCTATAGGTCAAGCATCCCAACCTATGAACTCAAATGACCTAAATGATTCAACTAATCCCAAGTGTTACCATCTATCAATCCACACGTAGAACCCTTCCTAATCTAACAAGATATCGCAATCATACTATAACTTAGCTCAACTAACAAGAAGTAAGTCTAGCCTACCTTAAATACAAAGGAAGCACACGAACCGCTAAACCTTTGGTTTTCTCTTTCGAGAAGCTTCTTCAATGTGACAGGCTATCAAAAACATATTTTATACATTATTATGAGTATATCAATACTCATATATCACCATTCTGCTTTGGGTGCAAAAATGTCACCAAATACCCCCAAGTGGGTACCACATATAGGAAATACATTTATGAGATTAACCAATGTTCACACACCATTAGTGGATTATAACCCTCAGGTATTAGGTAAGGGTTAAGCTTAATTTAGGCTAAAAAAGCTCAAAGCTAATTGAGATTTTGGTCAAAAATTAAAGAAATTAAATCTTGAAAATAAAGTATTCTTACCTCATATCCATTGTTAATCAAGAAATTATATTTTATCTAAGCTCCCAAGAGGTACCCAAGACTCAATTTAAAGTTAACACATCATTCTTGGGTTTCTAGGTCTCAAGAAAAAGTGAAAATGGCCAAATTCGAGACTAAGGGCCCTATTTATAGCCCCTCCAAGCTTGGAGATGCTGCAATTTTCATTACATGGGCCGTGATTTCCATTAGCCTGGCCGCGCTTGCCATGGCACCAATACAACAAAGTCAAAACTTGTTTTTGACCTTCGAAACAAATTTAGGCTCTAATTTTCACAAATGAACTATGTAACCTCACTAAATTCAATGTTTTAGACGCATTGGTAAAGTTGGATTTTCCATCCAAGGTATTTTAGACCAATTATAGGCCCCATACCCATATCTTCCAATTTTACAACTTTTTAACCAATGGGGCAAAATGGGATTGGGTGTAATGGGACCCGAACCAAAGGTTTACCTAGATTAAAATCAATATTTTAGAGCTATTGGCATAGTCAAAATTCACATAAGGTATTATTTTAATGAAGTTTTTGCCTGGTGGACATTTGGAATCAGTGAAGACTTCTAAACAGGGAAAAGGCTCTAAAAACAAATGAGCTACCTGGTAACTAAACTAGCAGTTCCAAAAAGTGATAAATGATTTGGGGAAACTATGGAGAAGCTCTAATGGTGAAAATATATAGAAATTTGTAAAATAACGTAAAGGGTCATTACAATATCCACTACTAAAGGAACTTTTGTCCCTAAAAGTTAAAGAAGAGAAAGTACCTAGAGTCTCAAACAGGTGGGGATAATGGGCCTATATCTCACTCACAATATTCCAAGTGGAATCGTTTACTGGGAGGTGCCTCCACTGAACCTTAACTACAGGAATCTCCCTAGTACACAGTAGTCTCATATCATTAGCCAAAATAAGCACAGGCTCCTCAACAAAGATCAAATGATCATCTAGTTGGATTGAGTCCCATCTAAGCATATGGGATGGATCAGGAATATACCACCGCAATATAAAGACATAGAAAATTGGATGAATAGTAGCAAAATTCAAAGGTAAATCTAACTCATAAGCTACCTTACTACTTGCAAGGAGAATCTCAAAAGGACCAATATATCGAGGACTGATCTTACCCTTCCTCTCGAATCTCATCATACCCTTTATGGGCAATACAATAATGAATACATGATCATCGATACCAAATATCAAGGCATAATCCTATGGACTGGATACCACGAGTCTTGAATCAAATCCATACCACGAGGTCTCACCTCAAAAGTCTCAAACCATCCAACTGGAGAACAATATCTCCTACCATATAATGCTTCATAAGGCATCATTCAATACTCAAATTATAGTTGTTGTTATACAAGAACTCTTTCCTTTCTAAGTGATGATCCCACTGGCCTCCAAAATCTATAACACAGGCTCTAAGCATATCCTCGAGCACTTGAATACTCTGCTCGGACTGACCATTAATCTATGGGTGAAATGTTGTACTCTATTCCACTCAAGTACCTAACTCTTCTTAGAATGCCCTCTGAAACCTCAAAGTAAAAATAGAACCATAATCTGAAATAATAGAAATGTGCACCCCATGCAAACAAACTATCTCATGAACATAGAGATGAGCTAATCTCTCAACACTGAGGGTCATTAGAATAGTAATTAAATATGCTGACTTGGTCAAATAATCTACAATAATGCAAATACCATAAAAAACACTGGAGGAATGAGGCAACCCACTAATGAAGTCCATAGTAATCCTCTCCCATTTCTACTCGGGATTGGTAACCTTTGAGTCAAACCACCAGGATGTTGATGCTCATCTTTTACCTACTGATAACATAGGCAACGAGCAATAAAGTCTGATGTATCTCTCTTTATGCCATTCCACCAATAATGCTATCTCAAATCTCTATACATCTTGGTTGTACCGAGATGAATAAAATATTAAGAGTTGTGGGCCTCACACAGAATTGATTGGATCAAGTCACCAAATTGAGGAATAGAAATACGGCCATAAAATCTCAAAATACCCTTTGAATTAATAGTGTGACATCTAGAATCAGCACTCAACACCTGATCGCGAAAGGAGCAAAGTTGTCCATCCTTGTACTAACAATCATGAATTTACTCAAATAGTGAGGACCTCACCTTCACACTAGCCAAAATCCTCTTGGGGTTTAAAATATCAAGGCAAACCAATAAATTGGATAAGGAGTGAATATACCATGACAAGGGCCTCTAAGAAACTGATATAAAAGCAAAGCACCCATTGTTACTGCCTCGCGGCTTAAGGCATTAGCTACCATATTCGCCTTACCTGGATAATACAAGATAGAAATATCATAGCCCATAGCACTCCATTTATATATATTGTTGAGCATTTAGCTCTCGCTGGGTCATAAGATATTGAAGGCTACGATGAATGATAAAAATCTCACAGTGTACCTCATAAAAATTATGCCTCTAAGTATTGAGCGTAAAAACTACTATTGCTAACTCTGAATCATAAGTGGGGTAGTTTCGTTCATGTACCTTAAGTTGTTTAGAATAATAGGAAATGACATGACCTTACTGCATTAACACATATCCAAGATCAATACAAGAAGCATCACAAAACATGGTGAATCCCTCACCCTCAACTGGAAGAGCTAACACAAGAGCTAAAGTAAATAAGTCCTTGAGCATTTCAAAGTTCAACTCATACTCCATATATCATTATAACGGAACCTCTTTTTGAGTCAATCTAGTCATAGAGGCTCAAATAGTAACAAAGACCTCAACAAAGTATCTATAATAACCGGCCAAACTAATAAAGATATGAAACTCAGTTGGAGACGTAGGTCTATCCCAATCACAAATTGCCTCAATCTTAGTTAGGTCTACCATAATACCAGCCTTAAACACCAGATCTCCAACAAATATTATCGACTCAAGCTAAAACTCACACTTGGCGAACTTGGAAAAAAGCAAATAGTCCCTCAAAGTCTGGAGATCGATTGCCAAATGGTATGCATGCTCCTTACTACTCCTTGGATACACAAGGATGTCATCGATAAACATAATAACAAAGGATTCTAGATAGGTTCTGAACACATGGTTCATCAGACCCATGAACACGACTGGGACATTAGTCAACCCAAAAGACATCACTAAAAGCTTATAATGACCATAACGGGTCCTGAAAGCTATCATTGGGATATTCTCAGCCCTAATCCTCAATTGATGGTAAAGAACCTCAAATTAATCTTAGAAAACACGATTGCACCTTGAAGTTGGTCAAATAAATCATCAAAGCAAGGTATAGGATAACAGTTCTTCACTGTCACCTTATTAAACTTTCTATAATCAATGCACATAGCATAGAACCATTTTTCTTCAATACAAAAAATACAAGAGCTCTCTATGGGGACACACTGAGTCTAATAAAACTCTTACCAAGAAGATCTTAAAGTTAAGAGTTCAGCTATTTAAGCTTAGCTGGAGCCATTTAGTAATGTACCATAGAAATAGGTCGGGTGCCAAGTTCGAGGTTAATAGCAAACTCAATCTCATAGATAGGGGGAATACCAGGCAAATCAGTACTGAATGCATTAGAAAACTCACAAACAATAGGCACAGAGTCAAGCGATGGACTCCCCACACGTGTATCACAAATATAAGCAAGATAAGACTTACAACCCCACAAAATAAGTCTCCTAGCATAAAGATAACAGATAATCCCCATCGGCTTATGACTAACCGATTTCTTCTACATTACTAAAGATATGTCAGACATAGCTAACATAATGGTCTTGGCAAAATATTCCATGACTGCATGATAGTGGGATAACTAGTCCATTCCTAGAATCACAATAAACTCTAGCATATCCAAAATAATAAGGCCAGCACATGTATCAACATCACTAAATGTCATAAAAATACTCTATCTACTATTAAAGAATCACCCATAAGAATAAATACATATAATAGCACAGATAATAAATCACTAGTCAACTCTAATTGTGGTGCATAATAAGCATAAATATAAGAATAAATAGATCCTGGATCAAATAAAGAGTTGACTTACAACATACCAAAATAGTACTTATAACTAGAACATCAAAAGTCACAGCTCAAGTCTAGTAGGTACGGTATATAACTGACAACGCCTGCTACTTGGATGGGTACTTGACCAACCTCCTGTCCTACCTACCTGAGAACCACCTTAAGAACCCTGGTAGCCACTTCTATGACCATAACAATCACTCCTACCTAAGAGATGAGCTGCTTTAATAGGGGTATCACCTTGAGCTGAAACATACCATCGCCTTATGACTAGGGGAATCCTGTGAATAATGACCAGGAAGTCCACAAGTTAAGCAAGGAATAAGAGCAGTACTAGAACCTACAGATCTAACTTACCTAGAGTAACCACCACATCTAGAATAACTCAAAGTTGTACCCCTCATAGACTGATCACCACCTTTATCACAGAGACCACTCACACCAAACTAACCTCTATTAGTAATATAAATATCTGCTTAAATTGGTCGACTAGGCTAACTAGAAGGCTATAAATATGGATATAGAGAATACATAATATGAGAACTACAACCTCCGTTGGTAGTTTGGGAATTTTTTACTAATGTCTCTGCTCAGCGTATATTTGGAACCAGTGAATACTGTTAACATAGAAAAGACTCTAAAAAACAAATGAGTTTCTTGGTAACTGAACTAGCAGTTCCAGCAAGTCCTAAATAACTTGGGGAAGCTATCGAGAAGCTATAAAGATAAAAATATAAATAAATATAGAAAATGACCTAAAGGGTCATTACAGGTAAATAGCCTTAGATAATAATTTTGCCAATTCTATTTTTGTCTTAAGAGTTTTCAGCTTATTTTGGGATCTTGGTTGAAATTTGGTAAAAATATAACATTAGGTGTAGGACACATATTTTGTTATAGGGTAGCATATTTTGTTTGCATTTACAAGACTCTAAAAATCTCAAACACCCGATCAGATATTTAGAGTTAGCTAAAATTATTTTATGCATTTAATCTAGTGCAGCTACTTAAGTGGTCCTTTAATCGCTATAGCAGAGCTACTTTAGTAGTTAGGGTGCCATTTTGGTGGTGCCTAATGGCATACGCACCAACCACATAGGTGGCCTCTTGTCAACTTTAGAGGAGCTGCTTTAATAGCTAAGAGAATGCCTTAGCAGAGTCAAGTGACATCACCAGTGGCCGCTTAAGAGGTCTCTCTTTCACTTTAGCAGTAAAAAGTATCACTTTAATGGCCAAAGCTTGTGTTATATATGTGTTTTTCTCCTCCATTTTTAGCCAAGTTTTCCTAAGTGTAAACTCTATTATTGATAGTGGGAGCTCAAAAATAGTAAGGAAATCTTAAATTAAAGTAGGATATAGTTAGGTATCATTAAAGTAATCATTTTTTGTCCTTTAGCTCATAAGTTCCTGGTATAATTTTGATTTAATTCTCTAAATTGTTCTTTTTTTTACTTTTATTTGGGGTTGTGCTGAGGGTCAATTAAGGATCTTTTGGTTCTCAAATTTTGAGCAAAACCTTACTGTTCCCTGATGGATGTTGTCGTGGATTAAATTTTTGAATTTCATAAAAAGGGCCCATGGATGATATTTTTGCTAAATTTTTTATTTGAAGCATAAATTTTCAACATTGGCATTATTGTTCTTGTATTATTGCCTTGATTATAATATTTATTTTGTCAAAATGGTCGAAGGATTCTTGAAAGAGAAAAGCTTTGATATAGTAGACTTCGATGGGTTTCAACAATATTCAGGTAGGCTAGGCTTACTTTTCTCAAATCTTTGCTAATTTATTATCTTAGAGTGGTAATTTGATAATTATTGGTGGATTATTTTGGTCCAAATATTTCATTAGGAAAATTCCCAATTATTTTAGCCTATTAGGGGGATTTGGAGTAGATTTGTGTCTTGATTTCCTTAGGTATGGTAGTTGTTTCTCCTTTTGGACTTGACCTTGCATACTTAGGGCCTTGTCTTTGATCTTAGATTCCTTATTCTAGTTTCGAGTAGTTTCTTTCCTTAGACTGGGGTTTTGGGGACATAGTTGGCATGTTATTCCTTTTTAAGATAAAGTACCATATGATAGTCCTCTTTTCAATTGTATACAACTATAAAAGACTTAGGTGGCTAGTTATTGGAATTAGATTGGTTTTCTCTTTATATTGTGGTTGTTTACTTGGTATCCTTGGAATTTTATCCTTTTTGGCCTTAAACAACTATTTTTAACTTTATAACTTGAATTTTATATATCATTAAGGAATATGTTCTTCTAAAATGGGAAAAAGATTAGTTAGACTTGGTTTGAATAAGAACTTTAGATTGCTACCTTGTATTGCCTATTTTTATTTGGCACCTAGTATTACTTATTATTATCTATTAGTTTTAGTTCAAGTTCGACATTCATTATTATTGACCTCTAATTGGAAATCCATTTTGAGATCGAAAGGATTTATTTTTATGGATGGAGTAAAAATATATGGTATGTTTAATGCACATCTTGGCTAGATTTCATGATTCTTTTTATTGCGCTTAGTTTTATATAGATATTACTTCTTACTTGCACCCATTATGCCTATGGGTGCTCAGTTGAGTTTTGTTCTTATTGTGTGTACGTTCTGGGCTTATGGGGTCCTATTATGTAATAGCTAGGTTCTATTTCTACTCTTGAGTTATTTATATTCGATTCTGTCATTTGCTTCGCATAACCTATTATTTCCATTTCGACTCCACTTTTAGTTGCCTCTTCGTATTAATTTGCACTTTACAATGCTATTACTTTAATTGAGATCAGTCGACCTAAGATGTCTACTGAGTACCACATGTTTTGATACTTATACTACACTTATGCAGCCTTTTTCCTATGACAGATCCTAGTATGAGTAATCATTATTGACACTAGGATGAGCTTTTAGCATTTAGGTCTGATATATCTCCTTCTATTCTAGCACTATTCTTATTTTAATCTATAGATACTACTTTATATATCTTTTTGTTACTTTTCTAGTACTCCTTGTATATATAATGGTTCTTATACTTGCCTTACCAGCTCTTGGAGGATTTATTTTATATATTTTATCCCTTTTCTGCTTTTTGTATGTGATGCTTATGTATATTTCCCTTGTTATCAGTTAAAATTACTATTTTACCCTTATTTATCTCTCTTTTGCCTGATAGTTTGTTACTCACCATTCTAGTTTATGATTTTGACTTACCTACTAGAAGGTTAAAGTAGGTGCTATCATGACATAAATTTTTATGTCATGATAGTTTGCCATAAGATCCTAATGTTATTATTAGTGTCCAATAGAGCCCTTCGGAATGATATAATGATGTTCGCATCATATCAACAAGAGGCTATAGGACATTGTTAGGAAAATCTTACTTTTTTTATTTGCTATTATCTATAACAATTTCTAGATTCTTATTTTTTTCACTTTTTTGTGAATGGTTAGGCCAAGGGCCACAACGTTCGAGAGCGAGGCTCCTAAGACTATAGCTAGGACACCAGTTAGGGGCATAGGTATAGGTCTACCTCAAGGTAAAAGTTAGGATAAACCTATAGCACCTATTTGAGGTCGGGCCAAAGTGCATTCAGTAAAGTTGATTGCTGATTTGTAGCCAGAAATTGCACTAGAGGATCTGCCGCCACAATAGCTAGTGATCCAGAGAGTAGACCAGGTTCCCACCAAATTCATATCTACATCTCATATCGATGATGACATAGTTTAGTTATTGTATATGGTTGGCAGATAGTTGATGAATGGGGCCGAGACATCATCACAAGGAAGACTAGGTATGAAAGCATAACCTACAGTTATGGATCCCTGAGCAGAAGTTCCATCAACACCCTTTATTCTATAGTCAGTAGTATCCCAACTATTCATACCTTTTGAGAAGTAGAAGATATTAGGTTGTTTTCTTATATTTGCTCCACCTAGGTTTCTAGGAGCCCAAAGGGAGAATGTATTTGAGTTTCTTACTAGTTGAGAGAAGATATTATATAATATTGGTTTGGTGAATTCATATAGTATTGATTACATCATACTTTAGTTTGATTATGCATCTATATAGTGGTAAAGGGGGTTACATTAATTCTAGACCAGCTAGATCTCTTCTTATGATATCGGATCATCTCTTCACACCTTTCTTAGAGAAGTATATGCTTCATAGCATGCATTATCATATGAGGTCTTCATTCGCAGGGCTACAACATTATTCTATAACAGTGTTCGAGTGTTAGGCTAGATTTTATGATTTATCCAGGCATAGAACTATGATTCTAACAATCGAGAATGAGAGATGAGGTGCTTTGTTTAAGGATTAAGACTTCTATTTCATGTGGTTGCCCAAAGTCTAGTATCTTTAGGTAGATCATTTTTAGATATTATTGACCATTCACATAAAATAGAGGATATACATCACGAGGCACATGGGGCAGTAATAAAAGACCCTATCATTAGGGTAGTTACAATAGGATCCATAGTGGTTCATAGTTCTATGGTAGAGTTTTCCAAGAAAGGTACTCACAATAGCCATATAAGTATCACAGTTAGTCTAGTGGGATCATTGATGCAACACTACATATTCAAATATAGGTTAGCCTAGTTATAATAATTTTAGTAGTCAAGGAAATAGTTAGCCATTATGTGGTATTCAGTTAGGGAATTCTGGTTAAGGTGACTATTATGGGTCAATAGGACCTTCTTGTTAGGTTATGGAACCTAGGGTATGATTTAAGTATTGTGTTATGGGTCAATTTTCTAGAAAGTATCCCCAACATTGGATGATCGAGCCTTGTTTACAAAGTGTTCAGCCTATTAGGTCAATGGCATTTCTGGTCGGCATGTTGCATAGGGTCGTAGGTTGTTCCCTATGGTTATTTTGGAGGTACTCAAGTAAGCAAAATAAGCGATCAGGTAGGCACCTAGATTGAAAGTGAGTGGGTTTATTTATATGCTTTTTTCCATAGGCTAGAGGCTGAGGCTTGGAGTGTTGTTACTACAAGTATGGTCTCGATGTATCATCAATAAGTTATTATATTATTTGGTACAGGATCTACTTATTCATAAGTTTTTATTTATTGTTCTTTAGAGGGATTATCTATGCCCATATGTGTAACTACTCATCTGAGTGATTATTTAGTAGTGGACCATGTGTATAGATCTTTTATTATGACTATTTGAGAGTATGAAATTGCGTTGATCTTATTGTACTTGATATGGTTGATTTTGACAATGTTCTATCATAGATTAGTTATTCCCCTATCATACAATCTTGAATTGATTTGCCTAGATCATTACCTTAGCCATGCCTAGAATACCCTTGATTTTGTGGCAAGGTGATTATAGTCACACGTCAATGGTACTATTTCTTATAATTACACTAGGAAATTTGTATTGAGAGG
>JAPEIP010000009.1:126178458-126241755 GCA_026120095.1 Capsicum chinense
ACTACAACCTCCGTTGGTAGTTTGGGAATTTTTTACTAATGTCTCTGCTCAGCGTATATTTGGAACCAGTGAATACTGTTAACATAGAAAAGACTCTAAAAAACAAATGAGTTTCTTGGTAACTGAACTAGCAGTTCCAGCAAGTCCTAAATAACTTGGGGAAGCTATCGAGAAGCTATAAAGATAAAAATATAAATAAATATAGAAAATGACCTAAAGGGTCATTACAGGTAAATAGCCTTAGATAATAATTTTGCCAATTCTATTTTTGTCTTAAGAGTTTTCAGCTTATTTTGGGATCTTGGTTGAAATTTGGTAAAAATATAACATTAGGTGTAGGACACATATTTTGTTATAGGGTAGCATATTTTGTTTGCATTTACAAGACTCTAAAAATCTCAAACACCCGATCAGATATTTAGAGTTAGCTAAAATTATTTTATGCATTTAATCTAGTGCAGCTACTTAAGTGGTCCTTTAATCGCTATAGCAGAGCTACTTTAGTAGTTAGGGTGCCATTTTGGTGGTGCCTAATGGCATACGCACCAACCACATAGGTG
This sequence comes from Capsicum chinense, assembly GCA_026120095.1. NCBI lineage: Eukaryota > Viridiplantae > Streptophyta > Magnoliopsida > Solanales > Solanaceae > Capsicum > Capsicum chinense. The sequence goes on from JAPEIP010000009.1 coordinate 126,179,019, forward strand.
GCCTCTTGTCAACTTTAGAGGAGCTGCTTTAATAGCTAAGAGAATGCCTTAGCAGAGTCAAGTGACATCACCAGTGGCCGCTTAAGAGGTCTCTCTTTCACTTTAGCAGTAAAAAGTATCACTTTAATGGCCAAAGCTTGTGTTATATATGTGTTTTTCTCCTCCATTTTTAGCCAAGTTTTCCTAAGTGTAAACTCTATTATTGATAGTGGGAGCTCAAAAATAGTAAGGAAATCTTAAATTAAAGTAGGATATAGTTAGGTATCATTAAAGTAATCATTTTTTGTCCTTTAGCTCATAAGTTCCTGGTATAATTTTGATTTAATTCTCTAAATTGTTCTTTTTTTTACTTTTATTTGGGGTTGTGCTGAGGGTCAATTAAGGATCTTTTGGTTCTCAAATTTTGAGCAAAACCTTACTGTTCCCTGATGGATGTTGTCGTGGATTAAATTTTTGAATTTCATAAAAAGGGCCCATGGATGATATTTTTGCTAAATTTTTTATTTGAAGCATAAATTTTCAACATTGGCATTATTGTTCTTGTATTATTGCCTTGATTATAATATTTATTTTGTCAAAATGGTCGAAGGATTCTTGAAAGAGAAAAGCTTTGATATAGTAGACTTCGATGGGTTTCAACAATATTCAGGTAGGCTAGGCTTACTTTTCTCAAATCTTTGCTAATTTATTATCTTAGAGTGGTAATTTGATAATTATTGGTGGATTATTTTGGTCCAAATATTTCATTAGGAAAATTCCCAATTATTTTAGCCTATTAGGGGGATTTGGAGTAGATTTGTGTCTTGATTTCCTTAGGTATGGTAGTTGTTTCTCCTTTTGGACTTGACCTTGCATACTTAGGGCCTTGTCTTTGATCTTAGATTCCTTATTCTAGTTTCGAGTAGTTTCTTTCCTTAGACTGGGGTTTTGGGGACATAGTTGGCATGTTATTCCTTTTTAAGATAAAGTACCATATGATAGTCCTCTTTTCAATTGTATACAACTATAAAAGACTTAGGTGGCTAGTTATTGGAATTAGATTGGTTTTCTCTTTATATTGTGGTTGTTTACTTGGTATCCTTGGAATTTTATCCTTTTTGGCCTTAAACAACTATTTTTAACTTTATAACTTGAATTTTATATATCATTAAGGAATATGTTCTTCTAAAATGGGAAAAAGATTAGTTAGACTTGGTTTGAATAAGAACTTTAGATTGCTACCTTGTATTGCCTATTTTTATTTGGCACCTAGTATTACTTATTATTATCTATTAGTTTTAGTTCAAGTTCGACATTCATTATTATTGACCTCTAATTGGAAATCCATTTTGAGATCGAAAGGATTTATTTTTATGGATGGAGTAAAAATATATGGTATGTTTAATGCACATCTTGGCTAGATTTCATGATTCTTTTTATTGCGCTTAGTTTTATATAGATATTACTTCTTACTTGCACCCATTATGCCTATGGGTGCTCAGTTGAGTTTTGTTCTTATTGTGTGTACGTTCTGGGCTTATGGGGTCCTATTATGTAATAGCTAGGTTCTATTTCTACTCTTGAGTTATTTATATTCGATTCTGTCATTTGCTTCGCATAACCTATTATTTCCATTTCGACTCCACTTTTAGTTGCCTCTTCGTATTAATTTGCACTTTACAATGCTATTACTTTAATTGAGATCAGTCGACCTAAGATGTCTACTGAGTACCACATGTTTTGATACTTATACTACACTTATGCAGCCTTTTTCCTATGACAGATCCTAGTATGAGTAATCATTATTGACACTAGGATGAGCTTTTAGCATTTAGGTCTGATATATCTCCTTCTATTCTAGCACTATTCTTATTTTAATCTATAGATACTACTTTATATATCTTTTTGTTACTTTTCTAGTACTCCTTGTATATATAATGGTTCTTATACTTGCCTTACCAGCTCTTGGAGGATTTATTTTATATATTTTATCCCTTTTCTGCTTTTTGTATGTGATGCTTATGTATATTTCCCTTGTTATCAGTTAAAATTACTATTTTACCCTTATTTATCTCTCTTTTGCCTGATAGTTTGTTACTCACCATTCTAGTTTATGATTTTGACTTACCTACTAGAAGGTTAAAGTAGGTGCTATCATGACATAAATTTTTATGTCATGATAGTTTGCCATAAGATCCTAATGTTATTATTAGTGTCCAATAGAGCCCTTCGGAATGATATAATGATGTTCGCATCATATCAACAAGAGGCTATAGGACATTGTTAGGAAAATCTTACTTTTTTTATTTGCTATTATCTATAACAATTTCTAGATTCTTATTTTTTTCACTTTTTTGTGAATGGTTAGGCCAAGGGCCACAACGTTCGAGAGCGAGGCTCCTAAGACTATAGCTAGGACACCAGTTAGGGGCATAGGTATAGGTCTACCTCAAGGTAAAAGTTAGGATAAACCTATAGCACCTATTTGAGGTCGGGCCAAAGTGCATTCAGTAAAGTTGATTGCTGATTTGTAGCCAGAAATTGCACTAGAGGATCTGCCGCCACAATAGCTAGTGATCCAGAGAGTAGACCAGGTTCCCACCAAATTCATATCTACATCTCATATCGATGATGACATAGTTTAGTTATTGTATATGGTTGGCAGATAGTTGATGAATGGGGCCGAGACATCATCACAAGGAAGACTAGGTATGAAAGCATAACCTACAGTTATGGATCCCTGAGCAGAAGTTCCATCAACACCCTTTATTCTATAGTCAGTAGTATCCCAACTATTCATACCTTTTGAGAAGTAGAAGATATTAGGTTGTTTTCTTATATTTGCTCCACCTAGGTTTCTAGGAGCCCAAAGGGAGAATGTATTTGAGTTTCTTACTAGTTGAGAGAAGATATTATATAATATTGGTTTGGTGAATTCATATAGTATTGATTACATCATACTTTAGTTTGATTATGCATCTATATAGTGGTAAAGGGGGTTACATTAATTCTAGACCAGCTAGATCTCTTCTTATGATATCGGATCATCTCTTCACACCTTTCTTAGAGAAGTATATGCTTCATAGCATGCATTATCATATGAGGTCTTCATTCGCAGGGCTACAACATTATTCTATAACAGTGTTCGAGTGTTAGGCTAGATTTTATGATTTATCCAGGCATAGAACTATGATTCTAACAATCGAGAATGAGAGATGAGGTGCTTTGTTTAAGGATTAAGACTTCTATTTCATGTGGTTGCCCAAAGTCTAGTATCTTTAGGTAGATCATTTTTAGATATTATTGACCATTCACATAAAATAGAGGATATACATCACGAGGCACATGGGGCAGTAATAAAAGACCCTATCATTAGGGTAGTTACAATAGGATCCATAGTGGTTCATAGTTCTATGGTAGAGTTTTCCAAGAAAGGTACTCACAATAGCCATATAAGTATCACAGTTAGTCTAGTGGGATCATTGATGCAACACTACATATTCAAATATAGGTTAGCCTAGTTATAATAATTTTAGTAGTCAAGGAAATAGTTAGCCATTATGTGGTATTCAGTTAGGGAATTCTGGTTAAGGTGACTATTATGGGTCAATAGGACCTTCTTGTTAGGTTATGGAACCTAGGGTATGATTTAAGTATTGTGTTATGGGTCAATTTTCTAGAAAGTATCCCCAACATTGGATGATCGAGCCTTGTTTACAAAGTGTTCAGCCTATTAGGTCAATGGCATTTCTGGTCGGCATGTTGCATAGGGTCGTAGGTTGTTCCCTATGGTTATTTTGGAGGTACTCAAGTAAGCAAAATAAGCGATCAGGTAGGCACCTAGATTGAAAGTGAGTGGGTTTATTTATATGCTTTTTTCCATAGGCTAGAGGCTGAGGCTTGGAGTGTTGTTACTACAAGTATGGTCTCGATGTATCATCAATAAGTTATTATATTATTTGGTACAGGATCTACTTATTCATAAGTTTTTATTTATTGTTCTTTAGAGGGATTATCTATGCCCATATGTGTAACTACTCATCTGAGTGATTATTTAGTAGTGGACCATGTGTATAGATCTTTTATTATGACTATTTGAGAGTATGAAATTGCGTTGATCTTATTGTACTTGATATGGTTGATTTTGACAATGTTCTATCATAGATTAGTTATTCCCCTATCATACAATCTTGAATTGATTTGCCTAGATCATTACCTTAGCCATGCCTAGAATACCCTTGATTTTGTGGCAAGGTGATTATAGTCACACGTCAATGGTACTATTTCTTATAATTACACTAGGAAATTTGTATTGAGAGGGTGTATGGCTTATCCTGTATATGTTTAAAATGTTAGTATTATGAGTCCTTCATTGGATTCTGTCCTTGTAGTCTATAAGATTGTACATGTCTTTCTTACCAACCTACTTGACTTCCTCTTGACCACGATACAGACTTGTAATTTCTCTTGAGTCATGCACCCAACTTATTTTTATTGCACCTTATCGTATGGATCTTATGAACCAAAAGAATTGAGTGTACAACTTTAACATCTTTTGTATAAGGGTTTTACTAGATTAGTATATCTTCATGAGGTGTTCCTATTCTATTTGTGAAGAACAAAGATGGTTCCATACATATGTGTATTAATTATAGGAATTTGGATAAAGTGACAGTGAAGAAAAATATCTTATATCATATATCAATGATCTATTTGACTAGCTATATGATACAACCATATTCTTTGAGATTGATTTGAGACTTAGCTTCCACAAGTTGGGGATTTACGAAGTGGACATCCCTAAAATAGCCTTCAAGATTTGCTATAACTATTATGAGTTACTGGTGATGTTTATTAGGTTGACCAACTCTCCAACGATGCTGATGGACTTCTTGAACCATGTATTTAGGACTTATTTAGACTTCTTTTTCACTATGTTTATTGATGACATCCTTGTTTATTCTAGGATTATGGAGGACTAGAAGCAATATTTAAGGGTTGTGCACCACACTTTAAGATATCAGTGGCTTAACTCAAAGTGCAAGTTTTGGTTTGAGTCTATAGCATTCTTAGGGAATATAGTGTCCAATGAGAGGGTTATGGTAGTTTGAATAAAGATTATGGTCAATTGTGATTGGGCTAGGCCCATATCTCCAACCAAGGTTCATAATTTATTAGATTGGCAGGCTACTTTAGAAGGTTTATCTAGGGATTATCCTCTATTTCAAAACCTATTATTGTATTGACTAAATAAGATGTCCTATTTTAGTGGTTCTACAAGTGTGAGGTGAGCTTAATAATGAGGTCCTTGTATATATGTATTGGATACAGTTAGCTTAATAAGGTAACGGTGAAGAACTGGTTTTCTATGCCTCATATTGATAATTTAGTTGACCATATTCAGGGAGTAGTGGTGTTCTTTAATATTGACTTGAGGTTTGATTACCAAAATTTTAGGATTTAGAGTGAGGATATCCCAAAGACAGCCTTTAGGACCTGATATGGCAAATATGAGTTCCTAGTGATATCTTTTACATTTTCGAATGCCCCAAATTTGTTTGTTGGTTTGATAAACATCGTGTTCAATCCTTATTTGGATTCCTTAATGAATTATTTCATCAATGATATCTTTGCATATTTGAGTAGTATGTAGGAGCATATGCAATATTTAGGATTGTGCTCTAGACTTTGAAAGACATAGACTTTTTTCCAAATTATGTAAGTGTGATTTCTAGCTAGACACAATGACTTTCTTTGTACATATAGTGTCGAAGAAAGGGATTATGGTGGACCCAACAAAGATTGAGGCCATCCTGATTGGGCCAAGGCTACATCTCTACCTGAGGTTCGTAGCTTTATTGGTTAGGGTGGTTACTAGAGATGGTTTATTGAGGGTTTTGCTTCTATTGTAGTGTGGATGACCATATTGACTCAAAAAAAGGTTCCTTTCTAGTGGTTTGAGGGGTGTGAGTCGAGCTTTTAAAATGTTAAGGGATTTTTCACTCCAACTCCTATATTGGCTCTTCCTAGTAAGAATGATGGATTAACTGTATATTGTGATAGTTGTGGTATTGGTTATGGTTCTGTGTTGATGCAACAGAGTCGAGTTATTACTTATGTATCAAGGCAGCTAATGGTGTACGAGTGTAACTACCCTACTCATGATATAGAGTTGGCAGTGGTAGTTTACACGCTTAAGATTTAGAGAAATTATCTTTATGGCGTGCATTGTGAGAACTTCATGGATCATCATAATCTTCAGTATCTTATGCCCAGAGAGAGCTTAATTTTTTATAGCATAGATAGATGGAGTTTCTTAAGGATTATGACATCTTTATTTTGTATCATCCGAGAAATAAATGAGGTAGTAGATGCCTTGAGCCAAAATGCGGTAAGTATACGTAGTTTGGATTCTATCTCAGTTTCTTAGAGGTTGTTGGCATGGGACGTCCAGTCCTTAGCCAACTTGATGGTATGACATGATATTTTATACCCTTGGAGGATTCTTGCTAGTGTTGAGGCAAGTTCTACCCTATTTAAGTAGATTTAGGGTTGTCATTTTCAAGATATGAGACTTTACATCATCCAGGACCAAGTAGTGAGTAGTGAGTCCAAGAGGGATACCATAGATTCTGGGGTTGTTCTAAGATTTGATGGTATTTGTATTTTGAGGGTTGGTAACTTGATTCAATTGATTTTATATGAGGCTTACAATTCTAAATATTCTATTCACCCTGATACAACTAAGACATATAGAGATTTGAGTCATCGTTATTGGTGTAGTGAAATAAAAGATAAGTGGAAGACTTTATAGCTCGTTGCCTATATTGTCACCAGGTGAAGGCTAAGCATTAGAGACCTGGTGGCTTAATTTAGAGGTTGCCCATTCCTGAGTGGAAAAAGAAGTAGATTACCTTGGACTTTATTAGTGGTTTGCCTCACACCTCTCATGGTTCTGATGGTATTTGATTCATTATGAATTGGTTGACCAAGTCGGCATATTTTATTCCTATTCATATGTGCTTTAGTGCTACGAAGTTAGCATGTATCTATGTTTGTGATATAGTCTGTTTGCATGGATTGCCCATATCGATTATTTCAGACCAAGGTTCAATATTCACTTCTAGATTTTAGAGAGCTTTTCAAGAGAGTTTGGGTAGTCATGTGGATCTTAGCATAGTTTTCTACCCACATATCGTAGGCACTCAGTGAGGACTATTTAGGTTTCTGAGGATATGCTCTAATCCTATGTTATGGATTTTGGAGGTTAGTATGAGCAACACTTCGATTTGGTAGATTTTACGTATAATAATAGCTACCATTTGAGTATCCAGATGGTGCCTTTTGAGCTTTTGTATGGTAGGAAATGCCATTATGCAATCGGTTGGTTTCAGACCTCCGAGATTAGACCTCGGGCTCTGACTTGCTTCAGGAGTCACTGGATAGAGTTAGGATGATTTAGGAAAGGTTGAGAGGAGCTCATAGTAGGTAGAATTCTTATTCAGATCATAGACTTTGTGCCTTGAGATATGAGGTTGGTGGTCGGGTATTCTTTCTAGTATCACACATGAAGGGTGAATGAGGTTCAGGAGGAATTAGAAGTTCATCCCCAAATATATTGGACCCTTTGAGACTCTCTGCATAGTTAGAGGGGTAGAATATGAGTTAGACTTACCCCCTGAATTTGATGTTGTTTATCTGGTTTTCGATGTTTCTATGTTGCGATGGTACACTCTAGATCCATTTGATATGCTTTGATGGGACTCAGTTCAATTGGATGAGAGATTGACATTTGTGGAGGAGTCAGAGTTCATATTAGCCAGTGATGTTATAAGGTTTCACACTAGAGATTCAAGTAGTTAAGGTTCAGTGGAGGCACTTCCCAGTAGATTAAGGTTATTTGGGAGATTAAAAGTGAGATTCGGGCCTAGTATCCTCACTTGTTCGAGGCTTCAAGTACATCCTAACCCTTTACTTTTGTGAATAAAAATTCTTTTAGTAGTGGATATTGTAATGAACCTCCAGGTCATTCTCTATATTTCCACTTATTTTTTTATTTAGATCTTTCCTATAACTGGTCCAAGTTATTTACAACTTGCTAGAGCTGACAGTTCAATTACTGGGTAGTTCGTTTAATTTTCAAAGTCAATTTCTTATTTTGAAGTCTTTGTCGGTTAGAATTGGCTATCGGGCAAAAACATCAGTCAAACAAACTTGTATGCTAGTTCTGGCAGTTCCTATAGCTCCAAAATGTCGATTTTAGGCTAGGTAGACACTTGGTTCAGGTCTTAAGGCTTCCGGACTCATTCCATACTTTTGGCCTAAACTTAAGAAAAATGTCAATTGGGTGTAGGACACATTTTTGTCAAAAAAACCTCAGATAGAAATTTTGACCATGGCATTGAGTCAAAATGTAATTTTATAAGAAGCATAGTTCATTTGCATTTATGGGATTCCAAATGAATCTGTAGGGGTCGGTGGAGAATTGGAAAAATTCCAAGTCCCTAGTTGGTGCACTTAGTTATTCGCTTAAGTGCCCTTTGGGTCACCTAAGCAAAGGGCTGATTAAATGGACAGTCGATCGCTTAAGTGACAAGGCTTTCCCTGCTGAGAGCTGCTTAAGCAATACACTCATCACTTAAGAAAATGACACTTAAGTGACAAGAAGACCACTTAAGCGATGAGAGTGAAGGAAGCAGGTACCATGAAAGCGGCACCTGGATAGCCTTAAAATCCCCACTTGTCCGATTTTCTCCCATTTTCACACAACTTCCAGAGTGAAAAAACTTAGAACGTGTGGAAACTTGGGAGATATATTAGTAGGTCATTTTGGAGTATTCGTAAGCGTGAATTATGCATTTCATCTCTGAATTCTTGGTAAGCTTTCATCAATTCTATGGTTAATTTCTCTGTAATTTTCCAAAATCACTAGAATATTGGTGGAATGATTGTAGTACCATATGAGCTCGAAATTCACCCATTCTTAAGGTAAATGTTCCTTGAGCACAGAGGGATGTGTTGTCTACTTTGAAAGTGCAATTCTACAAGCAAGCCCTGGTATCCCCCAGATTATAACCTCTAAGAAGATATAATGTGGTATCTATCAAATTATAGTAACCCAACAAGGTTGGGGTCAATCCCATAGGAAATAGGTTAAATCTATCTCTCAAACATACTAAAGCAATAGGACGTTCAGAAAAATAAATAGGGGGAATTTGTTATAAACAGTAAAAAATAACAAGTCTTGATTTCTTTTGGTTAATCTGAGATGAACACTAGGACTATGTTCCCCCTGGATTCCTAACTCCATAGGTTTCTCTTTCTTAATCCGACTATCCACTATCCACACATGCAGAATCTGACAAGCTAGGTATTACCAATCGTTTTATTAATGTTTTGATAAATCCCACCCTTTATCTTGTGATTCTCAGGGTGTTACCTTACTAACCCTATTCTTTGATCACAATTTAACTATCAACTTTTAGTTATCAGGTTATTAAATGAGGGTTGATAGCATCGAATCACTGTTGTAATCTTATTTTTCAGAATCTCAATCTCTCTTATGAAAATGAACTCAAATAAAGGCATGCTTTCAGTGTTGTCCACTGCTAAGAAAATAATTAGACTGAAGAATATGACAAAACAAGTGTAAAAAATAATCTAGAAGAACCTCACACTTCCCCTACTTCATTATTCTACTAGGGTTCCCACAAACCTAGCTAAAGGAATTATCCACTCATAGTTGCGAAACAATCCATGGAATTCAATAAAAAAAACATATGAATAGTCTCACAATAATTGATGATTAAAATCCAAATTCCCAAATTAATTAATCAGCCAAAAACCATGAACAAAAGGATTCCAAGATCAAAAGTAAACCTTGAAGTCAAAATATGTTTGTGAATAATAAGAGTGCATAAACAATTACAATAATATCTAATGGATATTTATAGTTTCTCAAAATAACAAAGAAAACCTTACCAAAATAAAATAATAAAATAAAGTCGACAGTTGTTACGCCTCAGGGAACGAGTCATCTGGACTGCAATGACTCATTTTCAGCTCCATGGTTTCTTTTTTGGGAATAGTAATTATGACTCGCAGTCAGGTCCTACGATTCATTGGCAGGACTGGTTTTTACTCCAGTGGATTTTCACTTTTCAGGACTTTTCTCTCTATTATCAGAATGGTTCCTTGCTATGAGTTGTAGCCTATCGTGATGACTGATAGTCACCCTTCAGTAGTCACCCTTCACTTGGTTATCTTTAGGACTTTCACTAATTTTCTCAAAACAATTCTATAATATGACTTCTTGTTAAACGCAACGAGTCATAGCCAACCTTCACTTCAATCTTTGAATCAACAACATTCATTTTTATCATCACAACTTGGTCTATGAGTCGTATAGTCACCAAACGACTCATAATCTAGTCAGTGACTTTAATTTTCAAAGGTTTTTCATCTTATTCTTGTCCACTCCACTTCCAACCTAATTCTCCTACAATACACATATCATGTCTAACAAAATGGCCTTAGTATTTGCATATTTTCATCGTTTTAAGCGTTGAAAGTTCCATGAAACATGGCACATCAACACCCTCAATTTAGAACATTTACATGTCCTCAGAAAACAAAAACACAACACAACAAAACACGATGCTTAACCAAGAAAAACCAAAGATACCTATGGTATTCAATCTCAAATTCAACTCAACAATATCACCCCTCCTATATTGAATTTTCAAAACCAATTGAGTGAATCTATATCGTACAAGAACTTGACATGAGGTAATAAAGCTATGACATTACATTAGCAGCAAACAATCATGCATATATACAAATTACACTACCCGAACAGACAAACAACTAGCAACCCAACCCATGCACCCACCCAACAAAGAAGTCCGACTCACTTAGTAGACTAATTGATGTTAATACGGGGATGATCACAAGAGAATCACACTCACAAATAAGTTCTAACAATTTGCATAGGCTTGTAACATAGGCATCGGGCTTCGATGGTACATTTGGGAATTTAGTGACTAAGTCTCCTTGGCACTACAATTACATTAGGGGTCCACTTATCAATCAACTTTTTCTTTTATTCCGCCCTTATTTATCCCTTTTTCTTTTTATTTCTCTTATTCAAGTTTAGTGCGGTTTCTTTTACTCTTTTTTTGTTTTTCTGATTTTCTCTTTTTTTTCACAAAGTTTTGTTTTCTTTTCTTTTTTCTGCCATACCCAACCTTACGTTCTTTTCACTTATTTACACCCTTCTTCATACCTATTTCTAGTCACACACCCCTATGATAGTCAATCTCAAATTAGGAAATTTTCCTGAGTTGAGGTACACAATGTCCAAGGAGGTCCAGGGCCAAGACAAGTTCATTGTAACTAAACTGGGAAGGTGAAAGGTGAAAACAAGAAAACTAGGCTAGATAGGCTCAAAATAGGGATCAAGAGATACTTATTAACATTTGGAAGGTCATTTAGGCTAAAAGTGGACTAATTCAAAATGGCATATGATCATTTCCAAACCAACTATCCTACATCCTGGGCAAGACTAAGTGGGCATTTTATGGATTCAACACACAAAAGAACTAAGTAAGCATCTCACACACACATGGCACAAGGTTGTATCACAAATTACTACCTATTCGATTCATGCAAATGATAGCTATGATTATTATGTCCTTAATCTTAATACCATAATAAGATTCATAACGGTTAGATATATTTACACATCATACAATTCAGAAACATATTTTTCAAAGGGGTATCATTTTTCTAACACATTTTAGCACAATGAAAACATAATACATCAACTGCCTTAGGTACTTATTCTCCTAACAAAATAATAAAACAAAAAACATCACTAAACAAATACAAGATGATATAATATTTCCTATACATGTCGGCTTTACTATTATACCACAATCGATAGGAAAAGAAGTATGACAACAAAAACCCATGGTGCATATTGTACGCCCCTACCCCTATATAAAGCTTATGCATTGTCCCCAGTGCATCTAAAAGGTAAAAATAGGGAGTGAAGACATATCTTGGTGCACTAGGTACCAGCTCATGTTTTCCCAGTATGGGGGGCCCAAAATAGGCCCCACTCTTATCAGGTACGGTGCTAGCGGTGACTAGGGCGCTCACATCAATAATGGAATCGATGTTGGTTGGTGTGATAAATAGTATATATTGAGGTGGATCAGTGCTCCCACTCAAATCTACTGCAGCTGTAGCTGTCATATCAACCACTTGAGAGTTATCGACTCCCTCCCTATCTCATCCTTTTCCTCTCTTTTTTATGCTTCTTCTTTGGTCTCTCACCACCTTCTTCCTCAATAAATTTTTATTCTATTCTTGTTCCCTATATATATGTCACCTTATCAAGCGGGATTTCCTCAATAATAGGGTAAATAGGGAATGGCCTCGCATTCATATCCTCTATTTCTGCTCGGAGCACGACTAACTACTCATGCATACCCGACAAGTCTAGGGCCTGAATGCCTATAAGTTTTTAGCTAATCTTCCACTCAAACCCATCAAATTGAGTTTACAAGCCTTGAATATAGCTTTGGATCTCCCTCTTAACTCATGGTTGTACCCCCTGCTTAATATTCATTACTCCTCGCTCTAGTGTACCCAATTTCTTTAGCACATCTATAAAAAAGGCCTGTAGGACTAGATCATAGCTGGTGGGAGCTGTACTAGAGGTAAATAGCCTCGCAATAGGATTAAAGTCAGATCCTGAGAGGTACTAGCTTTATCTATCAAGGCCTAAGGCTCAGACTAGGCAGTCTCAATAGGCAGTCTCAATAGGGGTCTCACCAATATCAGCAAACCTCGGAGTATCAGTACCATGCCCTCCAGTGTGAAATGCCTCCCAAAATAAAGTGGCACCTATCTTTACCTTATATATAGGGATATAAAAGTCCCAGATCAAACTCAAATTATTTGTACTCTAAACCTGGAAAAAGTTATCCAAACCCTGGATATCTGCTATACCCTGATCCAAACAAAGCTACATCAACTGGCACGGTGTCTATGCTCACTGCCTAGCTGCTAATCTCTTGATCTATAATCTTGGCTACACCAATACCGTATCCCTCTATTATACCATCAACCACAGTGGCTTGGTCAGTACTAAAAACATTGTCCCCATTTGTGGGACTCAAATAATGATGCACCAGCATCCACCAAACCTTGCAGAAAAATTCAGCGTACTTTTCATGATCCATGTCAATGGGCCAACCAACCAAGGTGCATCCTCATGCATCATAGCAATAATGCTTTCTATACACTTAAAGTAGGTAAATTTATCATCCGACCCAATCTGCTTTGCCTTCACTTTTCTTATTTCATCCATGCGGTGATCAATCTTAAAAGTGTTGGACGCCAGCTAGAAGTCTGAACCATGAAGAAATATAAAAATAGTCTATGTGTAGATGTTCACTCGAACACCTCTGATCAAGATGGAAAACAAGGGTCACTACCCTTACACAACACTCTAATCAAGACAGAAAGCAAGGGTCACCACCTTTTTACAACATCCCCTGCAGATGGACCTACTTCAACTTCATCTGGTATGCTGCATAAAATTTCTAAACTAATGCCAGGCTATATCATCCTATAGCTCTAGTCATTCACTCAAGCCGATATTTTTGGAATCAAGCCTCAAATTATGACATCTCTGACATACCTATTGCACTCAATTTGGACTCTAGGTAGAACCTTTTATTTGGTCATTGGGTTGTAGGGGTGATGGCACTGTCTCTCTCATATACTTCCTGCATCCTAGGGTACCCCCATCGGTTAATGATGGACACTGTGGTAGGCTTAATTTGTAGTGGCTCATCTGGGAGAGGAGGTGGTATTTCAATTAGGTTGTCAGTAGACTCCCTCTCCTCCTCCTTATTATCTAACCCTTGATTCTCTGACTCTTTATTTTTAGACCCACTATTTAATGCATCATAAACTTACTTATTTTCATCCTTTGGGACATACTCTGACTCACCATTCTCTTTAGATTGGGACTATGTATGAGGTGGTGATTGTCTAGAATTCTTTATCCTCAACTTGGTGGATGGATATGATTGGTTGGATTTCGAATCCATGGTTACCCGAGGTAGACTTTTCTTTGGATCACCCTCCTCTTCAAGTGGATATGCTTAAACAGATCTACTTGATTCATCATATATGGCTTCGTCCCTAAGATAACAAGTGGATTGGTGATCTTGCTTTCTTGGTATTTTCTTTTTGGTGGAATCAGCCTTAGGTGCCATTTGTACCTATGAAAATACATATGTTACTTATTCCTAGGAAAAGGAAAGAAAAACAAGAAAAAATAACAAGTGTACATTAGTTGTTAGCAACCCTATAAGTCAGGGTACGACTCATTGATAGAGGCTATGAGTTATATTTAGACTTATAGGGTGGAATAAGGTATAAGTAACATTCACTAGTCTGGCTACGCGTCCTCCTAATAAGTTGTTGGGTCAGACAATGAATCATCACCAACACTCATAGTCTCACCCAAACCTTTGTCTTGATTTAAACCCCATCCCAGTCACTATGAGTTGTATGGTGAGACAAAGACTCATAGTGTGAGTTGTAATGTAACCAAAAACCAAACACCTATCTTCACCTATGTTACTAGTGGCTACGAGTAAAGTAATGACTCGTTAGGTCACCCTATAAGTCTTTAAGAGTCCCAAAGTGACTGTGACATGGGTGCTTCAGGGTGTGCTTTTCAATTTTCTCATACCCAATAGGTACTCAGACTTCCCCATGAATTTAACATCTATAATACACTCCTAATTCATCTCCATATCCAACTCTTAAGCATAAATTTTGTTTACTTCCATTTGATTAAAATTCATCATATCTATATAGAATATGTTCATGGGTCGTCACCCTATGCACACAGTTTTCTAATCCATTAACTTAAGAGATAGAACATTAAAGCATAAAACTTACTCAAATAACTTTCTTGAATCCTTAGAATTTCTCGGATGTTCCCTTGATCTTAAGAGGCTCAACTTCTAGGATATTTTTTTTTTAATTACGATGATAAGGGATGGATTTAGAGTGTAGTTTTCTCTTTTATTTAGGAGTTAAAAGAATGGAGAGATTCACGGCTATTTAAAATAGAATGTTGACCATAAATAAGATTAATTTTATTTTTTTAGATGAAATGGGTCAGGTCAACCAGCAGGGTATACGATGTTGGGCCCGATAAAAATAGTCCTCATAATTACTCAATGTCACTTGCTACGAGTCGTAGACTTCCTCTGTTATGCCTGAAACCTTACCAGGGTTCTCTAGTCATGACGACTCAAGGTGATGAGTTGTTGTCATTGACAATGACTCGTTGTAAAAGACTTTATGAGTCAAGAGAACTCTTTCCTGGGATTTCCTGGGCTCCTGCTCTTTACGAATCCTGGTGATGATTCATAGGTTGACCTTACGACTCGTAGGGTCCCACGTAGGGACCTGGGCACAAAAAAGTTTTTTTCTACAATCTATAGCCCTGCACTCTAATCATACTAGTTACACTATAATATAATAACTACAAAACATGGGTTACCTCCATGGAACACCTAATTTAACCTCACAACATCACACAATTTCCTTGTTTACTCAAACTTGTCAAGGCTCATGTCAACACATACTTTTATCTTATCAGGGTTTCCCATATAGTGCTTCACCCACTACCCATTCACTTTTAATGGGGCTTCACCATTATGTTCCAAATCAATAGAACCATGTGGAAACACCCGATTCATGGTGAATGGTCCATACCACCTAGACTTCAACTTTCCAGGAAACAAGTGAAGTCTAGAGTTACACAAGAAAACCAAACCATCGAGTTCAAACACTCTTTTCTCGATCTTTAAATCATGATACAACTTCATCTTTTCTTTGTATAGAGAAAAATTCCCATAACCATGGAGCTGGAATACATCAAACTTACTCACCTTGCTCATGCTCAACTTAGTTGCATCATGCCACACCAAATTGAGCTTTTTAAATACCCATAATGCCTTGTGCTTAAGTTCGGCTGGCAAGTGGCATGACTTGTATAGTTAAGTTGATATGGAGAGGCACCTATGGAGGTCTTAAAAGCTGTCTGGTAGGACCAAAAAGAATCATCTAACTTCTTTAACCAGTCAGTCCTATTGTCATTTACAATCTTTGCCACTATGGATGTGATCTTTTTATTAGAGACCTCAACCTGCCCACTCATTTGTGGATAGTAAGGTGTGGTCACCTTATGCTTCAAACCATATTTTTCAACCAAGACCTTGAAAAGATGATTACAAAAGTGATACCCACCATCACTAATAATCGTACGTGGAGTGCCAAAATAAGAAAAAATGTTCTTTTTCAATAACACAGTGACACTTTGACCCTCATTATTGGGAAGCATAATCGCCTTCACCCACTTCAACACATAGTCGATTTATACTAGAATGTACTTCATCCCATAGGAGATCACAAATGGACCAATGAAATCAATTCCCCATACATCAAACCACTCTAACTCCAAGATAGGTGCCATGGGAAGTTTATGTTTCTGTGAGATATTGCCTCATCGCTGACACTTGTCACAGGTTCAAACAAAGTCATGAGAATCCTTGAATATAATTGGATAATAATACCCTATCTGTAGAATTTTGTAGGTTCTGCGAAGACCACCATGATGATCCCAAATTGGCGATAAATGAAAATCCTCAGGAATGCTCATCATCTCCACCTTAGGAATAGATCTACGAATAAAACCATCCGCATGAACCCAAAAGATATAAGGCTTATCCCAAAAAAATTTCCTCACCTTATTCATGAACCATTTTCACTTCTAGAAATACAAATCTTCAAGAACAAGATCACTTGCTAAAAAGTTAGCAAAATCAGCAAACCATGGGATTAAGTATTGAGATGCTTCCAAGACCTGCTCATCTGGAAAAGTATTATCGATGTCAAGCTCATATTTTAAATTCTGCATTGCCTCCTCCTCAAGGTGGTATAATTGATCAGCAACCTAATTCCCAGTGCCCTTCTGATCTTTGACCTTAAAGTCAAATTCTTGCAACAAGAGGACCCAACGGATCAACCTTCTTTTAGAATCATTCTTCATTATTAGATACCTCAAAATTGTATGATCTGTATGAACTATGACTTTGGTCCCTATCAAATAGGATTGGAATTTTTCAAAGGTAAAAACTACCGTAAGTAACTCCTGCTCATTGACAATATAGTTCTTCTATGTGGAGTTTAATAACTTTCTAACATAATAGATTGGGTGAAGGATTTTCTCATGTATTTGGCCTATGATATTACCCAAGGCAACTCCACTAGAATCACACATAACCTTAAATAGTAAACACCAATCAGGGTACACAATAATGGGAGCCAAAATCAATAACTTCTTAAGGAACTCAAAGTCCTTGAGACATGCATCATCAAATACAAATTTCACCTCCTTCTCTTAAAACTTGCATAGACGATTAGCACTTTTAGAGAAGTCCTTGATGACCCAAAAAGATTTGGATACCTTCAACTGAGATCGAAGGAGGAAATTTTTCAATCACCTCCATCTTAGCTCTATCAACCTCAATGCCCTACTTTGAGATTTTGTGACCAAGAATATTACCGCCGTTCACCATAAAATTACACTTCTCCCAATTCAACCCCATATTACACTCCTCACATATTTGGAGTGCATTAGCCAGATGGGCCAAGAAATTATCAAATGAGTCCCCAAAAACTAAATGTCGTCCATGAATAACTCTTTTGTGTCCTCCACCATATAAGAAAATATTAACATCATATACCGCTGAAAGGTGGCTGGAGAATTGCATAGTCCAAATAGCATCTACTTGAATGCAAAAGTACTATAAGGGTAAGTAAAAATAGAATTTTCTTAGTCTTTGGAAGCAATAAAAATTTGATTGTATCCTGAGTACCCACATGAAAATAGTTCCAACCCCTTCTTCTTAGTTTGTGAAGCATCAATCCATGAACGACATAGGAAAATGGTAATTTTAAGTCTAAGTATTCAACTTTTTGTAATCTATGCAACTCTCAAACTAGTAACCAGTCACATAGGCATTATTGATTCTTCTTGTTAGGGACCATAATGATCCCACCATTCTTAGGTATGCATTGAACTGGGCTGATCCACTGGGGTAAACCACTTCAGTATTTAACTAATTAATGATTTATTTCATCACTACCTCCTGAATAAGAGAATTCAACCAATGTTGCTGATCGATGATAGGTATACATTCCAGTTCATGTTGTATCTTATGAGTGCAAACACCAGGTGGAATCCCCACAATATTTATAATAGCCCATCCGATGGCCCTCTTAAACCTGTGCAATATTAAGATTAATGATTCAACCTATTTCTCCATTAAATTAGCAGCAATAATGATCGACAAGGTATTGTTGGCCCCCAAAATGCATAACAAAAGTGACATGGGAGGGCCTTTAATTCCAAGATTGGTGGCTTCTCAATAGATGGTCGATCTGGAGGAGTGGTTCTATTCTTCAAATCAAGATCTAGATTCTTTGGATCATAATTATAAGAACCTCTACAACACAATACACTTAACCTCTCATCATACTCATCAATGCCATAATTGTCAAAGTTTATGATAACCGTCGCTAATGTCTCAACCCCGTCTCTCTTTAATGGCAACAATCATTGCATTAGCATCAATAGTATTAATTATGAACACTACTTTCATAACCTTCGAATGCTATATAAACTGACACAAATTAAAAGTAACTTACTCATCATTAAGCTTGAACTTCATCTAACCATATCCATGTCAACCAAGGTTCAACACGTTATTAGAAAAGGCCTACCTAAGATAATAGAGACTTTGAAGTAAACCTCACCATCAAGGATTACAAATTTAACTAGAAATATGTAGTTTTCAACCTTCACCAAAACATCACACAATATAATAATAGATTTCGTCATAGACCAATCAACCATCGATAACCTCACAAATATAGGTTTGGGTACCCCCAACCCCAATTATCTATACACTAGGAACAAGATCAGATTGATAATAGCTCTTAAATCACTTAAAGCTTAAGAGAAGTTGAAGGACCTAATGGTATATATAATAGTAAATGCTCTAGTGTCCTCCTTCTTCTCAACTAGCAATCAGGAAGCAACGGAATTGCAATGGTGCACATTATCAATGAGATTGAAACTCACCATCCGCTTCTTAGAAACCAAATCCTCCATGAACTTTTCATAGACTGATATGTGATCCAATGCTTCTATAAGAGGAATATTAATAGATAGTTCCTTCAATATCAACAAAAACTTTTGATACTTTCCTTCCTGTTATTTCTTTTTCAATCTTTTAGGAAAAAGATGGGAGGTTGTGGAATGGTCTTTAATGAATTCTTGGCTACTTTCTTCTTTTCTGTATGCTTCTCAACACTTTCATCAACACCCATTAATTTTTATGATGACTCATCATTAGTCACCAACTTTTCAGATTCCACTTCAGGTGTCTCATCTATATCAACAACCTCATTCCTAGTTTTATCTAATATAGAAATGGGAGGATCAACAATTGCCTTACCACTGCAAGTGGTGATCCCAAACAATGACTCTTATTATTAGGATTCTTCATAGTATTACTTTGAAGAGTGACTATTTGATACTGATTCAAGGTCGCTAATATCTAAAAAAATTATTGCTCAAATTGCTTGATCACCGTAGCATGTGATTCCACTTTATGGGTCAAACCTAAAATGTCTCTCTTAATCTCCTTAAGGCTACTTCTTGACTTCCTGAACCCTTAACTAGCTTAATGATCATTGCCTTAATCCTTGACTTAGTGTCACAGCTTATTGGGGGAACATATGCATCACTCTTCTCCTTATAATCATCCTTACTCCTCTAGTCACCCTCTGTTTCTCTACTCTAATCCATATATCTATCACCATAAAAGTTCCGACCTTGGTTCCCTTACCTCAAGTTCCAAGTGTCTTTAGCAGACCCTTGGCCCTTTGCTCAAAAATTCACTAACTCTTTATCTAGGTATTTAGCCTCTTCATCTACAGTAGAATCATATGATCTAGAAGCTTTACCTTGTGAGCCCACAGAATTCACCTTCTTCTAATTCATAGTTACAAACTATTTAGTTAATACCCTAATCTACATCCTAAGTTGTGCAACCTCCTGAGCCACTGAATTATCTACAACTCTATGATCTCCAAAAGCACCATGGCATAAGTGTCGGTACCTCTCTCTACCTCCTGAATATGCCATCCTCTGTTGATAAGAGAGATCTAATATATGATTTTGTATGCTCCATCCTAATACAGGTTCATGGATGCTCTACTAGTAATAGTAACCATTGTAGCTTTGGAACTAGTATTCAAGGCATAAAAGAAAATTTCTAGTAGATTTCTCCTAAAATTCTATTATTAAGTACCATCATGAACTTTTTTATAAACCAAAACCATGCTTCATACATTGCTTTAGAATGTAATTGCCTTAAATTATGGATCTCACATTCAATTACAATATTCTAGCAAAATGGAAGAAATTGTCTAAGAACTACTTTCACAACTCACTCCAAGTGGTAGTAAACCTATGAGGTAGTTTTCCGAACCATTATATCGCTTCACCAGTTAGAGAGAATGGGAATAACCTGAGTCTCAGTGCTTCCTGATCCACCCTAGGTATATTATACAAAGTGAAAATTCTAACAAAATTAATGAGATGCATGTTTGCATCATTAGTCAAGAGGCCAGGAAACACACCTTTAAAATTTAACAATTAGAGTATAGCACTAGTAATGTTGAAATTCACCCCTAGGGAAAAACAGGAGGAATGATGGCTCCTGTCTTAATAGGATCTACCTTTCTCATTTTTTTATTTAGATCTTCATATACTGGAAAATATTAAAAACAGGGGGTACAGGAGCTCTGTCTCTTCTACCTCTACAAGTTCTGCTCGACGATTAGCTTTATGTCTTTGTCTAGCCTCAAGAGTTGCAGACTAGGCAATCTCATATCCCTTTTCACATTTGTCTTTACTAATAATCATGTAGTAGTTTCTGTGTTTATATCTTTAGGAGTTTAGGGAGGCAAGTCCTATGGATCAACTTGAGGCAGGTTATAATGAACTTCATAACTATGATATCCTACGATTATACTATAGAATTCTCTTTGGATGTGGATGAAATGGGGTCAAGGGATTTCCTTAACTCTAAGTGTTGGGCATACACCAGTGTACACCCCAAGAAGAAAAGAAAAGTAAAAGCCAAAAACCTTAACAACTTTAATCAATAAATCCACAACAGTAATCCTCATCAATAGCGATAAAATTTGATGTCTCCCAAACTATACCCTTCAAGAAGATACAATGTACTCCCTGTTAAATTATAGTAACCAAAATTGGTTGAGGTTAATCCCATATGGAATATTTCAAATCTATTTCTCAAACTTGTTGAAATAGCCGGACGGGCAGGAAAGTAAATAGAGGGAATTTGTGGTAAATGTTAAAAGGTAACATTTCTTAACAATACAACCCATGTACCCTCACATCAAAGAAGTCCAGTTCTCATAGTGTCATCATTCATGTAAGAGAGCAAGGTACTATATCAAACACTCACAATCTCAAAAGAAGTTCAAATAATGTGCAAAAAATACCATAGGTTTGCCCTTATTTTCTATAGCTCAGTTTTTTAGACAGTTGGCATAAGATCACTATAGTATGTTTCTAGGATTGTAATATGGCTTGAGGGTAGGTATGGTACATATGGGATATAGTGACTCACCCTTCTTGTCACTGCACTTGCGTTTTGGCTCCACTTCTTAATCATGTTTCTTTTATTCTCCCTTTTACTCTTTTATTTCTTATTTGGATTGGGTGTGGCTTCCTTATTTCTTTGCATTTATTAACATTTTTTCATTTTTATTTTTCAATCAATTTTTGTTCTTTTTTCTTTTTATTATTTTCACACTTTTTTTTACCACACCCAATCATAATTTCTTTTATTTTATTCAGCACTCTTCGTCATACCCATTTTCAACTACAAACCCCTATGATAGTCATTCTCAACTTAGGGAGGGACCGGGTACAAAATAGGCTTAATGTAATAAAATGGGAAGGTGAAAAGGTGAAAATAAGAAAATAGGTTGATGTCATCCAAAAGTAAACCTTTTTAGAAGTATCAAGCGATCAATGTCAAAATTTAGTAACCCAACTAGGTTGGGGTCAAACCCATAGGGAATACATCAGAACTATCTCTCAAACTTATTGAAACAGTCGAGTAGTGTGTAAAACTAAATAGTGGGATTTGTTTTGATCAATAGAACATAAAAATACTCAAATGTTTTTGGTGTAAACAATCTGAAATGGCCACTAGGACTGTGTTTCCCCTTTATTTCTAACTCCGTAGGTTTATCGTGCTACTTTCAAATAACCTAATATCTTGGATGTAGAATCTGTAAGTTATGTATCATTAACCATCTTCTGAATGCCTTTAGTGAATTTCACTCTTTACCTTTTGAGTCTCAGAGTATTGCCTTACTAACCCTTATCCTAGATCCCAGAGTAACTATTACCTTTTGAGTCTCTAGTTAATTAGATGAGATGGTGGAATTGTAAAATGGAGGTTAATCTTAAATTACTATCATAGTCTTCTTTTCCTACTCTCTACCTCTCTTTAAAAGTAAGTAGTGAATATAGGAAGGTTCTTAATGTATTCAACCACTAAGAAATCTATTATCTTAAAGAGGATCTCAATACATATAAGAATATTGGTTGGGAATAATGTTCCACTTTCCCTAATTCATTATTCAGTCAAGTTCCCAGAACCCTAATGTCATGACATGAGACTACCCCTAGTTGTAACACAATGCTTAGAGTCACAAGTGACCACCCTAAGCTAACCCATGGTCTGGTAACTGCTGCGAGCATTGAAGATAATAATAAAATAATATAATATGTGGAAGCTAAACTGGGGAAAACTAATAAGATATAATATGGAAATAATACTCAATATATCTGAACATCTGATAAAATTGAGATCAAGTCTGACTATTTGAAAGCCTCTACCATAAGGAGTTGATTGGACAAACCCCCAAACTAACTCGAACTGACTTAAATGAAAAAAAGTACTAAAAGTAACCATAACTTATCCTTGAATGATAGGGACTCACCACAACTGATGTTGAGTGGCATATGAACTATCTAACTGTTACTAGGTAATTGATCGTTAGAACATATATTATAAAACAATGTAGCATAAAAGAGAGTATGCAATTAGTACTTTGAATGTACTAGTATGCGAGATAAGGAATAGTTGATATGTATATATATATAATGGTACTGAACATATAAATTGAATGCAAGACCAAGTAAAGCATGTGCTGAAAAAATCTATAAAATTAAGTGATTGAATAACTGATAGACTGAATCTTGGTCATATAAGACTAAACTGCTATAATCTGATTACTAAACTGAGACTGTAGGAGATAACTACAATTGACATACCCTAATCTAAGCAAAATCAGGGTCCAACTATTAACCCCTGCTGGATGGGTGTTAGAACCTTGCCAAGGGTACCAATACTAGCTGGATCCACTAATTTAATGTCCTAGAGGAAGAAAGTGTCATGCCTCTACTGATGGGAGACCCCTCAAAATCCACGCTAGTGTTGTAGGTCTGAATCTCAGGGACCACTACTAATGACTTATTCTTAATTAGCGGGGGAGCCACTATCACTGTATCTACTTGGTACTATGTATTACTCCCAACTGAACGACACTGGTATTATTATTCATTTAACATGATCTGTTACTGATAAGTGCTCATTATGATAATATTCTGAATTTTAACCATACAAGCATAGTCTGAATTACTTGTAACCTAAAACCTATAACATGCATGATTTCCTAGGTATTGGGTGTTGCCAGCATAGACTAATGAAAATTGATCTTGGCAAATATTGAACAATCCATGGTATGAGAAAATCATGAATAACTCCTCATATTGTAAAAACTAATCATTATGTTGACATTTACATTATAAAACATATAGAAACACAATCATCATGAGGGAATATCTTTTCATGGTTTAGAATCAACAAATGTGAGAAGATTCATAAAATTCATGGTTAACTTGGAACCACATAAAAGAGGAAAGAGTTTTACACTTGGATGTTTAGAGAGTTCTTAGGACTCAATGGGTGGAAGGAACCCACTTATGAATATCCCACATACTTGAAGTAGAAGACTTGAAGAAATCTTCTTGAAAACTAGACTTGCTCTAAGAACCCTAGTTTTCTCTTGAGAAAGAAGGGAATTGCCTCTTTGATTTCTCTTGGGTGGAATTAATGATTATGTTATGAATTGGGATTTAGGTCCTTTATATCACCCCTTGGGTGGTTTTGGCTTGTAAGGGAGTGGGGAAAAGACAAAAAAGTCCTTTGAAAAATATGTAGGAAAACACACTCCCAGTCGTGATGACTCACCTTACGACTCATTGGGACTAACGATAAGTCGTAGTCTAAGTCATAAGCTAAAATCTAGGGTTTGAGTCCACTTTTTATTCTGACTATGACTCCCCCCTTACGACTTGTCTTGAATGACAATGAGTCATAAGATGGTATCTTAGTCTAAAGCTTGAAGTATGTTGTTTACTTATTGGTTTACAAGTCCCTTGCTACGACTCATAGTCACTGATTATAAGTCATGAGGTCTGGTCATATCCACTAGGATCAAAACTTGGGTTCTTTCACTAGAGTGACTACGACTCACTCGTGATGACTCATCACAAGTGGTAACAACTCATTAATTGAGTCATCATTATGGTAGTCTGTCAGGCCCTTAAGGGAAATTTTCGTTAACTTTTTACTACGACATCGGATTAATGTGAGACGTGAAGCATTTGAAAGTTAACTTAGTGGTCTATCTTTTAAAAGGGTCTAGAGCTTGAAAATTTTGGGGTATTACAACATCTTCCACTTGGGATCTTTCATTCTTGAGTTATACTAGTTGAGTGGAGTACTAGGAAGAATAAGGTCACACATTGAATACTTATAAGCTGAACCGTGCTAAAATAGCTAAATATGAAAACATGATGCATGGAATAAACTAAATTCATGAATGCATACTATGACATGAAAATGGTTATATAGATGATATAGAAAATAAGAGAATTAATCTAAAGAACCATTACCTCTAGTTGACCCTTAATTCATAGAAAAGAGATAGGGATAAGTGGCTTCCATAGTGGCTTCTACTTCCCAAGTAGCTCCCTCTATGGACTGGTTTCTCCATAGAACCTTAACCAAGGCAAATGCTTTATTCCTCAACCTATGAATCTAATAGTAAAGGATTTTAACTGGTACTTTATCATAGGAGAGGCTATTTTCTACACCCATACTTTCTAAAGAAACCACAAAAGTTGGATCACTAATGCATTTTTTTAACGGGGAGACATGAAACATTGGGTGCACTGATGCTAACTCTGCAGGCAACTCTTACTCGTAGGCTACCTTCCCAATATAGCTCAAAATCCTATAGGGTCAAATATAGCGGGGATTGAGCTGCCCTTCTTACCAAATCTCTTTACCCCTTTCATGGGAAAAATTTTTAGATACACAATATAAATTAACATCAACTTCAAGCTCTCTTCTCCTTACATTTGCAGGATTTTTGGCAGTTTTAGGTTGTCTTCAGCCTTTCTTAAATTAACTAAACTTTCTCCATCGCCTCATATACTATATCTGGACCTATGACAGTAGTTTTTCCAATGTTAAACCAACCAATAGGAGATCTACATCGCTTACTATAGAGAGCCTCAAATGGAGCCATTTAGATACTGGAGTGATAGTTGTTATTGTAAGCAAACTCAATCAATGACAAGTGATCATTCCCATTACCATTAAAATTGATAACACAAGCCCTCAACATATTCTCTAAGGTATGGATGGTCCTCTCAGCTTGACCATCCATCTGCGGGTGAAAAGTTGTATTGAGATAAACTTTCATACCAAGACCCTTTTAGAAAGGCTTCTAAGAATGAGAGGTAAATTGAGTACCTCTATCTAAAATAATTATAAACAAAATTCTATGTAACTTTACCAGCTCCTTGAGATAGAGTCTAGAATAATCCTCGGCTGAATATGAAGTATGAACTGGCAAAAAGTGGGTTGACTTGGTCATTCTATCCATAATGACCCAAATTAAATCATGCTGATGATGCGTACATAGCAACCCAGTAACAAAGTCCATATTCACCACTTACCACTTCTAAGTGGGGATGCTAAACTCCTGAAGTATACCATTTGTTATTCGGGGATCAACGTTGACCTACTGATAATTTGGGCATTTATCTATAAACTCTGCAATATCCTTCTTCTTACCATTCTACTAATAGACTTCCCGCAAATTATGGTATATCTTAGTGGCTCCTAAATGAATGGAATATTGTGAACCATGCGCCTTTGCTAACATTTACTACCTCAAACCATCCATATTCAGAATGCACAACCTGCCCTGAGAACAAAACACATTATATCCCCCTTAGAAGTAAACTCCACCTTTTGATCTCGAACTATTTTTTCCAACTTAACCAGGATAGGATCTCTGTCTTGCTTTTTCTTTACCTCATAAAACAACAAAAAATTTGTACCATTCTAAACCCAAAAACTACCTTTGGCTGAACCAACCAAGTGAACTTTTAAACTAGGAAGCTGATGAACTTCACGGACTAGCTCCTTGTTATCCTCCTCAACATGGGTGACACTTCCCACAGAAAACCTACTAAGGGCATTGACCACAATGTTGGCCTTACTCAGATGAGGAAACACACTCATTTCATAGTCTTTCAATAATTTAAGCCATCTTCTCAATTGTAAATTTAGGTCTTTCTTGTGAACACATACAATAAACTCTTCTGGTAAAGGTCATGCCTCTAAATTTTCAAGAAAAAAGTAATTGTTGCCAACTCAAGATCATGAATCGGGTGGTTTTTCTCATGGGGTTTGAGCTATCTTAAAGCATCTGCTATGATCTTACCTCGCTACATCAACACTCCAACCAATTCTAAATCTAGAAGAATCACATTAAACTGCAAACCTATCTGAACCTTTGAGTAGGGTCAATACCGAAGCAAAAGTTAGTCGAGTCTTCAACTCCTAAAAACTTTTATCACAGGAATTTGACCACTAAAATTGAACTTTCTTCTTAGTCAGTCAGGACATGGGAGAAGCAATAAAATAAAATCAGTTATCAAATCATCTATAGTAACCAGGTAAACCCAAGAAACTACTAATATCTGATGGAAAGATAAGCCTAATCCAGTTTCTTATAGCTTCAGTCTTTTGAGGATCAACTCTAATGCCATCTTTGAAAACAATGTGACTGAGGAAAGCTACTGATTTCAACCAAAATTCACATTTGCTAAACTTGGTGAATAACTAGTAATCTTTAGTTTTTTTGTAAAACAATCCTCAAATGATCTTTATGATCACCTTCACTACAAGAGTAGACAAGAATGTCATCTATGAATACTATGACGAACTTGTCCAAGAACTACTTGAACACCCTATTCATTAAGTCCATGAAAGATATAGGGGATATTTGTTAATCTAAAAGACCTAACTACATATTAAAAGTTACTATACTGAGTTCTGAAAGTTGTCTTTAGATGTTACATTCTCTGAATCTAAGATGATGATAGTTGGATTTGAGGTCTATCTTAGAGAAATAATTTGCACCTTGAAGTTGGTCGAATTAATCAATCCTGGGGAAAGAATACTTATTCTTGATTGTGACTTTGTTCAACTGACAGTAGTCGATGCACATTATGAGAGGACCGTCTTTCTTGCACACGAAGAGAACTAGAGTGCCCCAGGAGGAAACACTAGGCCTAATAAAGCCCTTATCTAAGAGATCTTTCAGTTATGCTTTCAACTCCTTAAGCTTAGTTGGAGCCATTTTGTAAGGTTGAATTTAAATTGGTTTACTATCTAGAAGGAGATCTATTTTGATGTTGATTTCTCACACAGGAGGAACTCCCGAAAGATCTTCAGAAAGTACTTCTAGGAATTCATTTACTACCAAAATTGTCTCAAAACTCAGGATTTTAGAACTTGGGTCCTTGACTCAAACAAGATGATAGATACACCACTTAGAAATTATTTTTCTCACCTTAAGGAAAGAGACAAATAGACCTATAGGTACTCAGGTACTACCCCTCAATTCTATGATTGACTCATTAGGAAATCAAAACTATATGATCCTATTTCTAAAATCAATTGAGGTATAGAAGAGAGAAGCCAATATTTGCTAAGAATGACATCAAAGTCGATCATCTCTAATTCTACAAGGTTTGCTGAGGTAACTTTATGGGACACTGTGACTGTGAAATTTTTGTACACTCATCTGGCTATATCATAACTACCCACTAGAGTATCGACTGAGAAGAGCTCTACTAGGATTTTGGAACTAACGCCAAAATATATTGCTAAATAAGGAGTAACAAAGGAAAGTAAATCTCCGGGGTCTAATAATGTATAACATGAAGATAAAAGACTTGTAACATACCAGTAACCACATTAGGAGAATTTTCCTAATCTTGTCGATTCTGGAGGGCATATAGTTAGTTCTGATGCTGCCTACTGGTGGTACTGGAGGTGGCACCCTACTGATAGAGTGACCTACAGGTGCTACTGAAAAATTTGTTTGGTCCTATTGATGATCATTCCTACCCTGCCACATAGCCGTTAGGGAATCCCTTATTTTATGGCCTGGTTTACCACACCTAAAACAAGCATCGCTATTGTCTATACACTCACCCTTATGGTTCTTACCACACCTCTTATAGACTAGATTAGTATGGTAAGTGTTCACACTACCCTGAGACATAGATTTGGGTGCTCTATCACAATTATATGGTCAGGCCTTCAATATTGGAGCATTGGTAAGTGACGGGGCTAGGGCTAAACATTTATGGAAAAACAGAGAATGATTTTCACTATCAAAATTTTTTGTAAGAAGTTGAAGCTACCGGTTCAGGCCCTCTAATGTTCCCTTTCCTTTTCCTTAAGCTTATCCTCTGTAATCTTTTGAGTATGAACCATTAACCTAGATAGATCAATCTCCTTAATCAACATTTCAATCCTACACTCTTTGACCATATCTTATGAAACTCTAGACACAAACTTACTCATTCTAGCCCTAGAATCAGACACTAAAGTCGGAGCATACCTCCCTAACTAAGTAAACTTAAGTGAGTAATCATTCACACTTATGCTTCCCTACTTAAGATTAATAAACTCTTGTACCATGGCTTCTCTCAACTCAAGTAGGAAAAATTTATCTAGAAAAACTATAGAAAATTCATCCTACTCTACAAGCCCTACATCAACAACTTTATCCTCCTTCCATTTCTTAAACCTGGTGTGAGCCACCTCTTGTACCTGGTAAGTAGCTAAGTTAGTACTTTCATTGGAAGTGACATCCATGATATCAGTCACTTTCTACATATAATTAAGAAACTCTTGTGGATCCTCCTCAGACTAGGATCCAGATAACACTGGAGGATTCATCCGAGTAAACACTTGGATCCAAGCTACTACTGTATTCACTACTGTGTTGGCTGGGGAAACAACCTACTATTTATTTAGGGCAACCATAGATTGGGCCAAAACTGTGAAAGCGGCCCTAACTTCAGCATGGAAGACATGTTTATCCAGAGGGTCTTCCTGAACAGGTGGCGACGTGTATTGTTACTTGTTCATTCTTTCTTTATTCCTTCTCGGAGGAATTTTCTATGGATAGATGAATGATGAGTTAGAATAGGAAATTCAATAGATCTCATGCTCCATCACATGACATGAATGATGAAAGAAGTAAAACTTTTTATTAAAAGTCTTGTAGCCTCTAGCCCATAAGTATGGGGTACTTCATATCTAGGAGCAAGATTTTACTTAACATGACTTTTAAACACCCTAGGACACTTAAAACCCTGTGCTTTGATACCAAGTTCGTTATGACCTAAGACTACCCCCTAGTCGTAATGGGTGCTTAGAGTCATAAGTGACCCCAAGCTAACCCATGGTCTAGTACCTTCTGAGAGAACTAAAGATAATAATAAAATAATATAGTATGTGGAAGCTAAACTAGGGAAAACTAATAAGATATAATATGGAAACAAAACTCAATATATCTTAAAATCTGATAAAACTAAGAACAAGTCTGACTATCTGAAAGCCCATAACAAAAGGAGTTGATGGGACAAACCCCCTACTAACTTTGACTGACTGAAATGAAAAGAAGTACTGAAATTAACTATGGATAACTTTTCCTCAAAGTATATCGACCCACCACAACTACTGCTGAGTGGCACACAAACTGTCTATGTATGATCGGGGAACTAAGCATCCAAACCTATGTTGTAAGGTAAAATAGCACAAAAGAGAGTATGTGGTTGATACTTCAAATATACTGGTATGCGAGATAAGGTCTAGATAATATGTATAAATATAATGGTATTGAACATATAAATCAAATGCAAGACTAAGTAAAGCATGTGTAATCTATTAAATTGAATGACTGATAGACTGACTCTTGGTCATGCAAGCCTGGATTAGATAATCTAAATACTGAACTAAGACTTTCGGAGCTAACTACAACTGGAATACCCCAACCTAATAAAAATTGAGATCCAACTAGTAACCCCAGTAGGATAGATGTTAGTACCTTGACAAGAGTACCAACACTGGCTGGTGTGGATCCACTAATTGGATATCCCAAAGGATGAGGGTCTCATACCTCTACTGATGAGGGACCCCTCAAAATCTACGATGGCACCATAGGTTTGGAACTTAGGGACTTCTACTAACGACTCATGCCTAAATAACAGGGGAGCCACCATCCCTACGTTTACTCGATGCTAAGTATTACTCCCAAATAAATTACACTGGTATTATTATTCTTGTAAGATGATCAGGTACTGATAAGTTCTTATTATGATAATATTCTAAATTTTAACAATACAAATATAGTTTGAATGACTTGTAACCTAAAATCAATAGCATGTACAATTTTCCTAAGTATCGGGTGTTCATAACCTACCAGCATAGACTAATGCAAACTGATTTTGACAAATATTGAACAATCCATGGTATGGAAAAATTATGAATAACTCCCTATATTTCAAAAATTAATCATGATATAGATATTTTCATTATCTAACATTTGGAAACACAATCATCATGAGGAAATATCTTTTCATGGTTTAGAATCAAACAATTGAAAGGAGATTCATTAAATTTATGGTTAACTTGGAACCCCATAAAAGAGAAAAGAGTTTTACACTTGAAAGTTTAGAGAGTTCCTGGGACTCAATAGTTGGAAGGGACCGACCCACTGATGAATATCCCACATACCTGAAGTACAAGCCTTGAAGAAATCTTCTTGAAAACAAGACTTTCTTAAAGAACAATAGTTTTCTCTTGAGGAATAAGGGAATCGCCTCTTTGATTTCTCTTGGGTGGAAGTAATAATTATGTTATGAAGTAGGGCTTTGGGCCTTTTATATCACCCCTTGGGAAGCAAAAATGACATGGGGTTGGATTTTAAGGGTGTGGGGAAATTACATAAAATTACCTAGAAAAACATGAATAAAAACACATTCCCAGTAGTTACGACTTGTTCCGACTGAATACTAGGCGTAGCCAGAGTTTTAAGCTGAAATCTAGGGTTTGAGGCCCCTTTATGGTCTCACTACAAATACTTTTTTATGACTCATCATGAATGACTATGAGTCGTAAGACGGAGTCATAGTATAAAGCTTGAATATTATGTCCTTTACTTGTCTGGTTATGAGTCCTTCCCTATGACTCGTAGTCACTGATTACGAGTCATGAGGTCTATTCATAGCCACTACACTCAAAACTTTGGGGACTTTACTAGAGTGACTATGACTCACTTATGATGAATCGTCACAAGTGGTAACGACTCATTACTTGAGTCATCATCACAGCAATGTATCGTCCTCTTAAGGGAAATTTTCCACAACTTTTTGCCACTACATTGGATTGAGCTAAGACTTAAGGCATTGGAAAGCTAACTTAGTGCTCTATCTTTTGAGGGGTTCTAGAGCTTGAAAAATTAGGGTATTACACTTAGTGAATGGATTAACCCGCTCATAGTTGTGAAATAATCTACGAAATTCATAAGTGAAAGCATAGAATCAATATGACAATAAGATACAAAGAAAACCTAAAGTATCGAATCAGTAATAACCAAAATATCCATGAACACAAGAATCCCAAGATTAAAAGTTAATCTTGGAATAAAAATATGTTTGTGAATAGTAATAGTGTGTAAACTAACTTAAAATTCAAAAGGGTATTTATAGAATACATAGAGAACCTAGGAAATATTTCCAAAACAAAAGAGGAAAACAGTAGTCGGTGGCTATATATTGAGCCACTTACTAGCTGCAGATACCACCTACAGTCTGTAGGTGATAGACTGTAGGTGCCAGGCTCCAAAATTCTAAAGGATTTTCTCGAAACTTCATCTTCTGAAACCTCATTTACAACCTATGGGCTGTAGGTACCCATCGTATTCAGCAGGGTCAAGTATTTTATCTTTTAAATCTCTATTTCTCATCTCTAGAGATTCTCATCTCTCTAAAACTTATTCTGGCACCTATGCCACGTAGGTAGTACCTATGGGCTGTAGGTACCCACGTAGGTGGTCCAAAATTCAAGTTTTCACTTATTTTCTCCTATTTAGCTCCTAAAACCTAGTTCCCTACAAAACATAATACAAAACACATCATATCTAACAAAATAATCTAAGTAATTACATATTTTCATAGTTTTAAATGGCGAGCGTGCTATGAAACCATAAATACATCATATATCAACTTAGAATGTTTGCATGTCCTCGGAAAAAAAAACACAATAAACAACACAACGACGCATAACCAGGAGAGACCTTAGACATCTATGGCAGTCAATCATCAATTTTAAGCTCAAGAACATTACCTCCTCTAATTTTGACACTTCAAAACCAACTGGGTGTATCAATGAAGCACGGGAATATGACATAAAGTAATTAGGATATGGAATTACATTAGCAACAAACAACACACATATATACAAATTACACTGCCCGAACAAACAAGTAGTTAGCAACACAACCCATGTGCCCTTACATCAAAGAAGTCCTACTCACTCATATAAATTATCCATGTTAATGCAGGGATAGTCAAGAGACACTCACACTCACAAAGAAGTTCCAACAATGTGCAGAGAATACCATAGGCTTGCCCTTATTTTATTTATCTTAGTATTCAGACAGTCGGGTTAGTATCACTATTGAACTTTACTTGGCTTGTAATATAGTCTTGGGGTTGTTTTGGTACATATAGGAATTTAGTGACTATGCTTCCTTGGCACTACACTTCCATTATGGGGTCCACTTTATCAACCAATTTTCTTTTACTCCACCTTTATTATTCCCTTTTTATTCTTTTACAATGCATACAAGTTAGGTGTGGTTTCATTTATTCTTCCCTTTTTTTCAACTTTTTCTTTTCCTTTTGTGTTTTTATTTTCTTTTTCTGCTTTTTCAACTACACCCAGCCCTACTTTTTTTTTTATTATTTAACCTTCTTCATACCAAATTTAAATTATGCACCCGTACGATAGCCACCCTCAACTTAGGTGATTTTTCTGAGTTGAGATGCACAATGTCCATGGAGCAACAATGCCAAAATAGATTCATTGTAACAAAAATAGGAAGGTTTAAGGTTAAATAAGGAAAATAGTCTATACAGGATCAAAATAGGGATCAAGGGATACTTATTCACATTTGGAAGATCATTTAGTTTAAAAGTGGGTTATATCAAAAATAGTCTATGATCCTTTCCTAACCGACTATCTACAACCTAGGGAACACTAACTGAGCAAGTTCTGAATTCAGCATACAATGAGAACAAAGTAAGCATCTCACACATACATGGCACAGGGTTGCATCATAAACTACCACATATCCGGTTCATGCAAATGTAAGCTATGATTATTATGTCTCTAATCCTAATGCCATAACGAGATTCACAATGGTTACACATATGTACATATCACACAGTTTAAAAATAATTTTTTTGAGGGGTATCATTTTCCCACTAAATTAAAACTAAATGTAGCAATTGCCTTAGATATTTATTTTTCTCCTTGTTAAACAAAAATACAACACAATATAAAACAAAACACACTATGACACAATATTTCCAATACAAGCATGTTTTACAATCATGCCATGGCAAATAGGAAAAGAATCACGACAATAAAAACTCATGGAAACTGTGGTATACCACACCCCTAAATAAAAAATTATGCACTATCTCTAGTACATGACGGTAATATAAATCAAGGGGAATGAGGACATACCTAAAATGCACTAGGTGCCCATGTCATGCTCATCCCCATCAGGGGGTATCTCATCTAGAAGTGATGGTGGTGTGGGTAGTGAACTACTAGAAGATGTACCTATCATAATCTCAACTCATTGCACCACATCACTTACTGTGGACACCCTAGAATCAGGGGTGGCCAATATCAGGGCCTGATCATATGGAATAAATGGGTTTTTTAGGTCCTCCTTCGTAGCTCTCTAGATCCCCGTAGCTGGGACCATCTCCTCCTTCACAAATAAATCAAATTGTCTAAGGTTGCACGAAGGTACCGACTGATCAAATGAAGGAATAACTAAAGAAATGGACAGAATATTACTTTCAGTAAGAGAACATAGCACTACTCATAATGTATCCATCTTCTCCCAAATACCACCTAGGTTAAGTTCCTTTATATCGCTGAACTGAGCTAACACCTAGCTCTCAAAAGTGTCAATACTGGCACGTAACCCAACAGTGAACTCTAGTATCTCAGCCTGGAGTGCAGCCCATATCCTGGTCTTTACAATATCTAATGTCATCAAGACCTAAGGTCAGATTTTCCCATACAGAGATGTAAACTCGATTTCTATATTCTCTAGTGGGTATCAGTCATATCCTATTACTCTACTAAGTTTTGTAAAAACTCCAATAGCACTGCTATCAAACCTATGGTTATAGTTATAGTAGTGGGATAAGGGGTAATAAAGATGCCCTAACCAGATCAGAAATGGAAGTCAGGGTTAAAGTAGAAGTAGTTGGTTCCCCCTCTCCCAGAGTATCCATCTCGGGCATATCTCTATGCTCTCCCATCTCAAACTCAACATAAATACTCGTATCATCAACATTCATTTCTTTTCTTTTAACATATTGTACCATAATTAAGGGTCCTTCAACTTGGATCAGAAGCTCTATAGGATGTACATGAACTCTCTGGGAAAGGATCGGGTTTGCTGGATCCTTGATCATACTCATGTGTGCCAAAAGATCGGGTTTTATAGATCCTTGATCATACTCATCTGTGCCATCACCTATAATCTCCTATAAATATTTGGGATCTTAGGAACTCCTTTCTTATCACATAACTACTGAATAAGGCACGGGAAGAGCATAGTGGTTAAATCCCTAAATGCTATCTCATGCAACTCATACCAAATAAAAACTGCAAAGTCAATCTTATAATTTGATATAAACTCTCTATTAGTTCAGTTTGATCCCATGTTAATAGATTTTCCACATTAATTAGACACAACTTAAAATGAACCATGGTTAACCAAAACATTATAGGAAAATTCAGTGTCACCTTCTTAATCTCTCCCCTTTTCCTCTATCCTAGAAGCATCATCTCCAAAATTATAAAAATGATTAGCAATACTTCTCACAAAATCTAGCCTCTATCCCTTATGCTCAGCATCATACATTATGCATCTTTCTTGAGAAAAACTGAATCAATGATCAAACTCAGTCATAGATACCGAGGCTACATAATCAAGCCTAAAAAGAACACGATAGATAGCCACAGCTGAAAAATCAAACTGAACCCCTCGCATCAAAGGGGACTTTATCTGGGGCTGTGATGCGCCTCTACTACCTCTAGATGTGGTCAGAGCAACTGTGGTAGCATAGGAAACATAAAAATCAAGAACTGAAGCCTGACTAAAAGAACCCTGGGTCTAGTCATCCACCCCAATTGGTATTGATTAAATATAGTTCATGGGTTTGGTTCCCCTATTATCACCGATAACTCGATCCTCTTCTTATCCCAAATAAACCTCATAGGTTGACGTACCTCAATAATGAAATTGTCCCACTCATAAATCACTTACATCCTTGCTACACAATACCTTAGATTCACCTAGCTATTGGCACAATCGAGATTTCTATAGACTCAAAAGTTTCCTATGGTAGACTAGGAGGCTGATGATATTGTGCAAGAATCTCTATTAATGATACTAGAGATGAGGGCATGTGATGTGATGCCTAAGATGTACCCTCCTTAGTTAAGGGTACTGCTGACGTTGGCTCGGTATCTGCTAGTATGGAATCATCCTATAACCCCTTCTCAGACTGAGGGTCATGTATATATCCTTCTCTAATTAATTAAACTCACCCTATTCTAAATCAAACTCACCCTTCCTAGAAACCTTCTCTTCTTCCTCAGACTAGGGAGAGTATAGGGGTAAAATCCTGGCTGACTTCATCCTCGTCCTAGGAACTGGTATGGTTGCGGTCATTTGGGATCCAACCTGTGTTGATGTGAGATGAGTGTCCCACGGTACCTATGTTGATAGATGAATACCCAGGGTGGCTACAACACCAACCTTAGCAATAGCCTTTCTTTAGCCCTACTTCGTGCGGCTGCTAGTCTATTAGGGATAACTGGATACTCCTCCTTCGAGCCACTATGTTTAGGGGATTTGTTTAGATGTATCAACTTTCCTACCCTCTTTGTCAAAGTTGTTGTGCCACTATACCTAAAAATCAAGTGTTACTTCAAGAAAGAAGATAAGGGAGAGCAAAATTTGTAAAATAAAATCAAAATTATCAAACTTTGAATTTTTCCCAAATCGTACATCCCTATATAGTGTACTCATCCCATTCTTGTACTATTTTGCACACACAACTTGTAATAATTACCAAATCATATGTAAGGTACACAAGACTTTTAGGTTTCATCATCTTTTTCAACTTCTACATCATTTAGGGCAGGATCATAAGGTTTTGATTTAAGCACAATGCACCAAGTTTAACTTTTTAATTATTCAAGGTTCATAAATATAAGTTTGTTGACTTTTACATTATTTTCAAGCAAATAAGCATACCAACTAACTTATTTTTGATTAAGCACAAGAATGTACTTATGGGAGCCAAGAAATTTACCTTTGATTTGAAGAGATAGAAGTAGAAACTTGAAAAAGTATAGAAACTCTATCCTTGGAGAGTGTTTAATTGCACTAGTGATAAACTAAGGGAATAGTCTTTACTTTTATAAAATTTGAGAGAAAGTTTGAGAATTTAAATTTTAGAGGGAATTGGAAATTTGAGGATTACGGGGCCTAAGAATTGGCTTTTAAACTTTTAAAAATGGGAGTAGGCCGGTTTTGGGTTGGTTCAGACTTGGGCAGGCCCAAAGTTTAAAAAAGATTAGGATAAAAATTTTGGGAACCTACGACCCATAGGTGGAAGGTCGTAGGTGACCAAAAATTTTCAACCTTTTTTTATTCTCAAAAATTTTTGTTCTGACACCTACAACACCACTTACAAGATTGTAAATGGTACATACAAACCCATAAGTAGGTTTATAAGTAAAAGTTTAGAGTCCCTAAAGTGTTCAAACTTTCCTGATGATATTTATTACACAACTTACCTGGCTAGAGTGGCACTTTTGATCTCTATAAGT
The DNA here is from genome assembly GCA_026120095.1 of Capsicum chinense. NCBI lineage: Eukaryota > Viridiplantae > Streptophyta > Magnoliopsida > Solanales > Solanaceae > Capsicum > Capsicum chinense. The sequence continues at coordinate 126,216,875 of JAPEIP010000009.1, forward strand.
GGGTCAATAAGCCCTCCTACCTGAAATTTTATGAATTTAGAAATATTTTACCATGTTCTATGTAGTTCCTTATTTTATAAACCTACAAAAATAAAAAAAAGTGAACACTAAAATAGTGAGTTACATCCTACCCAGTTCTTTATTTAATATCGCGGGATGATTTGGCTATGCTCAGACTTCACCAACAAGCCCATGGTTTTCCTCCCATGTAACACTTGGCGTCATGTTGTGGCACGACACGAGTACCTTGATTAATCAGACTTCATCAAGGTAACCATAGATCATTCAGTTTGAACTTAATCTCCCCTTCTCTATATCCACCAAAGATCTGCCTATGTCCAAAACTGGTCTTCCTAATATTATGGTCATATCAAAGTTAACTCCACAATCAAACACAACAAAGTCAGCTAGAAAGATAAAGTTGTCCACTTTTACTAAACCGGTATCTAAAAGGACTAAGATATCAAGCTTGATCTAACGGGTGACCCTTTAGAACCTACGATGGCATCTTTATTTTAGAATTAGTGACTTCTACTAAAGGTCTCATCCAAACTGACAGGTGAGCGTTTACCTAACTAAATGGCATTAATAACTGAATTGCTCAATAATAGTAATAAGATAAAGAATAAAAATAAATTCATTATGTGTATGCATTCAAAACATATAGGTTGGAGGATATAATACTCAAAAGTATATGCATGAAATCTTAGGTCATCGGGTGTTCGTAACCCACCATCTCTGAAGAATGCAACTATTGTACCATTTTATAAACTAAGTGAATTAAGGAACTTAATAACTCAAGCCTAAAAATCATGGAATTCACAATATAATTAGGGTTTATAACTTTGAACATTTAATAGTACTAAAACAAATATGTAAAAACATGTCTTATAACTCAAAGAGAGCAACGAACTGGAATATCAAGAAATTTAGGACATTCATGAACCGTAAGCTCTAAGTAAGGAATCAAATAGAGGAATTGGGTTGAATTTGGGACTAAATGTATGAAAGGTGACCCATTGATGAAATATCACATACCTGGAGTTAAAAACCCTGAAAAACTCTTTGAAATTGGGGCGGAAGTTAAAGAACCCTAATTTTTCCTTATGGAAATAAAATCACCTTTTTAATAGTGTTAAAGCTAAGTATTGATTGATTTTCTAAGTAATAAGGGCTTAGGGTAATATTGTCCTTAATAATAAGCTTTAAAATATCTTAAATGATGTATTTTTTATGTTAAAAGAGTGGGAAAAGAGTCATGTGCCCTTTTAAATTCATAGTTGATAAGTTGTTGGAAAGGACATATAAGACCTTCCCACAATCATGGGACCCATCTTCGATTGTGGGTTGTATTTTTGGTTAGGAGATGCATATGAGCTCTCTGAACCCCACTAGACGAGCCTTGGTATGATCATGGGACCACCTACAGTCGTACCTTGGCTTGTATGTCATAGGTTCCAATCGGATCAACTTTAAAAGTCAAGATTGTACCTAAGATAGTGGTTTCTAACCATGATCATAGTTACCTTTAATGGTTGGAAGGTATACTTGTCAAATATCAATTTTTTGGGACAGATTCAACTAGATAGGAGCATTGTACAATCATAACATCTCAACATAATCATACCTACGCCCGTAGGTTTTCACTGCTCGACAGGTTTACTAAAATGGCCATAACGTTTTATTTTGATATCGAATTAAGGCAATACTGCATGCGTTAGAAATATAAATCAATTATATATCAATTGGTGGCTCTTGATCTCAAAAGTACTTCATAGTCTATGATTTATGTTAATTTGAAGTTGACTATAGCAAGATTTTTCTCAAGAAACCAATCGATAATGAAGATTTTGACTTGGCCACATGCTAGGAGTTACTTGTACATTAACATATGTATAAATCACTTTGTGTACCATCAAAACATGATGTTTGATTTTGCATGTACTTTATGCATGTTTCTAATATTAGATTGGATTTTTAAGGTGTTACAATATCTCCCCTTGAGGTCATTCATTCTTGAATAAAAATATTGTAATCCTAATGCACACGCAAGTGTACATGGTCGTCAAGTAATAAAGTAGTCCTTTCAAGCTAGACCCCAAATTCACAGGTACTTGTGTCCAGCAACAATCCAATTTAGGCATTACTTAAAAGATTAAATAAGTGAAAATTGTAACCAAAAAGAGTTAAAGTTTGAGAATATAAAAGTAACAGTTAATAATAAGGAAAATATAGAGTGTTTGAACAATAATGCGGAGAAATCCAAATTCAAGGCATTGTGAACAACCCTACTAAGTCATATAATCTCTTAGGTTAAGTTAACTATCTTGGTTATTGATTCACTAGGTTGATAATATGATTATGGTCTTTCGATACTCTAATCATCTATCCAAATTAGCCTCACAACTACATCATTGAGAGGGAAGGAGAGAAGTAACTTAAACACATTTGTATGTCTTCTCATATTTAAACCAAATGGATCGAGTTAGGTACATTCCTATCCTAACTGTGAATCCAATATTTAGTTCTTATAAAGAATAAAAACACACTACATATATCCCATGTTCAAATCTAAAGTCCTCTTTCCGGGACCAGAATAGAAATATAGTTGTATTCTAGAGGTCGCAAATCAATAGAGTAGTAAAATCAAGAATACATGAATAACCAATTATGATAATCAACTTAAACCAACTCAATTGAAGGCTAAGTATTCATGTTCATAGCGTCAACCCTAGAATGAGGGTGTTTACCTATTTATAGCCTTACAAAGAATGATCATAGATGAGTTCATAACATAAAACTAAAAGAAAGAAAACTTAAAGAACAAAGAACCCTAGTTTTAGCCATTGATGTTTTGTCTCCTCTTCAATTCGTGTATTGATCAAAAGATGTCTTGGAATTGTGAATAAGTTCTTATTTTATAGTGTTTTAGGTCTTCCACATGTATCCCAACACTAAATATATGCATTGACAACATTGCCACTCACTTAAGACGCTTAAAATCAGTTTTGGACGTTTTTCAACCTTGTGTATGGCACGTCATTATCGCGTATGTCCAAGGGTGTGGCATTCCCTTGATGCAGATGCACACTTGAATTTGACATTTAATATGTGTCTTAGGTCATGTCACAACCTTATCTCGGAGCTCTGAGGGCATGGAATTCCCTATTGCTCCAAAATGCCACTTTTCATCGTAGTTAACTCCTTTTGTTTGCCTTCAAGTTTCACACTTTGTGGATGCCTTTACAACCTCATTTGGCCTTGTTTTGCTCCTGGGCATTTGTTTTAACATCTTAAATGGTCTCGTATAACATCAAAAAACGAATTAGTGCACACAACACAATAGAGTCAATCGAAATACACTAGAACAACACATAGCTCAAGTTAGTGACACTAGTTTTCTTGGCTAAATTCTATGTGACCAATTTGATTCTAAACTTGTTTTGATAGAACCTTAAACACTCTAACCATGTATTTAACCACACAGATACACAATTAAACCCTTTAACACTTCATTATGCACACAAGAATTCCTCAAAACAAGGCTAAATATGTAGATATAATGACACTTAGGTGCATAAGTATACCTAAACTAAAAAAACCAAGCTAAAATGTTAAGGAAAAGTGAAAATTCCCACATTGAATTTATAAGAGCTGAATACTGACATGATAATTGGGTCTTAACACGATCCGAACAGAGGCCTCATTGTAATAGGCATCTCAAGTCCAACCGGGACCGGAGACCACCCCCGATACCCAACCCAACCAAACAACATATACCCTAGGTCGGATGAATTCTGAACATATAACAACATAACGCATTAACAATGTAATGACTTTGGGATAAGTCTATATCCGAGACCAACCCAACAAAGTTAATCCATCCAATAACCAACTGACCAAACCAAAAATAAATACTCAATGTATATATAATTATATCACTACCATTTCCATACCTAAGTCCATAGTTGTCCTTACAAAGCCTCTAAATCAAACCAAAGAGTATCTAGTCGGGACATGCCCCCAACCATAGCCAAAAACCAAAGTCTATGAAAATGACAAAAGTATGTAAAGTAATCCATGACATAAAATGCATGCCTTCCAAACTACAGAATCTCACCACTTCAATCCAACACCGATAGTTCCTGAATTCGATCAATGAGCAGAAGAAGTAGTATAGAAGATTCCTGCATTGCATGGGGATACAACCGCCCAAAGATGGGTTAGCGGGTAAACGCTAGCAAGCACTCAGGATAAGGATAAAATTATTCCAACCTTTAAAACCAAGTAAACCAATCAAATGCATTCACAACCTTACATATATATAACCATGTTGGGAAAGGGAAACGGGTTTGGAATGCCTTTAAAACCATTAACTTGGGTGTGTGTAGCTTAACTGTTATAATTCACCCATGGGCTATATGGGTCCGGTGTCACCCCCTGGACGGGCCTGAATGGGTGTAGCTGCATGGACCAGAGATACCATAGGAGTAGGGGATTCCAGTGTACCCTTCGCTCTCTATGATACATATATACAAGTGTTAGGGGATTCCATGTGTACCCCTCAAGTATATGATCACCATGACCAATCCTCATGTCAGCAAACATGAGTTTTCAGTGTTGGTCCATTGGACTCTCACCTTCACGGTTAGCTATCACAACCCGCCATTATTTCCCAATTAAAACCATTACCATATAGCTAAGCTATCTTTCCATTTATTTTAATCAAGTCTACAAGAAGTGTGGTCATTATATCGACTATAGCTTGCAATAAATGTCCTTATCCAACCTTAGGGGATTCCCATGTAACCTATAGGTTACATTATTTAGTTTACTTAGGGGATTCCCATGTACCCCGCAAGTACATCATTATTAGGCTTACATGGGGCCTTCTTGTTTACCCCACAAGTATTTTGTTAGTAAGTCTTTCTTGGGGAATTCCCTTATAACCCACAAGATGTTCATCATTCAAACTATTTTCATTATGCATTCACTTGGGGAATTCCCATGTACCCTGCAAGGTTTTTCATTCAAATCAATTTCATAGCCACTAAGGCCTTACTATTTAACCATTCCAAACCATGCATATCGTTCAATACCATTTTAACTATTCTAAATCATTCTACAATACAAAACCATTTAAACCCATGAAAGAAAACATCCAAACCAATTTAGGGTTCCATTACCAAACCATACCATGCTATAGCTTCATTGAAAGTTCAACAATAGAGTAAAACGTTCTCATAGGCATTTTATCAAACACAATTAGGGCATCCCTTTACCATGACCAAAACCAAAGCATAAACCATGAAATTTAGGGTTACCCATGACCCATCTGTTAAATCATAACCAACAAGTACCCACATATGAACACCACCACGAAAAACATGTGAAAACATAGTTTAAGCCAAGAGTAAACAATACCCATAAATATGCATCAAGACCCTCAACTTTGGTTTTCAAAACCACCATTCATGATCCACAATCATTGTTTAAAACACATTAAAACATGCCTTTAGTTGGAACTAACAAAGAGGGAGGAGTAACTTTTCTTATACAAGAAGATTCACGAAAGAAAACTTGAATCTTGATCCCTTTACAGAACACTTGTAGAAACCCTAGCCTTCAATCCTCAGGAGGGAGTTCGAGAGTGTTTTTGAAATGTTTTGGTCTTACAATGAGGGTTATAAGAGGCTACAATGAACTATATATAAGGGGACATAAAGGTTTGGGGTGGGAAATGTCCGAAAAGCCCTCAGCTTAAAAGTTGAAAACCAACTCCGAGGAGGGTATGACTCACCCATAGGGTACGACTGGTACCTTAACTCATACCCTAGACCTCACTATAGACCTCTACACTGGTTATCATACGACAACTATGTCAAACTCATACCCAAAGATATGAATGGTACCTTAAACCATACCTTGGACAGAATTGAATCCACTAGTCTAACCTTAGGTTATCATACGATATATAATATACCACACTTACCATATTATACAACTAGTATGATGTCTACTCGTATCTTTGATAGAACCCAACCAAAACTTACTGACAAACATACAAGAAGAGGTACCCCAACTCGTATCCTAGGTACGAATAGTACCCATGAGTCGTACCTCACCCAGAGTCTCAAACTAAGGAAATTTTTCTAAGACTCCAAGTTTAGGGTGTTTCATTCTTCCCCACATAGGATCATTCGTCCTTGATTGATCGGTAAACGCAAGCACAAGTATAAGTTAACACATTAATACCCTTCAAACTTCTCTTCAACCAAAATATAAGACAAAGACATAATTCCGAATTGGAAGATCACTGCATACCCCAAGCATGATTTACACCCTAACACCTCTATTCCGACCTTTAACTAAGTTAGACAACAAAGGCACAAGGAAATCCGCCCTTCCTTTGACCCAGTTATAATGAAGAACACATACCTTACACACGAATTTCCAAAATTGAGAACCAAAATGGATACTTGAACTCCATGTCCTCTTCCACATCCCGAATGGCTTTCTCAAACGTTTGGTTCCACTATGGAATATTCACCAAAGCCATACCTCTTTTTTGCAACCAGAGAAATTGCCAACCCAAGATCCTTACCGAGCCTTCCTTAAAGAATAGAGAGCCTGAGATACCAATATAACCCAAAGAAACCAACTAAAGAAGGACCACACACACCTTACCTCAACACAACCACATGGAATACCGAATGAAAGGAACTCATGCTAGAGGGAAAGTCCATTCAACTTATAATTTCTCAAAGACACATCACTATGAGATCTTGAGTCTAACCATACACTACTTCCTTATTCAAGCATATCCAAAGCAAAGAGGAAATTAACTTAGGCCACAGAGATCTACTCCTTAATCCACCTAAAATACTACTCCACTCCTCTTCCACTACTACAACCATGCATCATGTCCCATCAAGATTCTCAAGTACCCAACATCGCAATTTTTATGTCTATTAATCACAACATTCAAGCTGACCTCTTCTATACCCACGATATTATCTATCCTTCAAAGGTGTAGTAACCACTATCATCATTCACAAGGATTCTTCAGCACCTACTCCTCTTTTAACTATTTTTAGGACCACAACCTTACCTCACCCACTAAAACCTTAGCTATAAGAGTTACCCCAGACTCTTCCCCACTTAGGTACTTCTACCTCTCTTCCATTTCGAAATGTCACTATACCTCCAAAGACACTACTATCCTAACATAAGAAGGATCATTAAGGTACTAAAGTACAACAATCACTCATGCCACCTAAGCAAGATCCTTGAAAGAGGCACGACACCATAGGCATGAGGTACTTTATAGCAACCACCTAGGTTATCAATGAAGAACCATCCCAACATAACACACCATAATAAGATTCCTTAAAACTGGACACCGAAAGAAATACAACCATATATACCATAAGTAGTGCAATGCAAAGTCAAGATTCATATCCAAGGAACAAGACAAATGCAGAATGTGAACCTTATCTATAAGTGTTATAAGTATGCATGCAATACTAGTAGAGTATTTTCTTAACCAAAATAGGGGACCCGGACCTTCCCTAGAAGTCCACCGCTAAAAGGAGATTCAATATTAACCCTCGACCTTTACCTTACTATACCTATAAGCACAACACCCTTCTCTAAAGGGTTTCACCAAGGATGATTACAAGGGATGCTTGGTTCTCCGATACCTAAAACCTCATTCACCCAAATGCTATCTAAAGTCCAGCTTAGTCATGCAAACTCTATGCTCTAACCTATATAATGACTAGATCCCCAATCTATATGTTCAACCTGAACCTCTGGCCTATATACCATAACATTCCCACTAGTACATTCCTAAGTCCCCAAACTTGCCCTTATTCAGTACACCTTATTAAACCTACCACTCTACCTCTATAATTTTGCATTACTAGCCCTAAGCTAATACGTATCTTTTATCAAGATTAACATCTAAGATTCATACTTAGTGTCTATCAACCACCACGCACTACCTTAATAAAGCACCATAGATTGAATATGCATATATGGTCCACCCCACAAGGAGGACACCCTAAATTCCTCGTTCACCAACCAACAACCTATACTTTCCTGGGGAAACCATCCCCCTTATGCATTAAAGAAGGAAGAACTCCACAGAGAATCACTACGATAGATGAAACCTTTATCTAATAGGTTCTTTAATTACTTTTTAAGGTCATCTATCTTAACTGAAACCATTCTTTAAAGAAAGAATATTAATTGGACAAGTAGCCAAAATAATACCAATCCACAACTTAATCTCTCCAAGAGAAAGAAACCATACGGATCATCAAGAAGGACCTCAAGAAAACCCGTTCACTACCTAAACCGAATGCAAAGAAAGCCCTCCGAGTTAGAACCTTTAACCCAAACCAAGTGGTAATAGAGACACCTTCTTGGAGATTATACTCTGAGCTCTAAGATATGATATAACCTTTCCTTTGATATCCAGGGAATCCATCCTCCCATCCCATATCCGACTTACCTGGGAGTCTAAAGACAACCTTATGGGTCTGACAGTCTAATGATGAATAGCATGAGTGTAACTAATCCATCCTTTAAAAGACATCAAAATCCGCCACATCCGATTCAAACAAATCAATCAAATTCCCTTGACTACCAATAGATACCATACATACCCTACAAACTCTTTTGACAATCATAGTGTTACCTATCAGGGTAAAAATATAAAAAAAAAAGTCAAAAATAAGGATGTGTTCAAACCCAAAATACACAACCACAAGTAGGGTCACAGAAGAGAGAGGGAACCATAGACCAAGTAACCAATACATATAATGAGAAAAGAGTTTTCAACATACTAGTGTCAGCATTAGAAGATTTATCAAACTCCTAAGGAATAGTAAGTGCATTGGGACAATCCTAACCAATGCTAAAACCAGAAATAGCACCCCTTGGTGTAGGAGTTAGAGAAGTTACAACTGGTATCGTGTTTTCCCCAGTGGCAATCCTTATGGGACACTCCCGTTCCATATAACCCAACTGACCATAATGAAAACACCAGTTCCTTCCTTTATAGCAATAATCGTGGTGCAATCAACCGCGAAGTCGATAGGGAGTATAGCGTGGGGCTTACTGAACTTTACTAGCCCAAAAATGACACTAACTAAAAGACTGAGGATAAGGGAAACTGATAACCATATAGAAACTTCCCTGATTCCCTTTCTCAAACCACTATCTACTACCTCTACCATAATTTTCTTGACACCTTCCCTGGTCTAAATATTGAGACTTCTTGATCTACCTCTTTCCCAACCTTGCCTGATTCTTTGTCACACCACTATAACTAAATTAGCGTGACAGAGATATCACTATTTGGGCCAGCAAATGTATAGAACGTCAAAATTCATCATTGGTACCATCTCTTTAAGGTAACTAAACATGAGTGACACCTTTCAAAGTAGAGTAAATAAAGACCGGTGAAACTTCATAGGGAAAATTAGAAACTGCGACCCTTGACTGGGTTTGTGCCCAATGAGTTTGACAAAATCCATCCATGTCATCCTCAAGTGGTATAGGTAAGTTTCCATGAACTTTAGCTTATTGAGAGGATAAGATTTGAAAAGCGAACCAAGAGAATATTTAGGAAAGAGTTCAAGACCTTAGACTCCATAGCCCGAACATAGAACAACAAGAAAGTGAAACCTTGCTAGATGCATCATAGCCTTTTGATTATAAGTGTGGTGCACAAAACTCCCATGAGCAAGAATCTACTCGATGCGGATTCATGGACACCCCATGACATTAAAACCTAGGCTCTGATACCAACTTGACATAACACAAACCAAGGCCTTATCATAATGGGCATCTCAAGTCCAACTATGACCAAAGACCACCCTCGATACCTAACCCAACCAAACAACATACACCCTATGTCAAATGAATTTCGAAGATATAACAACATAATGCATTTAACAATGTAATAACTTTGGGATAAGTCTATATCAGAGACCAACCCAACCAAGTCAATCCATCCAATAACCAACCGATCAAACCAAAAATTAAAACCTAATGTATATATAAATATATCATGATGATTCCATACCCAAGTCAACAATTGTACATACAAAGCCTCTAAACAAAACCAAAGAGTATCTAACCGGGATATGCCCCCGACCATAGCCAAAAACCAAAGTATATGAAAATGTCAAAAGTATGTAAAGTAATCCATGACATAAAATAAATACCTTCCAACCTATGGAAACTCCCCACAGTAATCCAACACTGACAGTTCCCGAATTTGGTCAATGAGCAGGAGAAGTAGCATGGTCAGTTCTTACATCGATGGGGATACATCTGCTAAAAAATAGGTTAGAGGATGAACGCTAGCAAGCAACTGAGAATAAGGATAAAATAATGCCATCCTTTAAAACTAAGTAAACCAACCATATGCATTCTCAACCATACATATATATAACCACACTAGAAAGAGAATTGAGTTTAGCATGCCTTTAAAATAATTAACCTAGGAATATGTAGATTAACCATCATAATTAAGCCACAGGCTATAGAAGTCTAGTATCACTCCTAGAAGGGCTTCGATGCTTGTAGTGGCATGATCTAAAGATACCATAGGATTAAGGGATTCTCTTATACCCTTCACTCTCCATGATACAAATACCTAAGTGTTAGGAGATTCCCGTGTACCCCTCAAGTATATGGTCTCCATAACCAATCCTTATGTTAGTAAATATGCGTTTCCAGTGTATATCTATTAAACTCCCACTTTTACAGTTAGCTATCACAACATGCCATTATTGCCCAATTAAAACCATTACCATACAACCAAACCATCTTTCTATTTATTATTAATCAAGGCAATAAGAAGTGGTATCGTCATACCAACTATAGCTTACAAGAAATGTCCTTAGCCAACCTTAGGGGATTCCTATGTACCCTATAGGTTACATTATTTAGTTTAATCAGGGGGTTCTTATGTACCCCACAAGTACATCATTGTTAGGCTTACTTGGGGGATTTTTGTGTACCCCACAAGTATTTCATTATTAAGTCTTCCTTGGGGGATTTCCTTGTATCCCAAGAGACGTTCATCATTCAAACCATTTTCATTATGCATTCACTTGGGGGACTCATATGTACCCACAAGGTTTTTATTTGAATAAATTTCATAGCCACTAAGGCCTTACCATTTAACCATTCCAAACTATTCATAATATTCAAAACCATTTTAACCATTCAAAACCATTCAACCAATATAAAACCATCCAAACCAATGCAAAAAATATCCAAACCAGTTTAGGGTTCCATTACCAAACCATACCATGCAATAGATTCAATGAAATTTCAATAATAGAGTAAAATATTCTCATAGGGATTTTATCAAACATGGTGAGGGTATACCTTTACCTAGACCAAAACCAAAGCATAAACCATCAAAGTTTGGGTTACCCATGACCCATCTGTTAAACCATAACCAAAAAGCACCCACATATGAAAACCACCACCAAAATCATGTGAAAACATAGTTTAATCCAAGAGTAAACAATACCCATCAATATTCATCAAGATCCTCAACATTGGTTTTCCCAACCACTACTTAGGATTGATCCACAATCAATGTTTAAAATACATTAAAATATTCCTTTAGTTGGAACTAACAATGAGGGAGAAGTAACTTGCCTTTAACAAAAAGATTCACAAAAGTAAACTTGACTCTTGAGCCCTTTGAAGGACGGTTGTAGAAACTCTAGCCTCCAATCATCAATAGAGAGTTAAAGAGTGTGATTGAAGTGTTTTGATCTAACAATGAGGGTTATGAGAGGATGCAATGAGAAATATAACGTGGGGACATAAGGTTTTAGGGTAGGAAATGTTTGAAAAGCCCTCAGCATAAAAAATTAAAAGCCAACTCCCAGGAGGATAAGACTCACTCATCTAAACCATACCCTAAGGTATGAGTGGTACTCTAAATCGTACCCTAGACCCTACCATGGAGCTCCACACTGGTCAACATACAACAACCATGTCAAACACATACCCAAAGGTATGAATGGTACCCTAACCCATACCTTGGACAGAATTAAATCCACTAGACTAACCTTAGGTGATCATACAATTTACAAGATACAATTCTTACCCTATAATATGACTCCTATAATTCCTACTAGTATCTTGGAGATAACCCAACCAAAACTTACTGACCAATATATGAGAAGAGGTACCCCAAATTGTATCCCAGGTATGACTAGTACCTATGAGTCATACCTTTTCCAAAGTATCAAACTAAGGAAATTTTTCTAAGGGTCTAAGTTTAGGGTGTTTCAGGTATGTAACTGAAACTTGGACTGAACAAACTCATACACCCATGATATAACATAGGAATAATTGGGTGACATGATAAAAAAAAAATAATTACTTAAGGGAAAACCATTAGCTCGAGATAAAACTGAGTTCAAAGAGAAAATAAAGGGGTACCTAATCATCATATCTACCTTCTTTTACTAACTAGCTCCCTCAATTGACTGATTTTGCCATAAAACCTTTACCAAAGCAACCTCATTATTTCTCAACTTATGAACCTAACTGTCAAGGACCTCAATTGGGATCGAGGCTATATTTCAAACTCAACCTCTCTAAAGGCCCAACTAATGCAGGATCACTAATGCATTTCTTTAACACTGTTATATGAAAAACTAGATGCACTGATGTTAAATCTATAGGTAAATCTAACTCATAGGCTACATTTCCAAAATGACCCATAATATTATAAGGACCAACATAGTGAGGACTGAGCTTTCCCTTCTTACCATATAAACATAGGATTTTTATCGACAAAACCTTCAATTAGATAAGATCACTAATAGCAAACTTAAGTTCCCTTCTTATCATATAAACATAGGATATTTTATGACTATGATCTTTTTTAGGCTTTCTATAATAAATTGAAATTTCTCCATAGCCTTATGAACTAAACCTGGAACTATCAATATAGCTTCACTAACTTCAAACTAACCAATTGGAGAGCTATACATCTTTCCATAAAGTGCTTTAAATGGGGCCATCTAAATACTAGAATGATAGTTGTTATTATAAGCAAACTCAATCAAAGGCAAATAATCATTGCAACTACCCTTAAATCAATCACACATACTATCAACATGTTCGTTAAGATCTAAATGGTCCTTTCTGCATAACCATTTGTCTGTGAGTAAAATCTATACTAAAATGAACTTGGGTACCAAGACCCTTCTGAAATGTCTTTCAAAATTGAGAGGTAAACTGAGTACCTTTTTTTGAAATGATATTCAAGGGGACCCCATATAGTTTCACCAACTCTCTAAGATAGAATCTAGTATAGTCCTCAACTAAATCTAAAGTGTTAACTAGTAAGAAATAGGCCAACTAAGTCATTCGGTCCATGATAACCCAAATAATATAATATTGTTGATGAGTTTATGGCAAACCTATAATGAAGTCCTTATTCACTACTTCTCCCTTCTAAGTAGGAATGTTGATGTCCTGAAGCTTACACCAGGACTGTGGTGCTCATCCTTAACCTGCTAGAAATTCGGACACTTAGCCAGAATTTTTGTGATATCTTTTTTCATGCATTCCACCAATAAACTTCTCATAAATTATGATACATTTTAGTGGCTCCTAAGTAAATAGAATACCAAGAACCATGAGCTTTTTCTAGCTTCCGCTATCTTAAGTCATCTACATCTAAGACACATATTCTGCCCTGACAAGGAGGAATAGCATCTCCCTCTTAAAAGAAAACCTTAACCTTCTGACTCTAAATCATTTCTTTCAACCTAAGCAAAATAGGATCATTGTCTTGCTTTTATTTCACCACGGCTGTCAAAGAGGATTTTAAACTATTTTGAATCAGGATATTACCTTCGGCTGAATCAACCAACAGAACTCCTAATTTAGAAAGCCAGAGAACCTTGCAGACTAAGTCTTTCTTCTCATCTTCAATATGATCAACACTTCACATAAACAACCATCTAAGAGTGTCAAGCACAATATTAGATTTACCTAGATGGTATATTATACTCTTATCATAATCTTTTAATATTCTAGACATATCTGACAATGATTTAGATCTTTTAGGCTGAAAACATGTTGAAGCCTCTTGGGATCAGTGAACACATCAAGGTGAATCCAATAGAGGTAATGACTCCAAATCTTTTATGGAAAGACAATTATTGCCAACTTAAGATCATAAGTCAGATAGTTCTTTTTATGAAGCTTGAGTTTTCTAGAGGCATATGCTGTAAACTTACCCCACTTAATCAACACACAACCAAGTCCAACTTTGTAAACATCAAAAATAACCACAACACCATCTAAACCTTTTGGAAGAGTCAAAACTGAGCAATGGCGTGCCGATTCTTCAACTTCTAAAAATTATTCTCAGATAAATTATACCACTAAAATTTAACTTTATTTTGAGTAAGTTTAGAAATGAGAGAAGAAATAGAGGAAAATCCGTTGATAAATCATCTGTGGTTAAGCACTAAACCTAAGAAACTCCTAGTTTCTCATAGAGAGGTGGGTCCAGGCTAGTTCCTCAGTACTTTAGTCATTTTAGGATCAAAATAAATGCCTTCACTAGAAAAATATATGACCAAGAATGTTTACAAATTTCAATTAGAACTCATACTTGTTGAACTTAGAGAATAGCTGGCAATCTTTATGTGCCTAAAATACAGTCGTTAAATTGTTTGCATATTCATACTTACTCTGATAATAAATGAGGATGCCATCTATGAAGACTATAACAAACATTTCTAAGTACTACTTGAATACCCTATTGATCAAGTCCATAAAATTTGCAGGAGCATTCATTAGTCAAAAAAACATAACAACAAATTTAAAGTGACTATAGCGAGTTCTAAAGTTTTATTTGGAATGTTAAATCCTCTAATTTTAAGCTGATGATAGACAAATCTAAGATCTATCTTAAAAAATATCTTGGCACCCTGACGATTGTTGAACAAGTCATCAATCCTAGGAATGGAATACTTATTCTCGACTGTAACCTTGTTCAATTGATGGTAGTCAATGCATATTCTGAGAGAACCACCTTTCTTATGCATGAAAAGAGATAAAGAACCCCATGAAGAGATGTTGGTCCTAAAACCCATGTAAAATCTCAACATGATCATACCTACGCTCGCAGGTTCTCACTACTTAATAAGGCTATACTAAAATGGCCTTATTTTTATTCTACTATTGAATTAAGACAAAACTAGATGCTTTAGAGATATAATTCAAATACCTATCATTTGGTGGGTTTTAAGCTCAATAATACTATAGAATATAGGAATTATACTTGTTTTAAGTTGACTATAGCAAGATTTTTCTCAAGAAATCAATCAGTAAGGAAGGTTTTTACTTATCCACGTGCTAGGCGTTACTTGTTGCCTTAATACATGTCTAAATCACTTATCATACTACAAAAGATGATGTTTGATTTTACATATACTTGATGCATGCTTTTAATCTTAGCTTGGATTATTTGGTGTTATAATTTGATTGTGGGGTTCTATGAATGCTAGTATCTACATAATGAATTAATGTAGCACAAAAGTAGAATCAACAATAATGGAATGTATTTGTGTGTAATAAAGTTGAATTAAGACAATGAAATTAAATACAATCTAAACTAGAATAAGATATATAAACCAAATTATGATAAGTAGTTGAGTTCTCAAATATGATATAAGAACTTTTAGATCTGCAATAAAATTGAAGCAACTAAGACAGTGCAATAAACTAAATGAATAGTGGAATCATTCATCACAATGAATGATATGATTACGGGCTTCTTCATTGTATGGTTCGCCATCAATAATCATATCATCGTTGGTTCAGAAGGTCATAAGCCTAATTGATGATAGCACCCAGGTCACACAATGCTCTGGCAAACCTAGATGTCCCACTATGCATGGGATTATGAAAGACCCAGTATCACCCTTCTTTTAAGCCAAACATAGTGAAGTGATCGCACTTTAATGATGTAACCGACCAATATCCTCATGACTAATTGCTCTTTTCTTAGTTACCAAGTCCTTTATAAATCTTGCATGTCCATCTATCAACTTGAGAGCTTCAAGAAGAGAGATGTTCAGACTCAACTCTTTTAGCAAAGCAATGAACTTTTTGAACTTTCCTTCTTCTTTCTTCTACTTCAAATTTTGATGAAAAGGTGTGGGAGGTTGTGGGATTGTCTTCACTACTGGTTCATTGACCTTTCCCTTGTCTTTATCCTCATCAGCACTATGATCAACACTGGTCAACTTTTCTGATTCCACTTTAGATGTCTCATCAATCTCAACACTATTCCTTAGCTCATCAACTGCAGGCACAGAGAGATGAAGAGTTTCCTTACTACTCTAAGTGGTGATGGCCTAACAGTGACCGTTATTCTTAGGATTTTCCATTGTATTGCTTGGAAGGGTGCCCAGTTACCTTTGATTTTAGGTTGCAGAAATCTGCCCAACCTGCTGCTGCTCTAATTGCTTGATTGCATAGGTATGTGATTTTACCTATTGGGTCAACCCTTAAATGTCTGCCTTAAGGCAATTTTCCTGACTTTTCTGACCCTTTACTAGCTTGGACAACACTGTCTCTATCCTTGATTCACTATCATGACTTCCTAGTGGAATATATATGACACCCTTCTCTTTGTAATCATCCTTGCATCTCCAGTCACCACATCTCTCTCAGCTCTAATCTTTGTACCTATCCCCATTGTAGTTTTAACCTTTGTTTCCTTTGCCCTTGGCTTGGAAACCCCCCAGCTCTCTACCTAGGTATTTTTCCTCATCTTCTAAATTAGAATCATATGACCTAGAGGCCTTACCTACGATCCTACTATATTTACCTATTCAAAATTCATCATCGTGAAGTGCTTTATCAACAACCCAACCTCTATCCTTAGTTGAGCAATATCTTATGCCACTGTGCCATCAACAACTCTGTGCTCACTGAAAGCACCAATAGAATAAGTACCAGTGCCTCTCTCTACCTCCTGAGTATGCCACCCTAGATTAGTTAGAGAGATTTAATCTATAATCTCTAATGTTGCCTCCTAATACAGGTGCATTAATGCTACACCAGTGATAGTGTCTATCATAGCTTTTGAACTGGTGTTAAAGGATAGATAGAATAAATCAAGTGAGGTGCTTCCAGTGATTCTTTGATTTGGCACCATCATTAACTTCTTTGTAAATCGAAACTATACCTCATACATTAATTTAGAGTGAAACTGACTGTAATTATATATCTCATCCTCCAATTGTAGCATTTTGGATGGGGTAAATAAATGATCTAAAAATAGCCTTTGCAACTCATTCCAAGTAGTAATCGACCCACGGGAAAGTTTCTCTAACCATAATGTAGCTTCACTAGTTAGAGACAAAGGGAACAACCTCAGTCTGAGAGTTTCCTTATCTATCCCTAGTATAGTGTATGATGTGCAAATACCAATGAAATTAATAAGGTGTGTGTTTGTGCTATCAGTCGGCAAGCCTACAAACATACCTTTTAGATTTAACAGCTAATCATGGAACTAGTGATATTAAATTTCTCATTCAGTAGCAATGCAGGAGGAATGATATCTCCTATCTCCATTGGCTCAGTGTATCCCAAGTCCTTCTCCAGAGCATTATATACTTTCCTATATTGATAGGTTAGGTGTACTTAAGCTCTACCTTTTCTACCTTTGTTGATTTCTTCTCGATGATCAACTATCGATCTCTACCTTACTAGATCTACCTCCTGAGTTGTATGATAGGCAGCCTCATTATCCCTTGTTGCGTTTCTTTATCCAATAATCACAAAGTAGTTTGATCCACAGTCTCTTGAACTATAACCAATGGAGGGGGAGGCAAATCATTTAGGTTATGTCGAACTCCTTCAAGTTGGCCTTTTCATACTTGTTCTATCGTCCTACGATTTGGTTATAGGATCCTCAATGGCTTAGGATGAAAGTAAAGGATTTCCTTAACTCCTAGTAATAGTCATACATCGGTGTATGCCCTAAATAAATAGAAAAATAAAACTCAAAAACATCAACAACTTAGCAAGTATCAAGCAGTCGATGTCAAAATATAGTTACCCAGCTAGGTTGGGATCAAACCCATAGGGAATAAATCAAAACTATCTTTCAAACTTGTTGAAATAGTCGAGAAGTATGGAAAAGTATATGGGGGGATTTGTTTTGATCAGTAAAACATAACAAAAATCAAATTTTTTTGATTGTAAACAATCTCAAATGAACACAAAGATTGTGTTCCCCCTAGTTTTCAAACTCCATCGGTTTATCATGCTCTATTGAACTAACACAATATCTTGCATATGAAATCTGATAAGTTATGCATCACTAACTGTCTTGTAATGCCTTTAGTGAATTTCACTCTTTACCTTTTGAGTCTCAGAGTGTCGTCTTGCTAACCCTTATCCTAGATTCTAAATTAACTATTACCCTTTGAGTCTCTAGTTAATAACATGAGATGGCGAAACTATAAGATAGAGGTGAATCTTAAATTACTGTCATGATCTTTTTTTTTCCTAATCTCTACCTTTCTTTTAAAGTAAATAATGAATACAGATGGGTTATTAACATTTGCAACTGCTAAGAAATCTATCATACTGAAGATCATCACAATACGTGCAAGAATATTGGTTAGGAACAACATTGCACTTCCCGTACTTTGTTATTTAGTCAAGGTTTCCACAACCCTAGTTAAGGGGTGTAGTTACTCATAGTTGTGAAACAATTGATGGAATTTATATGTGAAAGTATAGAATCAATATCACAATAAGATACAAAGGAAACCCAAAGTCTCGAATCAATAATAACCAAAATATCCAAGAACATAAGAATTGCAAGATTAAAACTCAATCTTGTAATTAAATATGTTTGTGAATAGTAATAGTGCATAAACTAACTAAAAATGTCAAAAGAGTATTTATAGATTACATAGAAACCCAAGGAAACCTTTCTAAAACAAAAGAGAAAAACTGAAGTCGGTGGTTACCTACAAAGACACTTACAGGTCATAGGTTCCACCTAGTCTGTAGGTGCCAGACAAATCTTCAGAAGATGAAGTTCATAGAAGATCCTGTAGAAGTTTGGAGCCTAGCACCTATAGTTTTCCACCTAGGATCATACATGGCACCTACTGGTCGTAGGTGGTACCTACGAGCCGTAGGTGGCACCTACGAGCCGTAGGTGCCCATCATAGGTAGCAGGGTCCAATTTTTAAGATTCTAATTCTCTATTTCTCAGCTCTCTGACACTTCTTATGGCACCTACACCACGAAAGTAGTACCTATGAGTCATAGGTTCCTATGTAGGTGGTCCAAAATTTAAGTTTTCACTTCTTTTCTCCTGTTTAGCTCCCAAAACCATGTTTCCTATAAAACACACCATATCTAACAAAATTACCTAAGTAACTGCATATTATTTTAGTTTTAAGCGTCAAAAGTGAGATGAAACCATAGTCCATCATAGGTTAATCTATGCTCAAATTAGATATCAAGGGATAATTATTCTTATTTCGTTAGTCTTTTTGGCTAAAGGTGGACTTATTGAAACACGACCTCTGATCATGTTCAAACCAACTATTCGACAACCTAAGAAATACTAGTAGGGCAAGTTATGGATTAAATGCAAAAAGTGAACTAGGTAAATACCCCCACACACACATGTACCAGTTTACATTATCAACTACTACCTATCTGTTTCATGTAATGCTAAGCTATGATTATTTTGTCCCTTACACTAATTCCATAATAAGATTCAATAATGGTCACACAAATATTCAAAAGAACTATAGAAAGGTTATCATATTTCTCAAACACATAAAAATACAGACAAAATATTTTAACTGCACTTAGGTTCATTATTTTTCTTTTAATTGAACAAAAAAACACATAACATATGTTACGACCCAACACAATTCCAAAAAATATTGGCTCTATATTTATAGCACATCTTAGGGAAATGAGACACGATAATAAAAACCTTGTGTGGTTGGTACACCCCTACCCCCAACTTAAAAATAATGCAATATTTGTGGTGTATACTACAAAGTAAAGAACATAAGGGTGTGAGGACATACCAGGGATGCTCTGGGCATTAGAAGCAGGTTTGCCCCCATCTAGGGTATCATGTGGCTCATCGCTGGGGGCAGTGATGGTGATCGACTAGATGAGGAACCCAATGCCATCTAGGCATACCTCTTCTTGTTAATATTATGTTGAAATACAAATACTATGGTGGCCTTCTTTATAGACCACCTAAACTCCTCATCTGAATCACCTTGCTCCTTCTGATCATGTTTTTCTTGGCCCTAAAAGTCTGGGCCTCATTATCCTTATTAAATAGATCAAAACTCGGTGATAGTGATTTAGGCAGTGGCTATCACCAAAGGAATGACTGGAATATTGCTCTTAGCTAAAGAGTGTACCGCTGATCTCAATGTATCCACCTCCTTGCATAGTCCCAATAAGTCAAGCACTTGAACCTCGTAAAGTCAATCTCTAATCTAGGCCTTAAAACTATCAATATGCTCATCTATCTCTCTCATAAAACCCTCTATGGTAGACATCATCCTATCCTGTACTCTCGTAAAATATATGGGTAGTAAGACCCTACAAGATTGCCCATCCAATCCAGTCTATATCTATCAAAAGAAAGCTCCAGGTTGGGAGCCCCTAATAAATCTTCAAGATCAATTAGAGCCACCTCAATAATACTATGTTGAGGTTTGCCCTGCTCAGTAATAGCACTATAACTATCATATATACCTACATATCTATCACACACCATCTTTAAATGGCCTAACCAGCTAGTACTACAGAGATGTGTTTGGAATACTAGGAGGTTGAGGCTGAAGTAGAAGCATCCTATATACCCTATAAAGTCTCTGTATCCTCCTCCGACTATGATGTATCTATCTCATGAGCATCGGTACTTTATGAAGACTCTGACACTTTCTAAGACTATGGGATGACTAAATATTTATCCTCTACCTATACTAAAAATAGACTCATTCTCACTCTTATTAAACTAGGAAGGGACATAAGAGTATGGTGGTAAAGTCATGGATAACTTCATCCGAGGTCCATTCATATAACACAAGATAGGGCACCTTGTGGCTCGGACAGAGGTGTCAGTGCTGGTGTAGACTAAGATACCAATATTGGTGTTGGTTCAAGATAAGAGCTAGGTTGAATAGAAACTTTAGTTGTTGCATATCTTTAAGTCTGGCCCCAAGTCTTGCATGGAGCCAAGGGCGCATTGTCAATGAGGTACTACTCCACAAATCCACTCTGTTTAAGAGACACGCCCTTCTTTGGTGTAGCTTTAGGTTCGATAGTACCTGTAAAGAGAGTTTTCAGTTCTTGAATAATAATACTAGAATAGGAAATAAGAAAAAAATTGTAATTCTAACTGAGGACCTACCTACACCTCTATAAGCCATAGGTTGCACTTATGAACCATAGTTTGTACCTATGGGGTCATAGGTAGGGTCAAAGAAAGCAACAAGAGGGTATTTCAATTTCTTCTCAAAATCTCCTATCCAACATAGATAATTTTTTTAATTGTCAAACCAATTTTGATCACTATAACATTCCTTAATTAAATTTCGATAGGTATTTCAAACATATTTAATTAATTTCTAATCTCTTTTTAAGGGCATGCACATGTTATTTCAATCAGTATCTAGTTATAAATCAAACTTGAATCATTAAAAACCTTACCTTGAATTGATATTACAGAAGATGAAGAAGAAATTGTAATTTTTCCACAAACTCTAGGTATAATACACACAGGAATAGGAATTCCTAACCCTTACTCTTGACCTTAGATTAACTATCTTCTTTCAATCTCAAGTCAATTAGATGAAGGATTGTAGCTTTAAATTACTATTGTGATTTCTCTTTTCCTAATTTATACCTCTTTCTCAAATAAGTATTGAATAAAAGCTAGTTCCTAAGGTTTGAAACCATCAAAAGTACCAAAATAAAAGAAATCCCAATACATGCAAGAAAACCAATTTAGAATGACTTTGCACTTTATCTGTGTAACACCCTAATTTTCTAAATCAGAATGCTACACGGTGCTTATGACCCCAAGGGACCACAAGCTAACCTATGATATATATTTGTACCTGTATACTACAATTCATGATATAATAATGTGGAAAACATGAACAATAGACCATAAGGTTCAACTAAAATAATATAACATCCATATGGGCGAAAAATACCCAAAACAACTAAAAACTGAATATGAAAGCTAAATCTGAGTGTAAATTTGAAAGCTTCTAAGTACTGTCAGAAATAAGGAGTTGAAGGAACATGTCTCCAACTAACTTCGTAAAACTGAACTGAAAAAATAAATGAATAAATTAAATAATGTTATCCTCGAATGAAAAGGACTCACTGCAACTTGTATGCTACTACTGGTCTGGGACTCGTGCCTCTGAACCTATGGTGTAACATGAAAAGAAAGCTTCATAGCACAAATGCGTCAGTACAACTAGAGTACTGAGTCTATAAGTGAGGTAGGCTAATGCAAAGGGTTTACATGCATGAATAATACTACTGACAGACTGATATGAACATAAGAGTGAAAACATACATACATAGTAACTAAGATCGTGAGTACGTAATGGCTAAATCTATACGCTAATACATGGCTGGAACTGTAGTTCTGATAACATGGATGACTGTATCTGACAACCCTAAATCTGGTTGAACTCTCTGAGTTCCGTGCTATAACTGAATTTGACTATATCTAATAGTCCTGGGATACTGATATATGAAAAACTGTCTGAGTTCTTTTACTGAGACTGATACTAAAACTGTGGGAGATAGTTATGTAACTGACATGCCCCATATATACCATTATAGCTAAGTTGGGGTCCAATCTCTGCCCTGACTGGAGGGGTGTCAATACCGCGCCACTAGTAAGGACAGTTATGAGTGACCCTTATCTGGTAGGTACTCAAAGTAAGAATATTGGGACCCTAAACTGAAAGGTTAAGCCACCTCATCAACCCTAATGTGACAGGCTAAGATGTCTCAACCTACGCTGGCTACATAGCTCTGGAATACAAGGATGACTGCTAAGAATCACACCCTAAACTGGTAGGTGAGTCCCTATCCTTAGGTTCACTCGGTGCTAACTTCTACTCCCTTCTAAAGATATTAAACATGATTCAACTAATTGTACATGGACAGATTAACTAACTTCCATTGACTGATGGAGTAGTACTATTATCTGAGAGTTAACTAAGATCATGAGGTTTCCTGAGTCACATGACTAACTGAGTTCTATAGATTATAGCTTGACTAAGATTATCATGACAACATGACATAGCTCTAGGCACACAGCTCTTTTTTTCGAGTACAAATACCCCTAGGACTCGATAGAAAGAAACTGACACACATGACCTGACTTGATCACATGATTTAAGTCCACAATTCATAATATCAGAAGTAGGGGATAGCGTTCTTCATGGGTTTATTCAACATCTCAACATGGTAGGAAAACATGGATATATTTCATATACATAATTCATAACTCCATCATCATACATGCTTCGTGACACCACCATGAAATATATAAATAGCATGGAAATTCATATTGAAGTGTATAGCTAACATGGACTTGTTATTTAGATAGCATGGAATCATGTACATAGGAATTTCTAGCATACTAGGCATTTTATCAAACACCTTATATACATTCTCTAAGGCATAGGTGGATTTCATACTTGCATTATATCAAACCACACAAAATTCATGATTTCCAACCAATAACTATATATATTCCATGAAAACATTCTTAGATATCATCTTGAAACTTAAACAACAATCGTCAAAATTTACATACTCATATCACCTCAAAAAGTTTATAAAATAATATTTAAAACATGGTTCTTGAGCTCTATAAACGGATTGGATTCATAGATGAACACTATGCATACCTTAGAAAGGAAACCTTGATGATTTACTGGAGAGTTCTTGGATTTGGAAACTTAATTCTCAATTATCTTGAAAAAAGTCTTGAATCTTGCTTTTGAGAGTTGAGTTTGGTGGAAACCCTAATCTTGTGGTTGAGAGTGTAAGAGAGAGTTTTTAAGATGCTTAACTGAAGAAAAATCAGAAAATTTATGCCTCTTTAGGGTTATAAGTCGTGAAAGGTGAAGAAAACGATCAAAATACCCTTATGAAATAAATTCCCAGTTGCTGAAAATCATAGCTGACGACATTTGTGACAAGGTGTCACAAGTGTGGTACGCTACCACAAATGTCGTCACTTAGGAGCTGGTTTCTGCATAAGGCTAACGACCTTCTTGGTAGGGCATCACAAGTGTGGTAATCTACCACGAACGTCGCCACTTAGGAGCTAGTTTCTGCCTAAGGCTGACGACCTTCGTGGTAGGGCGTCACAAGTGTGGTAAGCTACCACGAATGTCATCACATTGTTTCCAGCCTGACATGCTGGAGAAAAATAGGAATAACTCTTTGCTTCGATATCGGATTTAGGCGAAATTGATATAGCTGGAAAGGTAATTCAATTATATATCTATTTATAGGACATGATCTCAAAAATTCCAAGTATAATGAGAGATATGCTCATTTGAAGTTGACTATACCAATATCCTTCTCAAGAATTAAATCGGTAAGGAATGTTTTGATTCATCTGATGCCTAAGAGTTATTTGAAGCCTTGATATACATCTAACCTACTCATAAAACTATAAAAGAACCATAATGTACTATGTATGAGCTTGGTACATGGCTCTAATATTGGTTTGGATTTTTCAGGGTATTATA
>JAPEIP010000009.1:126241855-126275719 GCA_026120095.1 Capsicum chinense
GATTTAGGCGAAATTGATATAGCTGGAAAGGTAATTCAATTATATATCTATTTATAGGACATGATCTCAAAAATTCCAAGTATAATGAGAGATATGCTCATTTGAAGTTGACTATACCAATATCCTTCTCAAGAATTAAATCGGTAAGGAATGTTTTGATTCATCTGATGCCTAAGAGTTATTTGAAGCCTTGATATACATCTAACCTACTCATAAAACTATAAAAGAACCATAATGTACTATGTATGAGCTTGGTACATGGCTCTAATATTGGTTTGGATTTTTCAGGGTATTATAATATCTCTCCCTTGGAAATATTCGTCCTCAACTGATGACTGCTTGAGAGGAGAGAAAAGATTACTGATGAATACACTGATCATGCTCAACTGGCACATGATTTTAGGACTAAATTGAATTCTAAACTGAATATAGCCCAACTAAATATGCATATCTGATGCATGACTGATAAGCTGAACTCATGAATGCATGATAAGCTATGCACTGATACTCGATACCAATTTTATACTGGTATTTTGAACATGTAACTGAATAAGCTTAAGAAAAATAGTTACCTCGAGCTAAGTCTGAATTAGCAAAAAAAAAAATGAGGGTACTTGGTTCGCATCTCTGCTTCGGCTTCCCAAGTAGCTCCTTCTATGGACTGATTCCGCCAAAGAACCTTGACTAGAGTGACTTCTTTGTTCCTCAGCCTACGAGTCTGACAGTCAAGGATTTCGACTGGAATCTCTTCATAAGAAAGGCTATTCTAAATTTCAACGCTCTGAATAGGGACTACAACTACTGGGTCACCTATGCACTTCTTGAGCAACGAGACATGGAAGACTGGATGAACTAGGGCTAGATCTTAAGGCAACTCAAGCTCATAGGCTACCTTGCCAAAGCGGCTGAGAATCCTGAAGAGACTGACATATCAGGGACTGAGATTTCCCTTCTTGTCGAATCTCTTCACTCCCTTCATGAGAGAGATCTTGAGATAGACATAGTCATTGACCTTGAATTCGAGATCTTTTCTACGAACATCCGCATAAGACTTCTGTCGGCTCTGAGCAGCCTGGAGTCTTTCTCTAAGGCATTGAATACTAAGTCAGGCCCTATGACTGCAGTCTCACTAACTTCGAACCAACCAATTGAAGACCTACATCTCCTACCATAGAGAGCTTCGAAAGAAGCCATCTGAATATTAGAGTGATAGCTGTTATTTTATGCAAACTCAATCAAAGGAAAGTGGTCATCCCAACTTTCCTTGAAATCAATTTCATATGCCCTTAGCATATCTTCTAGGGTCTGAATGGTCCTTTCTACTTGACCATCTGTCTGAGGATGAAACATTATACTGAGATGAACTTGGGTACCTTTGGAATGCTTTCCAGAGGCGAGAGGTGAACTGGGTATCTCTGTCTGAGATGATAAATAGTGGAACACCGTGTAATCTGACCAACTCCCTAATATAGAGTTTGGCATAATCCTCAACTGAGTAAGAGGTACGAACTGAAAGGAAATAAGCTGACTTGGTCATTCTATCTACAATGACCCAAAATGAATCATCCTGATGACGTGTTCTAGGAAAACCCGTCACAAAGTCCATGTTCACTTTTTCCCACTTCTAAGTAGAAATAGTGAACTCCTACATAGAACCACTAGGTTTTTGATGCTCTATCTTAACCTGCTGACATGTAGAGCACTTAGCCATAAACTCTACAACGTCCTTCTTCATACCACTCCACCAATAGATCTCCCTCAAGTCACAGTACATCTTATGGACCCTGGATGAATAGAGTATCGTGCACTATGTGCTTCTATAAGAATTTTCTACCTCAAGTTATCTACACTGGGAACACACAGACGACCCTGACAATGAAGAACACCATCTCCCCCTTGGAAGAAAACCTCTACTTCCTGACTCTGAACTGACTCTTTTAGCTTAACAAGGCTAGGATCTCTGTCTTGCTTCTCTTTTACCTTGGAAACTAGAGATGACTCTGAACTACTCTGAACACATACACCACCCTCTGAAGAGTCGACTTAGCGAACTCCTAGTCTGGCAAGCTGATAAATCTCCTAAGCTAATTTCTTCTTACTATCCTCAACATGGCAAACATTACCCATGGAAAGTCTACTGAGTGTGTCGGCCACTACATTGGCCTTGCCAGGATGATAAAGGACACTCATGTCATAATCCCTCAAGAGCTCTAACCACCTTCTCTGACAAAGATTAAGATCTTTCTGGGAAAAGACATACTGAAGGCTCTTATGATCTGTGAAAATGTCTACATGAACACCATATAGATAATGCCTCCAAATATTTAAGTCAAAGACAACTGCTTCTAACTCAAGGTCATGAGTAGGATAATTCTTATTATAGGGATTTAACTGACTGGAGGTGTAGGCTATGACTCTACCATACTGCATGAGGACACAACCTAAACCTACTCTGGATGCATCATAATATACTACAAATCCATCAGAACCATCGGGAAGTGCTAAAACTGGAGCTAAGGTGAGTCGAGTCTTCAACTCCTGAAAACTCTTCTTGCAAGGTTCTAACCACTAAACTTGACCTTCTTCTAAGTCAATATGGACATAGTAGATGAAATAAAATAAAATCCCTTTACAAACCGTTGGTAATATCCAGCCAAACCCAATAAACTCCTGATATCTGATGGAGAGACAAGGCGGGGCCAATTTCTTACCGCTTTGGTTTTCTGAGAATCTACTCTAATTCTATCACCAAAAACAATGTGGCTAAGGAATGCTACTGATCTTAGCCAAAATCCGCACTTACTGAACTTGGCGAACAACTGGTGATCCCTGAGAGTCTGAAGAACAATTATGAGATAGTCTGAATGATCACGCTCTGTGCGAGAATACACCAGAATATCATCTATGAAGACTATGATGAATGTGCCCAAGTACTGCTTGAACACCTGGTTTATCAAGTCCATGAAAGCTACAGGGGTATTGGTAAGACCAAAGGACATGACTAGAAATTCAAAATGATCATACCGAGTACGAAAAGCTATCTTTAGAATGTCACATTCATTAACTCTGAGCTGATGATAGACTGATCTGAGGTCTATCTTGGAGAAATAAATGGAACCCTAAAGTTGGTCAAACAAGTTGTCTATCCTAGGCAGCAGATACTTGTTCTTGACCATGACTTTGTTGAGCTGACGGTAATCAATACACATTCTGAGATAACCATCTTTCTTGCACACGAATAAGGCTGGCGCACCCCATGGGGATACACTGGGACTGATGAATCCTTATCTAAGAGATCCTTCAACTGATCTTTTAGTTCCTTGAGTTCTGCTGGTGCCATTTTGTAAGACGGAATAGAAATAGGCTGAGTATCTGGGAGAAGGTCTATACTGAAGTCTATTTCCTTTTTGGGAGGAATGCCTGGAAGATCTTCGGGAAAGATGTCCGAATATTCATTAACCACTAGGACTGATTCAAGACTGGGAGATTCAGAACTAGAATCCTTAACATGCTCGAGATGATACACATACCCCTTAGAAATTATTTTCCTTTCCCGAAGGTAGGAAATAAGCTGACCCCTGAAAGACAAAGTGCTACCCTTCCACTCTTGGACGGGCTCTTCTGGTAACTGAAACTAAACTATCCTATTTCTACAGTCGACTATGGCATAGTAGGAATGAAGCCAATCCATGCCGAGAATGACATCAAAATCAGTCATCTCTAACTCAACTAAATCTGCTGACGTGGATTTCTAAAATATCATAACTGGGCAGTTCCTGTATACCCATCGAGCTATGATGGTTTTACCCACTGGGGTAGAGACTGAAAAGGGCTCTGCTAAAATTTTGAGACTAATTCTGATAACTACTATGTATGGAGTGACAAAAGACAAGGATGCACCTGGGTCTAGCAAAGCATAAACATGAACATAGAAAATTTATAACGTACTAGTAACGACATCAGGAGAATTTTCCTAATCATGTCGGGTCTGAAGAGCATAGAGTCTATCTAGGCGTTGCCCACTAGTAACACCAGAAGTGGCACCCTGTTGGTTCGGGTAACCACCCTGAGGGCCTGGTTTAGGACACTCCCTAATTCGGTGGCCTGGCTTACCACAACAAAAATGAACATCACTATCGGCTCTGCAAATACCCTTGTGGTTCTTACCACAAGTCTAACAAAGGGGTTTTGTTCGAGCACTGATAACACTTCCCTGAGATTTAGAGCCTGGTGCTCTGTCTCTTTAGCCATCCCTGAACATCAGCACTGGACCACTAGTGGAGGAAGGGGCTATAACTTCTGACTTAGGATGAAACTGCAAACGATTTCCTCCCTTTGAATTGGGTGAGCAAAATTGAAACTGCCTGCTCTTGCTCTTTTGTTCTGCCTCTCCCTAGTCTTAACCTTCTGTTCCTCTATCTGTTGAGCATGGGTCATGAGATTGGCTAAATTCATATCACTATTCAGCATGGCAGACCTACACTCATTTACCATGCTATCATTCACCCTTGATAAGAACTTCCTCATCTTAGCCCTATTGTCTGCAACTACATGAGGGGCATATCTGGCAAGCTGAGTAAATCTAAGAAAATACTCTCTAATTGTCATATTTCCCTACCTGAGATTAATGAACTCAAGAACTTTGGCCTCTCTCAGCTCTTAGGGAAAGAATATTTCTAAGAAATCCATGACAAATTCTTTTCACTCAACAGGACCTGCATCCTCTAACCTTTCTGCTAACCACTGCTTGTACCAAGTGTGAGTGATATCCTACAAATGGCATGCAGCTAACTCGACACTTTGAGAAGAAGTGACTCCCATGTTATCAATGACCTTCTAGACTTGGTCAATGAATTCCTGAGGATCTTCATCTGGCTTATCTCCAAAGAAGGATAGAGGGTTCATTCGGGTGAACTCCCGAATCCTAGCTGTTGCTGAATTGGCCACTAGGTTGGCTGGAATGACTGCTGGTCATTCATTCTGGGTAGCTACAGACTGAGCTAGAGCGGTAAATATGGTCCTAAAATCCACATGCGAAATATGTTCACCCAAAGGATCTTTGGGTAGAGGAGCTGGCTGATTTCTTCTCTTTGGAGACATGTTTCTGAAATAAGAGAAGAGCGGATTAGACTGAGATACTGAATTGAAATTATGCTTACTAGCATGACATAAATACTGAAGAAAGGGAAGTGTTCCTAAAACATCCCATAGCCTCTTGTACATAAATGTGGAGCGCAACACACCCATGTACAAGACTCTACTAGATGCGGCTTTCAGACTTCCTAGGACTCTATTGAACCTTAGGCTTTAATACCAAGCTTGTAACGCCCTGATTTACTAAATCGGAATGCTACACGGTGCTTATGACCCCGAGGGACCACAAGTTAACCCATGACTGATATCTGTACCTGTATACTGCAATTCATGATATAATAATGCAGAAAACATACATAATAGGCCATAAGGTTCAACTGAAATAATATAACATCCATATGGGCGAAAAATAACCAAAACAATTGAAAACTAAATCTAAAAGCTAAATCTGAGCATAAATCCAAAAAACCTCTAAGTACTATCTGAAATAAGGAGTTAAAGGAACATGTCTCCAACTAACTCCGTAAAACTAAACTGAAGAAATAAATGAATAAATCAAATGATGTTGTCCTAGAATAAAGAGGACTCACTGTAACTCTATATGCTGAATGTGACTGCTACTGCTAGTGTAACGCCCCAAGAACCTATCCAGAGATGTCACATGGTGCTCAAGGCCATACGTGGCCTCAAGCTAACTCTCTAAACTTGTCATCACTTTCAGAACTCATTATAGCACAAATCATGCTAAGATAAAGAGGAATAAGTATGCCATGAACATACTGAAACATGAAATAATACTTCCCTGTACAAACAAAGTACTGAAATCCTATAAATACTAGCACACTAATCTAACAAAGCCTCTACTACATAAAACTGAGGACCCATTAGAACAGATCCCCAATTGACTCGTACTGAACTAAAAATAAATGACCCTCTATCAGCAAGACAAAATAAGAGATATAGGTCCTTGAACCATGAGGAGTCACCAACTACAGAGATGTATAAGAAGGTACTCGAAGATCACTATCGCTGCTGATACTGAGCACCTAAACCTATATCGCGATGAAAAATAGAACACAAAAGAGTATGGGAGTCAGTACTTGGGAATGTACTAAGTATGCGGGGGTGGATGCAGAATATCATAAATGTATAAGAAAATAATGCATGCTGACATAATAATTCTCTTCGCTTGAATTATCTGAAATATTTTTCTCATTAATCATCAGTAGTAATGCATGCTTCATAAATCTCGTAAATCATTTATCTCAACTTAAACTCTTTAACTCATGACTTAGAGTGACTCGGTAACTCCAGAGACTTAAATAATTATGGATGTGTGAGTTTCTTATAACCAATATAACTACTTCATGTGAGCAGCATAGAGTCCAACGTTTTCCCTCCTAAGGAGATAACCCCACATTGGCAGGGGTATTGTACTCTTGCCAGGGAGTACAACCTCAATCTCAATATCACAATCTCATACTTGGCCTTTGGCCCACAATCATCAACATCAATCCTATGGTGGCACATAGTTCTGGGAAAATACCAAATTTCCTACTCATTGCTAAATACTCCTCCCAGACTCAGCTCAGAACGTGTTAAGAAATTCACCTCAACCAATATCAAATCTTGGATCTATTATAAAGTCCAAAACATAAATATATATCTCATCTGAAAATCATAAACATCTTGTGGATTCCTAACTCAACTCAACTCGACACAAGCTTTCTTAGTATCAAGTACATTTGTTTATCAAATCATTTCAAATATCAAAAACTTCATGGAAACATCATGAGACTCATTCTTGCCTCTTAATTTCACATATCAATATACATTCAATAGTTGAATTTTTCATGGAAAGGCATAACTCATAACACTTGTCTCAAATCATTCAAAAATCATCAATTCGTAATGAAAATATTCAACTCATGGAACTTGACTTAAATTACTTAGAAATCATCAATACATAATGATAGTATACGGCTCATGGAATAAATTTCCAATTTAAGAAACATGATAGTGAAATAATCATAAATATCAAACTTATACAACTCAAATCTCATAAATCATTAATAGAGAAATTTTGGTGTAAACCCCTTGCAATATCATGTAAATCAATAATAGAAAGTAAATCTTTGGGCACAAGAACGAAAGGAGTGTTCTTGTTCAAACCCCACATACCTTAGATTTTGATTTTTGAAGATATAAAAACTTGCTAGAAACTTATTTCTCACACTTTTAGACCAAGACCTTACTGCCTTTGACTTCAGGAGCTTAGTTCTTGAACAACTTGAAGAAATTTATGGGAGATTTCTTGAATTTCTTAGAGATGATTTGATTTTTGGGTTTGGAAGAAACCCTATGTTTCTAGAGAATTCTTGAAAGGATTTTGGAGAGAAATGGAGAGAAAATGATCTTTTCTTCTCTACATAGATATATATATATAAGGCCACAAGGAGCGGAAATAACCGAGATTCCCTTTTAAAAAATGCTGAAATTTGTTGATCGGGGCCTATGACGGTCGACCTGATAGTCCATCAGAGAGACTGACGGTCCACTAAATCTTCCATCACTAGAACACTAAAAATGGAATGTTCTGCCTCGATGTGATGGCTAACCTGATAGTCCGTCAGAAAAGTGACGGTTTACCAAGTCGTCCGTCACCTGAGGACCAGAAATGAGACATTTTATCTCGATCTGATGGACACCTTGACGGTCCATCAACTTAGTGACAGTATACCACTTTGACCTTCACACAACATCCCAAAAAGAGAACTACTGCCTTGTATTAATGGGACACTTGACAGTCCACCAAGGACCTGACGGTCCACCAAGTCAACCGTCAAACCTGGGCGTTCTGTTATTGTTTAGTAAAATGGCCATAACTCTTTCGTTCAATGTCCGATTTTGATGAAATTGGTAAAGATAGAAAGATTATTCAATCTTATACATGAAAAAAAGTGGAAATTAGAGAAATACAACATGGTTTAAACATCAGTAACTTTGGAAGTCATACATATCCATTCAAAAAGATAGATTTAGGCTTAAGAAATGGTCGGGGTATTACAGCTGGTCTGGCACTCGTACCTCTGAACCTATAGTGTAATATGAAAAGAAAGCACCATATCACAAATTCATCAGTACAAATGTTGTACTGAGTATACGAGTGAGGTAGGCTAATGCAAAGGGTTTTACATGCATGAATAATACTACTGACTGACTGATATGAACATAAGAGTGTAAACATACATGCATAGTAACTAAGATCATATGTATGTAATAGCTAAATCTATATGCTAATACATGGCTAGAATTGTAGTTCTAATAACATGGATAACAGTGTCTGACAACCCTGACTATGGTTGATCTCTCTGAGTTCCATTCTATAACTGAATTTAACTGTATCTAACAGTCCTCGTATATTGATATCTGAAGAAATATCTGAATTCTTTTACTGAGACTAATACTAAAACTGTGGGAGGTAGTTTTTTAACCGACATGCCCCATGTATACTATTACGGCTTAGCTGGGGTCCAATCTCTACCCTGACTGGAGGGGTGTTAATACCGCACCACTGGTAAGGACAGTTGTGAGTGACCCTTATATGGTAGGTACTCAAATTAAGAATTGTGAGACCCTAAACTGACAAGTTAAGCCACCGCATCAACCCTAATCTGACAGGATAAGATGTCTCCACCTACGCTGGCTACGTAGTTCTGGAATATAAGGATGACTGCTAAGAATCACACCCTAAACTGGTAGGTGAGTCCCCATACATGGGTTCACTCGGTGCTAAATTTTACTCACATCTAAAGAGACTAAACATGATTCAACTGACTGTACATGGAAAGATTAACTAACTTTCATTAACTAATAGAGAAGTACTATTATCTGAGAGTTAACTCAGATCATCAGATTTCTGAGGTTTCCTGAGTCACATGACTGACTGAGTTCTATAGACTATTTCTTGACTGTGATTATCATGACAACATGACATAGATCTAGAAACACAGCTATGTTTTTCATGTATGAATACCCCCAGGAATCGATAGAAGGAAACTGACACACATAACCT
Organism: Capsicum chinense; assembly: GCA_026120095.1. NCBI lineage: Eukaryota > Viridiplantae > Streptophyta > Magnoliopsida > Solanales > Solanaceae > Capsicum > Capsicum chinense. Next base: position 126,251,025 of record JAPEIP010000009.1, read on the forward strand.
GACTTGATCATTAGATTTAAGTCCACAATTCATAATATCATAAGTCGGGGATAGCGTGCTTCATGCTTCATGACATGGATATATTTTGTATACATAATTCATATCTCCATCATCATACATGCTTCATGACACCACCATGAAATACATAAATAGCATGGAAATTCATATTGAAGTATATAGGTAACATGGACTTATTATTTAGATAGCATGGAATCATGTACATAGGAATTTCTAGCATCCTAGGAATTTTATCAAACACCTTACATGCATTCTTTAAGGCATAGGTGGATTTCATACTTGCATTATATCAAACCACCAAAAATTCATGATTTTCAACTAAAAACCACATATATTCCATGAAAACTATATATCATCTTGAAACTTAAACACTAATCGTCAATATGTATATACTCATATCACCATAAAAAGTTTACAAAATAATAATTAAAACATGGCTCTTGAGCTCTATGAATGGATTAGATCCATAGATGAACACTACGCATACCTTAGAAAGGAAACCGTGATGATTTGCTGGAGAGTTCTTGGTTTGGGAAACTTAATTCTCAATTATCTTGGAAAAAGGCTTGAATCTTGCTTTTGAGAGATGAGTTTGGTGGAAACCCTAATCTTGTAGTTAAGAGCATAAGAGAGGGTTTTTAAGATGCTTAACTAAAGAAAAATAGGAAAATTTACGCCTATTTAGGGTTATAAGTCATGATAGGTGAAGGAAAAGACCAAAATACCCTGATCAAATAAATTTCCAGTTGCTAAAAATCATAGTTGACGACATTTGTGATGGCATCACAAGTGTGGTAAGCTACCACGAATGTCGTCACTTAGGAGCTGGTTTCTGCCTAAGGCTAACGACCTTCATCGTAGGGCATCATAAGTGTGGTAATCTACCATGAATATTGTTAGTTATGATCTAGTTTATTCATAAGGCTGATGACCTTCGTGGTAGGGCATCACAAGTGTGGTAAGCTACCAAGAATGTCGTCACATTGTTTCCAGTCTGACATGTTGGAGTAAAATAGGAATAACCCTTTGCTCTGATATTAGAATTAGGAAAAATTGGTATCGTTGGAAAGATAATTCAATTATATATCTGTTGATAGGTTATGAGCTCAAAAATTCCAAGTATAATAAGAGATATGCTCATTTGAAGTTGACTATACCAATATCCTTCTCAAGAATTCAATCGGTAAGGAATGTTTTCATTCGTCTGATAGCTAAGAGTTATTTGAAGCCTTAATATACATCTAACCTACTCATAAAACTATAAAATAACCATGATGTACTATTCATGAGCTTGGTACATGGTTCTAATATTGGTTTGGAATTTTTAGGGTATTACAATCTTCTTTGTTAATCCATAAGGGTTCCAACACCCTTAGTTATGGGGTATAGCTTATCATAATTGTAATAACATACATAGATTCCATAGATGAAAGTATGAGAAAGAACTTACAAAGAATAATAATAAAAAACTAAAATCTAAAATTAATTTCAAACCCAAAAAACCAAGAATAATAATTTAAAGATCAATAATGTATCTCAAAACTCAAAACAATGTAAAAAGTGTATAAAGTGTGTAAACTGATAATAAAACATCCAATGGTCATTTATAGCTACACCAAAAAATCTATCCCAAATAGTGTAGGAAAATAGAGATGGCACCCACTGACGAGGCTACCTACAGGTCATAGGTAGTACCTATAGGTAGTAAGTAGGCTTGTCAAAGTTAGAGAAATCTTTAGGCTGCAGATCACCTACCTATGAGGATTACCTACGGTCTATAATTAGTACCTATACCTCATATATATAGGCGTTGGAATCATCAGACATCATCAACTTGTATAATCAACCTACGTGGACAACCTACAAGCGTGTAGGTACTACCTACAAGTCGTAGCTTGGCTCGTTGGTAGCCTTCTCAACTCTTTTTAGTCATTTTTGCTCATTATTAGCTCCAAACTCTATTTTCCTGCAAAATCAACACACAAGCACATCACATTTAATAAGAATACCTAAGTACTTTCACAATTTCCTTATTTTGAGCATAGAAAGTTCCTTAAAACCAGGTCAAATTAATATCCACACCTATTTGAGCCTTCAGGTATTTCTCAGCTATTAGCTTTTGCAAATAAAAGTCCTTATAATGGTGGATATTGTAATGACCCTCTATGTTATTTTCTAAATTTTATAAGCATTTTATGTATTTGGAGATTTATTATAGCTACCCTTATTTATTTATGACTTAATGGGACTCAAAGTTTGGTTTACAGGATTTTGGAGCTTCTAAAGTTGAGAAAATAGTCTCGGCCTAATACTTTAGAGAAATAGCCTCGAATAATAATTCTGATATTTCTTTTATCTTTGAAATATGGATTTTTTACTAGGGGTCCTTTGGTTCTGGTTTTGAGACTTTTGGGCTTATTTTGGGCTATTGGTTGAACCTTGGTAAAAATAAAACATTAGGTGTAGGACTAATTTTTTGTTGAAATGACCTTTGTTGGAAATTTGATATTTCCATTGAGTGTGGAAGGTCGTTCTTGGTATGATAGAATATATTATTTACAGGAACAGGACTCTAACCAAATTCCAAACACCCAATTAGGATATTTATAGTTAGCTAAAAAAATTTGGTGTAGCTGATTAAGAGGCCCTTTTACCTCTTTTGTGATGCCTGATGGAATCAACACCATTTGCTTAGGGTCTCTTATCTACTTTAGTAGATCCACTTTAGCGACTAAGGAACCAATTTAGAATAGTTGGGTTACATTACAAATGACTACTTTAGTGGTCACCTTTTCGCTTTAGTGGTAAAAAGTATCACTTTAGCGGCCCTAGCTGGTGTAATACATATATTTTCTCCTTCTTGTTTCAACCAAATTTTCCTAAGTGTAAACTCCATTGTTGATAGTGGGGGCTCAATAATTATTAGGAAATCTTACACTGAAGCGTGGAATAGTTAGGGGTCGTTAAAGTGATCGTTTTCAATCTTTAATGCATAAGATCTTGGTCTAATTTCAATCTAATTCTCTAAATTATTCTTGTATTTCTAACTTTTATTTGGGGTTGTGTTGGGGTTTGATTAAGGAGCTGGTGGAGCTTAATTTTTTAGCACAAGCACATTGTTCCCAAAATGAAATTGTTACAGTTTTAATTTTTGAATTTTATAAAAAGGATCAATGGATTATATTTTTGCAGTGGTCTAGAGTGTAAATTTGTAATATTGATACCATTGTTATTGCCTTAATGCCTATATTACCATTTTGATATTATGGTAGCAGTCGAAGTCTTATCAAAAGGAAAAAGCTATGATTTAGTAGATTTTGAGTGCTTTCGGCGGCATCCGAGTAGGCTAGGCTTTCCTTTATCTAGAATTTCCTCATTTAGTGTATTAGCATGGTAATTTCTTTATTATTTGTGGTTATTATGGTTTGGATATTCCTTTGTGCAAATTCCTGATTATTTCAGTCGATTAGGGGGATTTAGAGTAGATTTCTGCATTGACTTCCTTAGGTCCAATAGTTGTTTCTCCTTTAGGAATTGACCTTGAATTCATAGAGCCTTTTATTTGGTTATAGATTCCTTAGTCTAGATTCAGGTAATTTCTTCCCTTAGGTTGGATTTTTGGGGTTGTAATTGACATGATCATTCTTTTTAAAGATAAAGTACCAAGATAGTGTCTTTCCTATTATGTATAGCTAAAAAATACTTAGGTGAGGAAGTTATCAAGATTAGATCAGTTTAAGGGCTATAGTATAGTTTTTGACTTGCTATTCCCAATTTCTTAGCATTTTTTGCCTTAAACCACTATTTTTAATTTAATAAATAGTATTTGTAAATCTGTAAGGAATTTGGTCTTCTAAAGTGGGAAAAAGGACTAGTTAGTCTTGGTTTATATCAAAACTCTTAATTGTCATGTCGTATTGCCTATTTAGCTTCAATTTGAGTCTGACACTTGGATTACTAATTATTATCTATTAGTTTTAGTTTGAGCCTAACATTCATTATTATTTATCTCCAATTGTAAATTTGGTTTGAGACCAAAATAATTCATGTTTATGGTTGGAGAAAAAGTATATGGTACGCTTATCACACATCTTGACTAGTATTCATATTTTTTTCTATTGCAATTGATTTTATTCTGATATTTCTCCTTGTTTGCACCCACCATGTTTATGGGTGGCTGGTTGGATTTTGTTCTTATTGTATGTACCGTCTGGGCTTATGGGGATCCAATTAGGTTAGAACTACGTTTTATTTATGTTCTTGAGTTATTTACATTCGATCCTCACATTTGTTTAGCATACCCTGTTATTTCCATTCTGAATCCTCTTCTTATTACCTCTTACTCTTAGTATATATTCACACTTTATTATGCTTTTACTTTAATTCAGCTCAGCCAACCTATGATTCCTACTGAGTACCATATGCATTGATACTCATATTACACTTCTGCATCTTTTTCCCTTATGTAGATCAAAGAATGAGTCATCGTCATTGAAACCGACTTTAAGTAGAGCTATTGGTTAGAGATTAGGATGAGATTTCAGCATTTGGAGTTGATCTATTTCCTTTTATTTTAGTGCTAGTCTTATTTTGGATCTTCGATGATTACTTTATATATCTATTTTTGTATATATTCTGGTACTCCCTGGCTTTTGTACTAGATTTATCATGTCTTAATGAATTCATTTTATTTATTTTGTCCCTTCCTCGCTTTTTGTATGCCATGGTTATGTATATTACCCTTGTAATCACTATAAAATACTACTTTACCCCTGGTATCTCTCTTTCATCTGATAGTCTGTTACTCGTTATTCTGGCTATGTTTTGACTTACCTACTGGTGGGATAAAGCAGGTACCATCATACTTGAGTTATTGGATCGTGATGATAAATATTTTTTATATGATGATATTCTTTACTTATTTATGCTTCCTATTTGTATGTCATCTGAAGTTGTTTAACATAACTACAGATAACAAAAATCCAAACAACACTATTTAACAGCAATATCAAAAAATGGCAGAATTTCTTTACACTCTATAAGACCTTCTGTTCTAGTACTAGTCTTATTTTGCATCTTTTGAGTCTACTTTGTATATCCTTTTTTGAACTTCTCTAGTACTCCTTGTGTATAGTGGCTTTTGTACTGGCCTTACCAAATCTTAATGGATTTGTTTTGTATATTTTGTCCCTTCCCCTCTTTTTGTATGCCATTCTTGTGTATATTTCCCTTGCTATCACTTCAAATTACTAGTTTACCCTATTTATCTCTCTTCTTCTTGGTAGTCTTTTACTTGTTATTCTAGACTATGATTTTCTCTTACCTACTACTAGGATAAAGTAGGTGCCATAATGATTTGAGATTTTAGATCGTGACAATAAATCTTTTTCGCATTATATGATATTCATTACTTGTTTATGCTTTCTATTTTTATTCCATCCAAAGTTGTTTAACACAATTACAATGAACAAACATTCAAAGAACTCTGTTCAACCGCCATATCAAAAAATGCTAGAATTTCTTTACACTCTACAAAAGCTATTATATTATCAACGGATGCTTGGATCATGTTAATCCAAACAACTCACCGGTTTACAAAGAATGTAAAATAATTGTTATGGATAATACCATCATCAATGAGTCTAACATTGACGTTCCCACCCAAAATTTTTGGAAAATATTTGCACCCTTGGGAGAAGTGGATACTATAAGAGTAGTGTAATACCCAGGTTTTGGACTCTAAAAATTTCCATATGTGTTAAGCTTACTGTCAAGTAAATGACTAAGACCCTATGAGTTGTAGCCACTCTATACGAGTCATTCAGTGCATGTTGTAGTCAAACCAGTGAGGATTACCTATGTTTCTATCTTAAGTATGAATAGGACCCCATGAGCAGTAACGTCTGGTCATAAGTCATAGGGGGAACTCGTGACCAAACCAGTGAGGTGGCCCTAAGTCACTTCCCAAACTATAAGTTATGGTGATGACTCATGGCCAGTGACCATGAGTTGTTACAAGACCCGTAGAGACAGAGAGTTAAAGTTCCTACATAATTTCATTAAGGGTGTGGTGGTCTTTTCCTCTTACCCCACTACTATTCCACGACATAGAAAATTCCCTTATCCGTATTTCAACCCATTTAACATAACATAAACACCATATTCTCTCAAAAATTTCCCAATCAAGAGGAAGGCTAGGGTTTCTAGGGATTGAACATTTAGGGCTCGAATTGTTGTTTCTCTTCCAAACTCCTTAGTGTTTAAGTCATGTATCTCTTCTTTAACTTGGTTTTATATAAAAGCATATGTTTTATCATGGTTTATGTGAATTAATTATTGGGTTTTGAATGATGAGTTGAGGGTTTTGAATTTATATTACTTGTTTGGTTTCCCTATGGTTTTGGAACTGTTATTCATAGTTTATCTCATGGTCTTAGAACTAAATTTGTGCATGGGTATGGTGAATAGGAATTGGGTTGTGGCATTCCCCCAAAATTATTGAAATTTGTTTGGAATTGGCATTAAACTTAACCTGCTCTGTGAATTGGTTTTGGAACATGGAAATATGCATGATTTAACCCACTTATGAACTATTACATTTTCTAAAAGGTTAATAGAACATAAATGGTTATGGAAAGGACTTGGTGTCCATTGTTTGATTTTAAATGGTTTTATAAGGCCTTGACGGCCATGGTATGCTTTTTAAATTAGAACTTGGGTGTATGGATTCCCCCAGGCTGATGGATAGTTGGAATGGAATAATTCTATAATCTTTCAAGCTTATTAGTATGTGATAATGCTTAACTTTCACGTCAATTTAAGTGCAAGGCGGTCATTGTCAATATATTTACCCAACTTTGGAGTCAGGGTTGAATCCATAAGAAATAATGTGAATTGCGATTAAATTAATTTGAAATGAAGAAAAATTATTAAATTCAAACATAAAATACAAGATTGTAAAAATGGGGGGGAACGTATCACGGTTAATATATAATTTTGGGTTTTCAAGTATTAATTTAGGACTACAAATAATTAGAGTTTAAGCAATTTAGGCACGGATCTTGGGGTTATGTTTTATTAGGGAAAGCTAACACATGGGTGCAAAACAATCCACTTCACTTATAGTAGATTATGTGAGTGTAGGCTCAATTAAGGGTTTTGATACTAGCCTTTCCACAAAGTACCAAACTATCACCCACTAAGGCCTAGCCATTCCACAATTTATCCTTATTTCTAAGATAACAAAAAGGTAACAACTAAAACCTAAGTAATTATTCACAAATGCTCATGTCACCTACAACCCCTGTTTCAAGGATAGTTGAAGGATCTAAGATACCCACATCCCTTTGTGAAGGATGATATGGGACTTAGGAAATTTGAGGTTTTCACCAATAAATTCCATGTTTTCATCAAGAATTTGCAAAACCCATCAACATGAACTACTAATTGAAGCTAACAATAACAACCTACACACACTTCACCCCTATTCATACAAAACCCCAATAGGAAGAGCTAGCTACTCATGAAATAAATAAGTAAAGATTTACCCAAAATTTCCATTGATGCACTTTTGTGAAAGACTAAGTGAATGTTACTTCAAACTTTGAACTCTTAACAAATCTTCAATGGGAGTTTGCTAATCATCCACTTAGAATCTACTCTAAGGCATTCTTTACCTTGAATTATTACAATATTTTTGTTCTCTAAGAATGGAAACTGAGTACTTAAAAAAGTTAAAATAATTGATAGTAATGAAATATCTCCAAGATATAGGGTTTGAGTCCTCTTTCAGGGAATTGGGCATGGATTAATGAATTACCATTTTTACCCTAGGCAAAATCCCATGCTACCACAATCGCATCAGCTTTACTGCGATCCTAGCTACGCGACTGCGATAGAATTCATGCAATCGCGTTATGTAATACCCCAAAGTTTCTTAACTAATTTTGTCCTAAGAATGTCAAATATTAGCTTCTAAATTGAATGATTTTTATTCCATGGGAAATTTTCAAGATTTTCACCTTTAATCATGTGCAAAATTTAATAATCTTTCCATCGATACCAAATTTTCCCAAATCCAACACCCGGGCGAAGAGTTAGAACCTTTTTAGTGACACAGTGTATCACCTGAGCCATTAACCCATCGTAGAGTAGGCCAAAATAGAAATTGTCAAAATCCAGTGAGACTCCGTGATTATGGCACATCGCGCCAGGGCTTAAATTTAGAATTGTCCTTTTTTCAGTGTCTCAGTGTGATGTCTCCACATCGCACCAAACTTTCAAGTCCCATCCAGTATTACAACACGATTTAACCACGCCGCACCGTCAGCCCAGTTCCTTGTAGGCAATTTCCAGTGACACGGCGTGATAGCACCTCATCACGCTAGCCTGCCAAATCGAGAGATTTTGACAAAAACTAAAAGACACCCCCATGGCTAAATGGGTCATTTCTCATGATTTTAGTTCAACCTTAAACACAAAATTTAAACCTTCATGACCTAAAGATATCATTATTCACTCTATTTTTTCCAAATTGAGTAGCTCTCTCTCAAGCTAAGGAACCCTAGCTCTCAAATTCAAGGGACAAATCACAAGAACTCTCCATCAGTCTTTCCAAATTCATTAACTCAGGTACGTTTAGTATTTATTCATGGACTCCTTTCATCCATGAAGCCCAAGAATCTCTTTTCAAAGCCCAAGTATATGGATTTTTATGAATTTTATGTTGGGTTTGCTTTTGTTCATGCTGATAATGCCCCATTGAATTCTAATCCATGTTTGGTGATAAATTTTAAGTGGAATTAATTATTATAGGTGTAGATTTATGTGAACCCATTATTAAACCCTTGAATGGCGAAATTAGAACTGAATCATAATGTTTACTTGTTGTGTAATGTTGTCTGCATATACTATGCTCACTATGTGTTTGATTAAATACCTATGGGAAAGAAAAGTGTCTTACTAGTATGATAATATGGAATCCCCATTCATAAAAAAGTTCATGCATGTCAAGTGTTTGATGAAATGTCTTAGTCAATGGATTATGGATATGTGTGTAGCTATTGTTGTGCTTTAGAATTTATGCCATGAATTACTATTATGCTATCGAGTCCTGGGGGTATCTAATACCCAACAATTAAGTTGTGTGCCTAGAGCCAGTGTTATGTTTTCACGATATCCTTAGTCAAGCCATATTCAGTAGAATTCAGTCAGTCATGTGACTTAGGAAAACTCAGTAAACTTAGTAATCCCAATAATCTCAAAAATCTCAGTAATCAATAATCTCTATAGTATTTTGTCAGTCAAAACAACTCAATGAACTCAGTCCAGTTCAGTACAGTTAATCATGTTAAGTATCTATTCAAAAGGGAGTAGGATTTAGCACCGAATGAACCTAAGGATGAGGACACATACTGACAGTTAAGGGTATAATCCTTAGAAGCAATCCTTGCTTTCAAAAACTATGTAGCCAGCATAGGTTGAGACATCAACACTGACAGATAAAGGTTGATGAGGTGGATAAACACTGTCAGATGAGGGTCCCACCATTCTCTTTTGGGGACACTATCAGATGAGGGTCACCCATAGCTTATTCTTATTAGTGGTATAGTATTGACACCCTTCCAATTGGGGTTACAGATTGGACCCCAATCCAGCTATAATAGCTTATTGAGGGCATATCAGTTAGATGAATACTTCCCATAGTTACAGTTTCAGACTCAGTCTCAGTAATAGAACTCAAATAGTTTTTCAAAATTTTAGGACTGTAAGATACAATAAACTCAGAATAGTATAGAACTCAGCTAGTTCCATCAAAACCTAGAATATCAGATATAGTCACTCAATATCAGTTATCAGTATCTCATATTATCATTACTCAGATTTAGTAATCATGTTATCATGAACTCAGTTATAGCTATTATGTATTCATGCATGTATTCTCACGTTTATGTTATCCAGTTAGTTAGTATAGTTCATTTATATGAGCCATTTACATTTAGCAAACCTCACTTGCATACTAGTACATTAAAACTTAATGACGCATTTGCATTATGGTGTTTTATACCATAGGTTCAGAAGCACGAGCTCTAAAGCATCAGTAGCATCTGAGTACTCAGCAGTCAGAGTTAGCAGTGAATTTGCCTCCTTCAAGGACATAAACATTATTCTATTATTTTATTACTTAGTTTATCATAGTAGTTGGAGTTAGTTGGGGGAACAAGTCCGATCAACTCCTTATGTAGATAGTTAGAGGCTTTTTAGACTATCATGTTCAGATAGTTTATTTCAGTTGTTTTGGGTATTCATACCCCGTCAAGATGTTATGTTTTATTTTTGTCAGATATTATGTCTCAATTTTGAACCTTATGGCCTTTTAGCCTTTATTTCTGAATTTATATAGTATATTATGCAGTGTTTAGGTATAGATATCAATCATGATTTAGCTTGTGGTCCTTCGCGGTTATGAGCACCATGTAGCATTCCGAGTATCAGATTCAGGGCGCTACACGTTAGATGACCAGTCTTAACTAACTGTGGTCATGGTAACTGAGGCAATATTTTGCTATAGGTCTTCAAACTATACTTATTTTCTTCTTTTGATCTTTTTCATCTCGCATCCATATATTTTCATCTCATTACCTATGTTCCTGCAAAATGTAGATATTACTCTATTTAATCACAAATATGCCTCACTTATTGTAATAACCCTTCATTTCATTTTCCATATTTATTCTTATCTTAACCATTTGAGCTTCTCCATAGCTTCACCAAGTCATTTATGAATTACTGGTACTGACGATTTGATTACCGGGCAATTTATTTAGTTATTAGAGCCAATTCCTTATTTTGAAGTCTTTGTTGGCTCCAAATGGACACCGAGCAAAAATTTTAGTGAAATAATCTCAAATGTAAATTTTGACAATGCCAGCAGATTTGGAATATCAATTTTAGTCTAGGTAAACCTTTGGTTTGGATCCCAATGCACCCGAGCTTATTTCAACTTAATGGTCGAAAAGTTGAAAATTAGAAAAAATAGGTATGGGACCCATATTTGGTCAAAATGACTATGAATTGAAAATATGAATTTGCCATCACATCTGAAACGTCAATTTTAGTCTAAGGTGACACTTGGTTTAGGTCCTAAGGGTCCTAGACTTATTTCACTTGGTTTAGGTCCTAAGGCTCCTAGACTTATTTTGGGCTATTGAGCAGATTTTATAAACAGTGATAAAACTATTGGTGTGGGCCCTTAATTTTTACCTAAATGATCTTCGATGAAAGTTTTGATGATTCCAATAGATTTGGAATGTGGTTTACACTCAGAACTCACTATTAGATCATGTTCTTTGGATTCTGGATGAGTTCCAAGGATCAAAAACTTATTTATGAGTTTATTGTCATCTAATGTAACTGTAATTGCGGGTAAGAGTGTGCGATCGTGGCCTGTAGGACCACAATTGCAACATCTGAGTACCTATAGGGGCTATATAAAGGCCCCAAGACATGTTTGGGGCATTTCCCCTTCACCATTTAGACATATAAACCCAAAAATAAGTGTAATAATTCAAAATTGGTCATGGGGGTGACTTAGGAGCTTTATTATCATCTTGTATCGCGATTATCTTCAAGATTAAGGTAATAATTTCTTGAATTCATGCTTGAATTTCTTAGTTTGGATCCGAAACCCTAATTTAGCTTAAGGTTTGATTTTAGCCTAAAGTATGCTTTGTTTTCACCCATTCTTTGAAGGTTATGATTTCTTATTCATGTATGAACATTGGGTTGGTCTCGAATGTGGGAACAACTTGGGGTTTTGGTGTCGTTTTTAGACTCAAAGCATAATAGTACAATATGGATATCATTAGACTCATATTGATGAGTAGATTATGGTTTTGATAGTGTGATGGCATTTTGAGGATTACAAAGTGAAGACGAGCATGTGGTGCATGAAGTGAGGTTTTGTGGATTGGCCTTGAGGTAGGCTTCTGTCTACTTTTCTTCATAGATGATGTGTGATATATGTTGCGTATGAATATGGATGTTAAGGTTGATTATGAGTAGGATAAATTAGTCATGATTATTGATGTTTTAGGGAATAGATGAAGGTATTGGACATGTAAGATGGCATGTTTATAACCTTTTTTATATTGTATTGCCTTTCTTCTTTAGTTTAGATTAGTTATAGCATGGATGTGATGTAATGCTATGTTTGGAATATGGTTTTAGCATTTAAAGCATGATTGATACTCAGCACAGTCGGAGGATATATTGATGATATGTTGGTATATAGAAAGGTTATAGGTTGACAATGATGATGATGGTCCTTATGAGGACAGTTATGATAAGTTTTAATATTGATTATATACTTTTCATTCATTCCTATATATGCATCACCTATCACCAAATGCACGTATGTCAATCAGTCTGTATGGTATGGTTGTATAGATATGGATGAAGAATATGCCTTATATTATTGTATATTGATTGAACCTTCCAAGCTTTGGGTGGTAGGGGTAACCATAGGCTCGGCTAAGTATTTGGTTGTCTAGAGTAGCTGGTTATTCACGTTGTTATTGATATTATTATTGTCGTTATTATAATCATTATTATGGCTAGCTTATGAAGGATTTTATTTTGGCTATCCCTTCTGGTATAACCAGTTTATGAGATGGACAAGTTTGAGGTTTGTTCTTCATTTGTGGCTATTTCATTATTTGATAGCAATTTTGATATTGATGTTGAGATATCGTGGATTCATTTTATATGTATGTTAGGTCCGTACCCTTGGGATAGTTTGCCTTGTTTTTAGTAGGGAGATTATATACTCCTTTGTTGTTGTGATTATTTTTTCTTAAGTGGTGTCATTGAGTTTGAGGCAGGCGGCCTTTTCTGTGATCGCCTCTTAAGTTGGCAAATTAGAAACTCTTTATCTCAAGTTATTGGTACTCTAGTGGTGGTCTTGACTCTGACCTTGGTTTTGAGATTGATATTTCTTCTTTGATGATGTTGTTCTTGGGTGGATTCAGGAAATCCCATTTTAGCATTTATTTGGATTAGTGAGGCTTAGTGGAGTGATTCTTCTAGATGATATAAGTCTGTGGCTATTTCTTTGCCTAGATTAAGTATTGCATTGGTTAGTTCCCAGCTTAAGTTGTATTTCTCAGAGTTGCTAAAGTTTTTGCTTTCACTGGTTTGGTTTTCATCTTTGAGAAGTTTTGAGTATGTTTGGATAGATCATGCCCTCTAGTGGGTATGGAGTGGGTTATATGCATTTTTATCTAGTGATTTTTCCTTTTGCATAACTTCTATTTTGTGGCTATATTTTATTCCCTCCAGCTGATATAGAGTTGGTTGCTTGTGTTATCATTCAGTGGCTATCCCTATGGAGATTTTTCTCTCGAGATATGTCTCAACTGTGGGTTGGTATGATTTATCTCAGATATGTCAGATCTGGATACTAGAGTTGATTTGAGATAGTTGATATTGATATAGCTTTATTGACCCAGTTTTGGATTTTGACTCCTTGCAATAGTGATTTGGAAGTATGTTAGATTTGGAGAACTAATGCCTACCTATTTTTAGTTTTGATTTAGATATTTGAGATTGAGCGGTTCATCCTTGGTATTGAGATTTCAGCTTGGTGTTGTAAACTGTCGTGCAACCTTCATTTTTGAGTTATTTCAATTCGAATTTCATTTATAGGATGGTTGATCCTACTCTGTGGTTGCCTATTCGGTCTTCTAGACTTCGGCTAGATTATAGTTAGTAAGTGTTCAGATGATAGCCCACGGGCCTTGTATTGGTTATTTCAGTTTTGACCTCAAGTTTTAGCTATCTTTAGGAATCTTGGATGATTTACTCAGTTGGAATAATATTCTCGAGTTGGATTCAGTATGTCTTCATTCTCGGTAGATGAGACATCCTGGAATGGAATATTCAGGGATGAGTAGTTATACCATGGCTATCGAGATTTTAATTTGATTTTCATTCAGACTGGTTGGAGCATTGGCATGGATTGCGTTCTATGATTATCTCCATTTGTATACCCAAATACAGCTTTATAAGCTTATTCTTATGTTTGCCTTATGGACTTTCAGTGGAGCAGCTTCAGTTCTTTGAATTCTCCATGATGAGATTCTGTGGACGATACTCGAGTGATTTTTCTCCTGGCTTGGAGTAGATAGCAGGTGCAGAAATGTAAAGGAAAGTTATTTTTAGATTTGGAGTCAGTTTTATGACTCATGTCTTGGTATGCTTTTGGCTTGGATGATCCTTTGTGGATTTATGCAGATATAGAGAATGTATTAGTGTGTTGTGATTCAGATGTGGGTGCATCAGCCTTTTTAGTTCAGTTGGAGGCCAGTTAGTGGTTAAGTTGAGTTGGCTATTTTGGAAGTAGAATGGAAATCCCTTTCAATTGTTTTCTCTCTTTTGAGGTTATCTGGTAAGTCATGCTTGGAGCATGTGGGCCCAGTATCTCATCTTTTCAAACTTTTGAGATTCTTTCTATGTATTGACTTTTGGGGATGAAAGTCCTTTTAGTAGTGGATATTGTAATGATCCTTTAGGTTATTTTCCATACTTATGCTTATCTTCGTTGTTTGAGTTTCTCTATTGCTTCCCCAAGTCATTTATGACTTGCTGGGACTGACGGTTCAGTTACCGGGTAATTTGTTTGGTTTTTAGAGCTAATTCCCTATTTTAAAGTGTTCGCTGGTTCCAAATCGCCGCCAAGAGAAAACTTTAGTGAAACGATCTTGGATGAAAATTTTGACTTCGCCAGTAGATTTGGAATATTGATTTTAGTCTGGGTAGACCTTTGGTTTGGGTCCTAATTTACCCGAGCTCATTTCGACCTATTGGTCAGAAAATTAAAAATAGGAAAGAATAGGCATGGGACCCACATTTGATCGAAATGGCCTTGGCTTGAAAATCCAACTTTGTCATCATGTCCAGAATGTCGATTTTAGGCTAAGGAGACCCTTGGTTCAGGTCCTAAGGCTCCTGGACTTATTTTGGGCTATTGACCAGATTTTATGAAAAGTAATAAAACTATAGGTGTGGGGCCCACTTTTTGTCTAAACAATCTTCGATGAATTCTTTGATGATTTCAATAGATTGGAAATGTTGTTTACACTTAAAATTCACTATTGTATCATGTTCTTTGGATTTCAGATGAGTTTCAAGAGTCAAACACTTATTTTTGAGTTTGTTGTCATCTAGTGCAACCGCGATCATGGCCAAGAATGTGCGATCGTAAAAAGCATGATCGCGACCTATAGGCTCGTGATTGCAACTTCTGAGTACCTGTAAGGGCTATATAAAGGCCCTTAGACGTATTTAGGGCATTCCCCTTCACCATTAGACCTACAACCCCAAAATAAGTGTACTAACTTAAACTTTGTCATGGGGGTGACTTGGAAGCTTAATTATCATCTTGTATCACGATTATCTTCAAGATTATGGTAAGAATTTGTTGAATTCATGCTTGAATTTCTTAGTTTGGACCCAAAACCCCAATTTAGCTTAGGGCTTGATTTTGGTCCAAAGTATGCTTAGTTTTCACCCATTTTTTCAGGGTTATGATTCCTTATTCATGTGTGAACATTGGGTTGGTCTCAAAAACTCGTATTCCATATGTGGGACCCACTTGGATTTTTGGTGTCATTTTTGGACTCGAATCATAATAGTATAATATGGGTATCATTAGATTTGTATTGATGAGTAGATTATGGTTTTGGTAGAGTGATTGCATTTTGAGAATTGTAAAGTGAAGACAAGCATGTAGTGCATAAAGTGAGGCTTTGCGGTTTGGCCTTGAGGTAGGCATCTGTCTACTTTTCTTCATAGATAATGTGTGATATATGTTACTTGTGAATATGGATGTTAGGCTTGATTATGAGTAGAATAACTTGGCCTTGATTGTTGATATTATGGGGAATAGAAGACGGTATTGGACATGTAACATAGCATACTTATAAACCCTTTTTGTCCTATTTCCTTCCCTCTTTAGTTTAGATTAGTTATAGCATAGATATGATATGCTTCTACGTTTGGAATATGGTTTTAGCATTTGAAGCATGATTTGTATATTTAGCCTTATTGGGCTAGTATATTAGTCTTGAAACCATAAGTTGGGTAGAGTTGACTTGAGTACCCTTGTTTCTAGTTGAAGTTTCTATCTTAGGCTTGAATATGGCTTACTTGACATCTAGAAGATGAACTATATACCTTAGCCTAATTTGGGGCATAGTATGCCTAATTATGGAAATTGTGGGTTAGAAATGGGATCGTGCGATCCACTTAGGCGTAAGCTTGTGTTAAGTCTTTTGGACTTAGTGCGGATGTTAGAAATAGTTGAGGATAGTAAACCTTAGGATAAGGTTACTTCATAACATGGTAACTTGTATTGATATTCCCAGAATATGGATTTTGAGTTATGGTTATGATACTCCTTGTGGAAGTGATATTGTGTATTTAGAGATGATATTCCTCCTAGATACGTTATGTGGCCTATAGAGATGCTATTTTCTCTTAGACTTGATGATTGGCCTATAGAGATGTTATTCCCTCTTAGACTTGATGATTGGCCTATAGAGTAGTTATTTCCTTCAGTCATGATTGTTGAACTAGTAAAGATGATGTTCCTCTTGGATATTTAAATTGGCCTAGAGAAGTGATATTTATCAAAGTCATAATGTATGACCTATTGATATAGGATATCCTATAGACGATTACTTATCTATATATATTATTCCTCCTAGATGTGAGATGCCATTTGTGTGGGAGATGATATATGCTTATTAATATTATGCCACCTATATGTGAGATACCTCCTATATGTGAGATGATTAGAGGTATGCTACGGTAGCTTTCAAATAAGATGATTAATATAATCCTGGATATGTGTATGGGCCTAAGGTCGTGATTATGATGTTGTGATTATTCTGGATAAATTAATTGCTAAGAGTCGTGTCATGATATTGATACAATAGCCGAGAAGTGTTTATCACTATAACTTATGTGATTATAGTTTATGAATATGAATATGTATATGTTTGTATACACATCTCTCCGGTATGGGACGGAGGAAGATGTGGATGGAGGAAGATGTGGTATGATGCTTACTATTCCACTAATTGAATACTGGTGATGGTATGCATAGATTGGGTACATTTATGATTATTATAATGGTAATTGATGTGATTTTAGTTGAAATACAATCTTATGACTATTCTTCGTAATTAAGGGTTAAGCTAAGTGGTAGCTAGATGTCTTCTAGGTGGCTATAGTACTTGATGGCTAGAAATCTAATGTACTAGTAAATGAACCTTGCTTAGTTGAGATAAGGTAACTAGCGATGATTGATACATGGCTAAAAATGATGTTGAATAGTTGATAAATGAGGATTAGTTGGTAAACAATGGTTAGTTAATAAAGGATATTAGTTAATAAAGAATGGTTATATAATAAATGGTAAATTGTTGACTATTAATGATTAATGGATATAGTATGATTAGTTGATAATAATTAATGGTGGATAACTAGCGGTTTTGGTCTAGTGATGAACCTTGACAAGATGTTAGATGCTGGCTATTTAATGAATAGTAGTTAGTTGTTATCCTATGAGTAAGGATAATGTTTAGGCTAATAACTAGAGGTTATGTGATGACTATTGGACTAGGGATTCTATTATAATTAGTGTTGGTTAACTAATAATGAGTAGTTGGGAAGTATTGATTAGATAGATATTCTATGGTGATATGTCTATGTTTATAAGTATTTTGTGTATCTTATTCAATTATGGTAATTGTGTTGATATTGATACCCAAAAAGGTCATAGGTTACTATTATGCTGATATTGATACGTGGCAAGGTCAAAGGATACTATTATGATGTTATTGATACCTGGCAAGGCCGGAGGATACTATTATGATGATATTGATACCCGGTAAGGCTGGAGGATACTATTGTGATAATATTGATACCCTGCAAGGCTGGAGGATACTATTATGATAAAGTTGATACCCGACAAGGCCGGAGGATATATTGATGATATGTTGAAATCCGGCAAGATCGGAGGTTGACTATGACGATGATGGTCCTGATGAGGACAGTTATGATAAGTTGGGTTATTGATTGTATGCTTTGCATTAATACACATTGCCTATCACCAGTGTGCACCTATGTCAATCAGTCGGTATAGGACGATTGCATAGATATGGGTAAAAAATATTCCTTGTGTTGCTGTATGTTGATTGTACCTTTCGATCCTGGGGCGGTGGGGGTACGCATAGGCTCGAATAGGTATTTGGTTATCCAAAATAGCCGATTATTCAGATTGTTATTGATATTGTTATTATCATTGTTATAATCATTATTATAGCTAGCTTATGATAGATTGGACTTTGATCCGGTATCGGGATTTGAGTTATGTCTTCGGCCTCTCCTATCTTATGATTGCATTATTATGCATGATGATTTCATGTCTAACTATGTGGATTAGAAACCCCGAGTAAGATGGTATTTAAATCCCGATTCTATTATAATGAGCTCTCAAAATGAGAATATGTTGAAATATGTTATGCTTTGATATGACCTCGTGTTTATATGTATATATATACCTATATATATACCTAGCTATATGAAGCTATGATACTACGTATATCCCTTCCTTTGTTGTTCATGTTTTATAGTCATTTCCTTGCCTTGTATAGTACTATATATATTTTTCTTCTGCTCTTTATTCGTATATTTACCTAGGATATACGGTATAGCATTGACGTATATTAAATGTATTTGGAACAAGATAATTCACCCTGATACTTCCTTAGTTTTATTATGTCAGACTCTTGGACATAAATAGTATAGTTGTTCTTTATTATCTCATTGACTTTTCGTATGATTTCTGGACTCTTGGGTGTAGTTTCAATTCTATTTATATGTTGTATATATCTGTTTTATCTTTGGATCTCAGTTGGCAATAGCCTACTGAGTACCCATCTATTTAGTACTCATACTACACTTCTACAGCCTGCAGATCATAGTACGGGTTATCGTTGTTGATTTATGCATCCTGTGGAGTATCCCTAGTTCAGAGACTTAGAGTGAGCTCCTAACATTCGGAGCATTAGTTATCTCTCTCTAATGTATTAGACTAGTCTCTAAGTTGTATTAGTGTATGTCTCTTGATATTTTACTCTGTAATCTTTTTATATTAAAAGCTCTTGTAATGATATCACCAAGTTTTGGGATTCTTCTGTGTATTGATCTTTATTTCATATAGTTCACATTCTTTTCCTTATATTATTAAGTAGTCCATTACTAGCCGTTCCGAACTACAGGTTGGCTTTCCTTCTGGTGGGTTATGGTAGGCGCCATCATGACCTAAGGAAATCGGGTCGTGACACTTATTCATTCAAAACATGGTAATGTGCACGTATGATGAGTGTGAATGAGTGGTAAATTCACCACTCATAAACACCTCCAACTTAAAGCTTTGCTTTTCCTCATGCAATACTACTTCTTACCATGAGACAATGCACATGTACTTCCCAAAATAGATGACCCAATTATCACAATGACATCAAGTTTAGTTACTACCTCAAGTATCTCTTAAAACATAGGCAAAGCAATTCTCCTAACACCCCTCAACATAAAATGCAATAAGCAAGGATGCAAAGGACTTCAAAGAGCAATAATGTAACAATCACCGATAATTTAGGAGTGACATGCTTTTTGACCCCAACCACACAATACTCTTTTTTGCCTCTTTTCTCGGAAGATGACAAAATCACCCGCCTCAACTTGTTCACATGCCTTCTCAAAATATGGAAAATTTTGCACACCAAGCTACCAAATATGCTCCAAGGATTTTAGGTGCAAAACCGTCTCCCTCACAAGAACTCTCTATGCTAACAAGTGTCATACCATAAGCTTACCCCTATTTTCAGTCGCCACTACAATGAATGTGCATGGTTGGATATCTCAAAGGACTTTTTGAACTTGTAACGTAGGTTCGAGATATGGTAGGATATCATTTAGGAACAATCATAGCTTATACCTTCCTTGAACGTCTACATTACACTTATTTAATCCACCTTATTATTGGCCACTTCTTTTCTTTTACAAATATGCCTACTTTTATTTCCTTGTTTCACCCATTTTCTTCTATTTCTTTTTCCTGCAAATTTCATGCAATTCTTTTCTTTGTTGGGTCCTTTCTCCTTCTATTTATTTGTTTCAATTCTTAAGCACGTAGGTACTCACTATCATTTCCATGGACCAAAGTTACTTCCTTCACTCTTCACCACTCCCAACTTAGGATTTTAACCTTAAGTTGCATTTTTAAGTTCAAGGAGGGTATGGTTCAAAAGAGGGGTAAAAGTTGAAAAGCTCACGGCTTATAATGTGTTTGCCAAAGAAAGGTCCAAAGGCTCAAAGTGGGTGACTAGGGATAATATCTATGCATGGGTAGGCTTTTCGGGCTAAGTGGGTTTCTAATGTCACCAAGATGGCCTAAGATCATCTCACTAACCAAGTACAATCAAAACTTAGCCTTGAGAGACTAATGGGGCAAGTTCTATATCACACAAGTATACATGAGATTCAAACAAATAAAATCACCGCACATGTCATGTGGACTTGCCAAGGAGACTCAATTTCCCCTCACATTGGAGACAAAAATGAAGTATCTATCAATATGTACAATCCAAAAAAATTGTAATCACAAAAAGAGAAAATGTTTTGTTACAAGGTCGCTCACGTCCATGCCCTTGATTTTTGAAAAAAATTTAAATAGAGGGGGTTTTTCCTTTGCATTTTCACCATGCATAATTTGATAACCATGGAAACAACCCAAGCCTTTGTCTAACATTTTGGCTTACTATGGGAAAACGAACCATACAGCTATTCAGACTTCGCCAATGGCATGTGTGCAATCCCAAATCCACAAAGCCATGGGTACTCAAACTTTCCTTACATTTGTGATTTTGATGCTATGGGTACTTAGATTTCCCCTGCATCAATGGCTAAAAACCCAACCACGATGCTTTTCCCTTAAGAATGTCGTCAATCAATCTAGAAAAGCTTATCGTACATCTCCATAATCAACAATAAAACTAAAGTAAAATAGAAAATCTAAAAGTAAAAGCAAAATGACTAATCCAAGAAATGTGGGATCCAGCAGAGTGCCCAAATATAGAAATTCAAAACCAAAATAAAAATCATCCACAATGTCATCAAAATGATATCAAAAACATCCAGAAATATATCAAAACAATATAAATCTAGGGCTAGGCACTCCAACTAAAAATCTAGCAGTGTCCCCACTGCATGATCAATAAAAACATAAGTAAAAGATAGAGGTTCTCCCTAAAATAGCATCAAAAGTTGCTCTCTCCTGCTAACTCAAAATCATCTCTTCCATCATCAACATCAAACCACTCGGCAGGGGCATCATCATCACTCTCAACCCTCGATGAATGTATTCACTCCTTGGGTTTGAGCACCGTGAACATGCCCTTCACCTCTCTCCGCATCTTGGTAAAGAATTTGACTTTCCTCTATCTCTTCTCCATATTTTCATGCGACTCCTTAAGGTCCCTGTGCAATTTTACCAAAGTTAAATAGGCTCTCTCCAATCTAGCAACCGTACCTCCCTGCTTCTTCTGCTCCTCCAGGTATACTTCATACTCCCACCGAGCTACATATAAGTGAAGGTCAGTGGAAGACTCTCTCGGTCCTTAAGGCAATCATGAAACTATCTCCCTAATGACCCTAATGTCTACACGATGTCTTCTAGAGGTCCAATAGTGGATAATCTGCACGACTCTAACTCCTCAGTTGTTAATTTACCTAAGTTGATTTTTCTCTTTTTGCTCTGACTAGGTGCTCCCTCACCTTGGATTTTGAGTAGAAAGATGCAGGGGCCTAGGTGCACCCAGGTATCTGCAACATATTCCTCCACTTCTGCCCTCCTGTAATTCTTAGTAATAAGTGAAGGAAAATGAACAAGTGTACCCCCTAAATCTTGAAGTTCCTCCACTATGAAATCATATTTTGGTCCACGTCCAGAGTAATGTCAGACATTATACAGTCTGTGATGGCAATCAAATGTGCACATAGTAATACCCTACTATAAATGATAGTCAACCAAAGCCTGGACTCTGCTGTGAAGTCATTTATAGAGATACCCCTTTGTGTGGCATCCCAAGGAACTTCTTTGCCAGGGCATATATATTAGCCATCCAGGTCCCTGGCTCACACCCTTTTTCCTGGAACTGAGCCATATCTACATCCGAGAGCCCATATACATCATTAATCCACTCCGCTCCAAAATGTACTTCCTTTCCCTAAATTTTAATCATTAGTCTTGTGACAGACACTACACAAAGGTTAGCGTAGAACTCACGCACCCATTTCTTATTTGCATAGCAAGCATCCAGGGCAAAGTATATCCATCCAGTAATAGTAAGTCTGCCATTGAATCTCTTGAATTTATCCTCTACTTTGTCTAAGGAAATACCACTTTTCGAGAGTAGTTTGGTCCATGAGAGGTTAGAGTAGTAGAGGCTATAAAATTTTGGATCCATGAAGTCGATGTGGTCATAGTCTCTTATTTCTGTGACAGAGTACCTGTAAGCAACATAATTTGGACCATCATTAGCATTTTTATGCCAAAATCCTGCTAGATTAATTAGATAAACTCATGTGGTAATGTTATGGATGGTTTTGGAGTGAGAAATGGGCATGCAGGATTTTTGGACTCAGCTGAAAATTGATCTTAGTTATGGAGATTGTGGACCATTCATCACGATTATGAAACATTGATCGTGATTTCAGTTCCACGATCACGGAACACTGATCGTGCTTTCAGTTACGTGATCACAGTCTCGATGACCGCAATTGCGGTAACTGAGACCATTTTTGATAGATTCTACAACATCACCAAAATACCAAATTTTTAACCCCAAAGTAAGGCCCTATTTACCAATAAATTACTATGTTCATTTGACACAAAACTTGAATGCTAGATTATGCCCTCAAAACATAAGGAAAGCAACATGAAATCCATTGGGGCATTAAATTAAACACATGGTGTACATGTTAATTTAGGCCTATATTTGGGTACTCAAGACTTCCCCAATGATGTGTACTCCAACTACAATTGCTAACCATAACAATAACCACATACAAACATATATTTATCATTGAAAATACTAATGTAGGCATATTCCTAAAAACATGTTTCAAACCTAAATCAAACATAAAAATGAAGGAGTTGAAAACACATATTGAATTGGAGGATGAAAATGAGTTAAAATGCACACTTGGATACTTACACACGAATTAATTTGAGATAAAATTAAGAGAATTTGATAAAAGGGGTGTGGGATAAGGAATGGCAATCAGATGGTCTTTTTAAACTGCTTTGACCACAATCACTATCAGATGTCCGTGATCATAGATACTCGACTAAAGCAATTGTGGTGACACGGGATGTGATCCCGATAACTGAGACCACTTTTTAGGTCCTTTGCACTCATTTTTCAGTTCAAAACATGGTAATTTCACACTTTCCCTTTTTCAATTTCAATAAACACTCCTCATAGCACCACAACTTCATGGATTATGCATAAACAAAAATAAAATCTGCTCTACCATGTATAAATAAAAGGATACATACCACTTTCATGGCATAATAAGTTATTTCCCATCTTTGGTGACTAGACACCTTACAAAATATCACTTATGTTTCCACTTAGAAGATTTGAATTTCTTTCCCAACTTTTGCTCTGTATGATTTGAGCGGAAAAGGGGCGGAAGATTCAGATCTTCCAAAATAAAAAGTGATAGGGATGAGGACATGACGATAGAGCTTCCATCTCACCACTTAGAAGACTTGAATTTTTTACCCATATTTATATCAAATTTCCAATTTAGATCCTTAGGTAATGGTGGGAATATTAAGAGGCCACTAGTTGTATATCGGAAGTTGAGTTCCTTGGCCTTCAAGTATGGGGCTCACATATGCTCCTTTGAAATAATGAACTCCAAAATATAGGGTTGTTGCTCCTTCTCCCCATGATTCTTTATCTTTTAGGCAGATGGACTTTCATCATATCCTCTAAGCATAATGTTGAAAAATGGTTTGAATGAGGTTTATCCCTTGGTTCCAGGGTTGCATCCTTTTTAGCATCATTACCTCAAAATGGGCTAGAGTCATCATAAGAGATTGGCTTAGCTTCTTCTTTTGACTCTAGAACTATTTCCTTCACTTTGACATCTTCAACAACATTTGGTTTGGTTCATTGGGAAATCACCGAGGACTTTTCACTACCAAGCGCCTCATTGAACACATAGCTTGGATTCTCTTCTTAAATCACCTCATCTAGGGAAGTGGTCAAGGTGATAGTATTTACAGGATTTGTTTCCTTACCTATTTCCTCTATCTTGGTAATCTCTCTTTGAAATACCTCATTGGCTTAATGCATATCTTTTATATTCTCCCCTGTTGTAGCTACCTAATCCAAAATGGTTTGAAGCATTGCTTCAAAACTATGGGACCAGACATGTTGTTCTTCCCTTGTCGTATCATGATACCTATCAAACTCATAAAAAGGACTATCAATTGGGTTAGCATAATTAGGGGAGGGAGCATTTGGACAATCACT
>JAPEIP010000009.1:126275819-126290156 GCA_026120095.1 Capsicum chinense
TTACCTATTTCCTCTATCTTGGTAATCTCTCTTTGAAATACCTCATTGGCTTAATGCATATCTTTTATATTCTCCCCTGTTGTAGCTACCTAATCCAAAATGGTTTGAAGCATTGCTTCAAAACTATGGGACCAGACATGTTGTTCTTCCCTTGTCGTATCATGATACCTATCAAACTCATAAAAAGGACTATCAATTGGGTTAGCATAATTAGGGGAGGGAGCATTTGGACAATCACTCCAATATCCATCTCAACAACCACATAAAGAACAATCATGATCCCAATAGGATCGAGATAGTGCTTCCATCTCTTTCTGGGGAGAATATCTACAATCTTGCCTAAAGTAAGGTCCATCACAATATGGACATGGATTGTTAAGATAGAATTTCCAACTACCAAAGTCATATTATAATGCCTCAAATCTGGTACCCGGAATGCTACACGGTACTCATGACACTGAAGGACCACAAGCAAACCCATGACTGATATTTGTAACTAAGCACTACATGATATACTATATAAATGCAGAATATAAGCTGTAAGGTAGTAAGGTTCAAAACTAAAACATAACTGATAAAATGATATCTGAACGGGGTATAGAAATACCCACAACTAAAATAAATTGTCTGAACATACTGTAGTCTGGAAGCCTCTAAACTGTCTAAAATCTATGGAGTTTATGGGATATATCCCCAACTAGCTCCAAACTACTAAAGTAAACCAAGTACTAAAGGAATAAATAATCAAATAATAACATTCTCAAATGATGAGGACTCACTGCGGACTCTGACTGCTGAAACTGGAATGCTACTGATGCCCTGGAGCTCATGCTTATGAACCTATGGTATAAAAACACCATAGCACAATTGCATCAATACGATTGAATATACTGGTATGCAAGTGAGGTAGGCTGAATGTAAAGCACTCATATGCATAAACAATGCTAACTGACTGTATAACGTGATCGTGAGAATAGATACATGAATATGTAACTGTAATTGGATTTATGATGATACTGATTATTGAGTTTGAATATTGATAACATAAGTTACTGAGAACTGATATAACAGATACTGAGTGACTGTATCTGACAGTTTAGATTCTCATTGAACTAGCTGAGTTCCATACTGTCCTGAGTGACTGTATTTGATAGTCCTGATATCAATAACTGAAACTATGGGAGAATTTATCTAATAGACATGACCCTAATAAGCTAGTACAGCTATTTTAGGTCCAATCTGTAACCCCAATTGGAAGGGTGCCAATACCGCACCACTATTAAGGACAAGCTATAGGTAACCCTCATCTAACAGTGTCCCTAAAGGAGAATGATGGGACCCTCATCTGACAGTGTTAATCCACCGCATTAACCCTCAACTGACGGTGTTGATGTCTCAACATATGTTGGCTATATAGTTCTGGAATACAAGGATTGCTTCTAAGAATCACACCCTCTACTGACAGTGTGTGTTCCCTTCCCAGGGATCACTCGGTGCTAAATTCTACTCCCCTTTGAATAGACACTGAACTAGGATGGACTGATCTGTTACTGATTGTACTAATTAATTAGACTAAATTGAGTTCACTGGATTCTATTGACTGATGAAATACTACTGAGATTTGATAACTGACTGAGATTTCTGAGATTTACTGAGTACTGGACTGATACTGAATTTACTAAATTTTCCTAAGTCATGTGACTAATTGAATTCTACTGATCATGGCTTGACTGAGAGTATTGTGAAAACTTACATTGGCTCTAAGCACACAGCTAAATTATTGCATATTAAATACACCCAGGACTTGATAGCATAGTAAGTAAATCATGGAACAATCTTAAAAGCTCAACAATGGCTACATGTTCATCATTTATTCATTAAAGCATTTCCAACGAACACTTGTAATACATTACTAGTACATGGATGAGAAATACACATTAGCATACTATAGCATGACATTAGTTCATTCTCATAGGAAATTTATCAAACACATGCATGATACTTGCACATAAACTAGCATGGCATGAATTCTTGTTCTTATTTACCCACAAGGGCAATTCATCAAACACCTAGTGAGCATAACATATGCATATAATGTTATTCAACAAATAAGCATCATAATTCACATTCTTATTGACAAATTTCAAGGGTTAAACATGGTTTCACATGATACTACACATATATCACTTTACTTCACATAGATACTACGATTAAATCATGAACTAGAGAATCCATTAACGTAATAGCCATGAACACAATCAAACAAAATCATGAAATTCACCCAAAACATTATCTTGAGTTTTGAAAAGATTTTTTTAGACTCCAAGGGTGGAAGGAACCCTTGGATGAACACTTGACATACCTTAGTTGATGAATTCTTGAAGGTTGATGGTGAAATCTCTTGGAAATTAATTCTTGAATTGATATCTCTAGGGTTTTAGTTCTTGAAAATTTATGAAATAATGAATGTATTTATCCAAAATAGGGCTAAATTTTGTGTTTATGAGGCCTAAAGGTCAGAGAACAAAGACTTAATTACCCTTAATGATGCGGTTATTTAATAACTGGAAAAATAGGTATCGATGCTATAAGCGATGTGGCGCATCAATGGATCCGACGTGATACCTGACGCGTCACACCATGATCATGCCAAACCTCAGTAATTTTGGCTCTGGCTACCTTCAACGACGTTAAACAATACGATGGGTGATGCGGCGCACCAAGATCGCATTGGTCCACTATTTTGAAACTCCGAACGTGGTCTAAACGAGTTCTAAAAAATCCAAAACTTATTCGAGAATACCTATTGATCTTCCTGGTCATGAATTAATGTAAATATAGGCCATTTAAGAATATTAAGATCACGAAATGAGATTGCAAACTTTCAATGGCTAAAAATAAACTACGCCTAAAAACTTAGCTAGAATTTTTAAAGTATGGGACCCCCTTATCAAGCATAGATGGACTGAATCAAGCTTAGAATTTTGTGGGGTCTTACAATTTCTCCCCCTTTAGAACATTCATCATCGAATGAGACTAACTTAGATGGTAGAAATGATACGCTAACATTCATACTAAACATGAACAACTAAAACATGAATACATAACTGACATGACTGATGAACTGGAATTCATACTGAGCATGCATATCTGATGCATGATTTCATGACTGAACTAAATCATAAATACATGACTGAGATTTCTAATAAGCTGAGTTTCTTATAATGAGGATGCATATCTGATGCATAAATACGTGACTGACATGATTCTTGAACTTATGACTGAATATACAATAGTATTTGATTCCAAATTTATAATGGAATTCTAAAAATGAACTGGATACCAAGTTGTAACTGAAATCTGAATATAAAACTAAAAGGCTTAAGGAAAGTTGCTACCTTGGGCTGAGTCTAAATTAGCAAAGTAGAGGTGAGAATACTTGGTACATATGTCTGCTTCTGCTTCCCAAGTATCTCCCTCAACGGACTGATTCTGCCAAAAGACATTGATTAGAGGGACTCCTTTGTTCCTCAGTCTGCGAGTCTGATAGTTATGAATTTCGATCGGAATCTCTTTGAAAGAGAGGTAGTTAGGAATATCTATGCTCTGAATAGGGACTACAACTGTTGGGTCGCCTATGCACTTCTTGAGCAAAGAGACATGAAAAATTGGATAAACTGAGGCTAGATCTGAAGGAAATTTGAGATTATAAGCTACTTTTCCAAAGTGACTGAGAATTTTGAAGGGACTGACATATCAGGGACTAAGCTTTCCCTTCTTACCGAATCTCTTCACTCCCTTCATGGGAGAGATTTTTAGATAAACAGAGTCAGCAATCTCAAACTTTAGATTTATTTTGTGTATATCTGCAAAAGAATTCTATTGGCTCGGAGTCTTTATCAGATCAACTGGAATTTTTATAAGGCATAGAATACTAAGTCAGGCCCTATAATTGAGGCCTTACTAAATATGAACCAACCAACTGGAGATCTGCACCTCCTACCATAGAGAGCTTCGAATGAAGCCATCTTAATACTTGAATAATAATTGTTGTTGTATTCTAACTCAATCAAAGGCAATTGGACATCCCAACTACCCTTGAAATCAATTGCACACGCTCGCAGCATATTTTCTAAAGTCTGAATGGTCCTTTCTGCTTAACTATCTATCTGAGGATAAAAGGTTGTACTGAGATAAACTTGGGTACCAAGACCCTTTTGGAATGCTTTCCAAAAATGAGAGGTGAATTGGGTATCTCTGTCTGATATAATATATAAAGGAACATCGTGCAATCTGACCAACTCTCTAATATAGAGTTTGACATAATCCTTGGCTGAATAGGAGGTATAGACTAGAAGGAAATGATCTGACTTGGTCATCCTGTGTACAATGACCCAAACTGAATTATATTGATGACGAGTTTGATGAAAACCCGTCACAAAGTCCATGTTCACTTCTTTTCACTTCTAAGTGGGAAAATTAAACTCCTGCATGGAACTACAAGGCTTCTGATGCTCTATCTTTACCTGTTGACACATAGAGAACTTAGCCATAAACTCAGTAATATCTAGCTTCTTCCCACTCCACCAATAGATCTCCCGCAAGTTGCAATACATCTTTATGGCCCCTGGATGAATAGAGTAGTGCACACCATGCGCTTCTAAAAGAATTTGTTGCCTCAAGTCATCTACTCCTGGAACATATGGATAACCTTGATAGCGCAAAACTCTATCTTCCCCGTAGGAGAAAACCTCTACTTTCTAATCTTTGAATGATTCTTTCAACTTAACAAGATTGGGATCTCTATCCTATTTTTCTTTCACCTCAAAAACTAGAGATGATTCTGAACTATTCTAAACCCATATACTACCTTCTACTAAATCAACTAAGTAGACACCTAGTCTGGCAAGCTGATGGACTTCCTGAGCTAACTTTTTTTTACTATCCTCAACATGAGAAACACTACTCATACATAGTCTACTGAGAGTGTCAACCACTACATTGGCCTTACCCGGATGATAAAGGACACTCATGTCATAATTTTTCAAGAGCTCTAACCACCTTCTTTGACGAAGGTTAAGATCTTTTTTAGAGAATATGTACTGAAGGCTTTTATGATCTATGAACACATCTACATGAACACTATACAAATAATGTCTCCAAATCGTTAAGGCAAAAACTACGGGTGCTAACTCAAGATCATGAGTTGAATAATTCTTCTGATGGGGTTTAAGCTATATGGAGGCGTAGGCTATAACCTTACCATGATGCATAAGGACACAACCCAAACCTATTCTAAATGCATCACAATACACCACAAGCCTCTCTATACCATCTAGAAGAGCCAAAACTGGAGTTGAGGTAAGTCGAGTCTTCAACTCCTAAAAACTCTTCTCGCAAGGATCTGACCACTGAAACTTGACTTTCTTCTATGTCAATCTAGACATAGGGGATGCAATAGAAGAAAATCCCTTAACAAACCATTTGTAATAGCCATCCAAACCCAAGAAACTCCTGATATCTAATGGAAAGATGGGTCTGGGCTAGTTTTTTACTGCTTTGGTCTTTTGTGGATCAACTCTAATGCCATCACCAAAAATAATATGACCAAGGAATGCTACTGAACTTAGCCAAATTTCATACTTAATTAATTTGGCAAACAAATGATGATTTTTGAGAGTCTGCAGTACTATTTTGAGATAGTCTGCATGATCATACTCACTGTGAGAATAGACAAGAATGTCATCTATGAAGACTATGATAAATATGTCCAAGTACTGCTTGAACACACGGTTCATCAAGTCCATGAAGGTTGTTGGGGAATTGGTAAGACCAAATGACATGACTAAGAATTCAAAGTGACCATACAGAGTATGGAAGGCTATTTTTAGAATATCACATTCTTTGACTTTAAGCTAATGATAGCCTGATCTGAGGTCTATCTTAGAGAAATAACTGGCGCCCTGAAGTTGGTCAAACAAGTCATCAATTTTGGGAAGTGGATACTTGTTCTTGACTGTGACTTTATTGATCTAACTATAGTCTATACACATTTTGAGAGAACCGTCTTTCTTTGGCATGAATAAGATTGGTGCGCCCCACGGGGATACACTAGGTCTAATGAATCCTTTATCTAAGAGATCCTTCAACTTTTCTTTTAATTCTCTAATTTCTGCTGGTGCCATTTTGTATGGCGGAATAGATATGGGATAAGTATCTGGAAGAAGGTCAATGCCGAAGTCTATTTCCCTTTGGGAGGATTTCCTGGAAGATCTTTGAGAAAGATATCTGAATATTCATTCACTACTAGGACTGATTCAAGATTGGGAGTCTTGAAACTAGAATCCTTAACATAAACAAGATGATAGACACATCCTTTAGATATCATTTTTCATGCCCGAAGGTAGGAAATAAGCTGACCTCTAAAAGCTGAAGTACTACCCCTCTACTCTAGGACAAGTTCATTCAGAAATTAAAATTAGACAACTCTATTTCTACAGTCGACTGTGGCATAGCAGGAATGAAGCTAATCTATGTCGAGAATGACATCAAAATTAGTCATCTCTAATTTAACTAAGTCTACTGAGGTGACTTTCTGAAATATCATAATCGGGAAGTTTTTGTATACCCACTGGGCGATGATGGTTTTACCCACTGGGTAGATACTGAGAAGGGCTCTGCTAGAATTTTAGGACTGACTTTGAAATCAACAGCTATATAAGGAGTTACAAAAGACAAGGAAGCTCTTGGATCAAGCAAAGACTAAACATGCAACTGAAAGATCTATAACGTACCAGTAACTACATAAGGAGAATTTTCCTGTTTTTGCCGGGACTGGAGAGCATAAAGTCTGTTTGGGCGTTGCCCACTAGTAGCACTGGATATGGCACCCTGCTGATTTAGGTGATCGAACAGGGATGAGGAATAGTTCTGCTGACCTTGATAACCTAACTAGGGACAATCTCTATCTCTGTGGCCTGGGTTGCCACATTTAAAACACATATCACTCCCAGCACTACAAATACCCTATTGATTTTTACAAGTCTGACAAAGGGGATTGGTTCGGGCACTGCTAACACTGGCCTGAGATTTAGAGCCTGGTGCCCTATCTTTGATTCCCCTTCCTAAACTTAGAAATGGGAGCACTGGCTAAGGAAGGAGCTGGAACAGATGACTTTCGGCAGAACTGAGAATGTTTCCCACCTTCTGGCTTAGGTTGGTTGAAATTGAAGCTACATGTCCTAGCCTTCTTATTCAGCTTTTCTTTTATCTTAATCTTCTGCTCTTCCACCTGTTGAGCATGGATCATAAGCTTGGATATGTCTATATCACTAATCAACATTGTAGATATGCACTTATTAACAACACTAACATTGCAGATCTGTACTCACTAACCACACTATCATTTATCTCTGACATTAATTTACTCATCTTGGGTCTGCTATCTGCCACTACATGAAGAGCATATCTAGATAGTTGAGTAAATTTAAGAGAATACTCCTTCACTATCATGTTGCCCTACCTAACATTGATAAATTCAAACACCTTAGCTTCCCTCAGCTCTAGGTAAAAGAATTAATCAAGAAAGGCAGTGACAAACTCCTTACACTCAATAGGCCCTGCATTTGTGGCCCTTTCTGTCTTCCACTATTTGAACCATGTATGAGCCACATCCTGTAACTAAAATACAGCTAGCTTCACACTCTCAATAACTGATTCCCCCATGATCTCAGTAACCTTCTGAACTTGATCAAGGAATTTCTAAGGATCTTCATCTGACTTGGACATGGTAATAGATGGAGGATTTATTCGGGTGAAGTCTTGAATCTTGGTTGCTGCTAAATCGGCCACTGGGTTGGCTGAAATAACAGTTAGTCTCTCATTCTGGGCAGCAACTAAATTGGCAAGAGTAGTGAATGTAGCTCTGAACTCTGCATGAGAGACATGTTCGCCCAAAGGATCTTCGAGCTGAGGGGCTGACTGATTTCTAATTTTCTTCTTAGGAGGCATGTTCTGTAACTGGAAGAGAAAAGGATTAGACTGAGAGATTAACTTAAGATTATGATCACTGGCACGACATGAATACTAAAAGAAGGGAAACTATTCCTAAAACATCTTATAGCCTCCTGCACATAAATATGGCGTGCAACATACCCATGTACAAGACTCTACTAGATGTGGCTTTTAGACTTTCTATGACACAATTAAACCTTAGGCTCTGATATTAAGTTTGTAACGCCCCAAATCTAGTACCTGAAATACTACACGATGCCCATAACCCCAAAGGACCACAAGTTAACCCATTACTGATATCTGTAACTGAGTACTGCATGATATACAGTATAATGCAGAATATAAGTTGTAAGGCCGTAAGGTTCAAAACTATAACATGACTGATAAAATAATATCTAAACGGGGTATAAAAATACCTAAAACTGAAATAAACTGTCTGAACAATTGTAGTCTAAAAGCCTCTAAACTATCTGAAATCTTTGGAATTGATGGGACATGTCCCCAACTAACTCTGAACTACTCAAGTAAACCAAGTACTGAAGTAATAAAATAATCAAATAATAACATCCTTGGATGAAAAGAACTCACTGTTGACTCTAACTACTGAAACTAGAATGCTACTAATGCTCTGGAGCTCGTACTTCTTAACCTATGGTATAAAAACAACATAGCACAATTGCGTTAGTACGATTGAATATACTAGTATACAAGTGAGATAGGCTGAATGCAAAGGTTTCATATGCATAAAAAATGCTAACTGAACGTATAACATAATCGTGAGAATATATACTTGAATGTGTAACTATAGCTGGATTTGTGATAATACTGACTATAGAGTTCGAATACCGATAACATGAATTACTGAGAACTGATATAACTATTACTGAGTGAATGTATCTGACAAATTAGATTCTGATAGAACTATCTAAGTTCCATACTATACAAAGTGACTGTATCTGACACTCCTGATATCTGTAACTGAAACTTTGGGAGAATTTATCTAACCGACATGCTCCTAAAAAGCTAGAATAGCTGAGTTGGGGTCAAATCTGTAACCCTAATTAGAAGGGTGTCAATACCGCACAACTATTAAGGACAAGCTGTGAGTGACCCTCATCTGACAGTATCCCTAAAGGAGAATGGAGGGACCCTCATCTGACAGTGTTAATCTACCTTATCAACCCTCAACTGACGGAGTTGATGTCTAAACCTATACTGGCTACATAGCTCTGTAATACAAGGATTGTTTCTAAGAATCACACCCTCTGCTGACAGTGAGTGTTCCCATCTTTGGGTTCACATGGTGTTAAATGTTTCTCCTATATAAATAGACATTAAACTAGACTGGACTGATTTGTTACTGATTGTACTGATTAATTAAACTAAACTGAGTTCACTGGATTTCGTTAATTGACGAAATACTACTGAGATCTGATAATTGACTGAGATTTCTGAGATTTATTGAGTACTAAACTGATACTGAATTTATTAAATTTTCCTGAGTCATGTGACTAATTGAATTCTACTGATCATGGATTGACTGAGAGTATCATGAAAACTGACACTGGCTCTAAGCACACAGCTAAATTGTTGGGTATTAAATACCCCCAGGACTCGATAGCATAATAAATAAATCATGGCACAAGCTACATGTTCATCATTCATTCATTAAAGCATTTCCAATGAACACTTGTAATGCATTACTTGTACATGGATGAGAAATACACATTAGCATACTATAGCATGACATTATTTCATTCTCATAGGCAATTTATCAAACACTTGCATGATACAACTTGCACATAAACTAGCATGGCATGATTTCTTGTTCTTATTTACCCACAAGGGCAATTCATTAAACACCTAGTGAGCATAACATATGCACATAACGCTACTCAACAAATACGCATCATAATTCACATTCTTATTGACAAATTTTAAGGGTTAAACATGGTTTCACATGATACTACACATATATCACTTTACTTAACATAGATATTGCAATTAAATCATGAACTAGAGAACCCATTAATGTAATAGTCATGAACACAATCAAACTAAATCATGAAATTCACCCAAAACATTATCTTGAGTTTTGAAAAGGTGTATTGGACTCCAAGGGTGGAAGGAACCCTTGGATGAACACTTGACATACCTTAGTTGATGAATTCTTGAAGGTTGATGGTGAAATCTCTTGGAAATTGATTCTTGAATTAATAGCTCTAAGGTTTTTATTCTTGAGAATTTGTGAAATAATGAATGCATTTAGCCAAAAGAGGGCTAAATTTCATGTTTATGAGGGATGAAGGTTGGAGAACAAGGACCTAATTACCCTTAATGACGCGGATATTTAATGACTGGAAAAATAGGCTTCGATGTTATAAGCAACGCAGCACGTCAATGGATCGAATGCAACACCTGACGCATCGCGTCATGATCATGCCAAACCTCATTACTTTTGGCTCTGGCAACCTGCAATGATGCTAACCAATGCGATGGGCAATTTGGCGTACCAAGATTGTGTTGGTCCACTATTTTAGGACTCCGAATATGGTCTAAACGAGTTCCAAAAAATATAAAGCTTGTCCAAGAATACCTATTGATCTTCCTGATCCTGAATTAATGGAAATATAGACCATTTAAGAATGTTAAGATCGTGAAATGAGATTACGAATTTCGCAAGCCAAAAATAAACTAAATCTGAAAACTTAGATAGAATTTTCTAAGTATGGGACCCGCTTATCAAGAATAGATTGACTGGATTAAGATTAGGATTTTGTAGGGTCTTACAATATCTCCTCCTTGAGAATATTTTTCCTCAAATGAGACTGAATGAGATGGGAGAAATGATATGATAACGTACATACTGAACAAGAACAATTGAAACATGAGTACATAACTGACATGACTGATGAACTGGAATTCCTACTAAACATCCATATCTGATGCATGATTTCATGACTAAACTGATTCATGAATACATGACTGAGATTTCTGCTATGTTGAGTTTCTCATAATGAGATGCATATCTAATGCATGAATACATGACTGCTGGTCGCTAATTCTGGGTAGCAACTAAATTGGTAAGAGTAGTGAATGTAGCTCTGAACTCTACATGAGAGACATATTCGCCCAAAGGATCTTCGGGCTGAGGGGCTGACCATTTCCAGTTCTCTTCTTGGGAGACATGTTTTGTAAATGGAAGAGAAAAGGATTAGACTTAGAGATTAACTTGAGATTATGATCACTGGCACGACATGAATACTGAAAGAAGGAAAATTGTTCCTAAAACATCCTATAGCCTCCTGTATATAAATATGGCACGCAACACACCCATGTACAAGACTCTACTAGATACGTCTTTCAGACTTTCTAGGACACTATTGAACCTTAGGCTCTGATATAAAGTTTGTAACTCCCTAAATCTGGTACCCGACATGCTACATGATGCCCATGACCTTGAAGGACCACAAGCTAACCCATGATTAATATCTGTAACTAAGCACTACATTATATACTGTATGAATATGGAATATAAGTTGTAAGGCCATAAGGTTCAAAACTATAACATAACTGATAAAATAATATCTAAACGGGGTATAGAAACACCCAAAATTGAAATAAACCATCTGAACAACTGTAGTTTGAAAGCCTCTAAACTGTCTGAAATCTATGAAGTTGATGGGATATGTCCCCAACTAACTCTGAATTACTGAAGTAAACTAAGTATTGAAGGAATAAAATAATCAAATAATAACATCCTTGGATGATGAGGACTCACTGCTAACTCTAACTGCTGAAACTAGAATGCTACTGATGCTCTGGAGCTCGTGCTCTGAACCTATGGTATAAAAATAATATAGCAAAATTGCATCAGTACGATTGAATGAATTGGTATGCAAGTAAGGTAGGCTGAATGCAAAGATTTCATATGCATAATTAATGCTAACTGAATGTATAACATGATCGTGAGAATACATACTTAAATATGTACCTATAACTGGATTTGTGATAATACTGACTATAGAGTCTGAATACCGATAACATAAGTTACTGAGAACTGATATAACTGATACTGAGTGACTGTATCTGACAATCTAGATTCTGATCAAACTAGTTGAGTTCCATACTATACTGAGTGACTGTATCTGACACTCCTGATATCTGCAACTGAAACTTTAGGAGAATTTATCTAATTGACAT
Organism: Capsicum chinense; assembly: GCA_026120095.1. Lineage (NCBI taxonomy): Eukaryota > Viridiplantae > Streptophyta > Magnoliopsida > Solanales > Solanaceae > Capsicum > Capsicum chinense. The sequence continues at coordinate 126,288,036 of JAPEIP010000009.1, forward strand.
GCCCCTAAAAAGTTAGTATAGCTGAGTTGGGGTCCAATCTGTAACCCCAATTAGAAGGGTGCCAATACCGCACCACTATTAAGGACAAGCTGTCAGTGACCCTTATCTGACAGTATCCCTAAAAAAGAATAGTGGGACCCTCATCTGACAGTGTTAATCCACCTCATCAACCCTCAACTGATGGAGTTGATGTCTCAACCTATAATAGCTACATAGTTCTATAATACAAGAATTGATTCTAAGAATCATACCCTCTGCAGACAGTGTGTGTTCCCATCCTTGGGTTCACTCGGTGCTGAATCCTACTCCCATCTGAATAGGCACTAAACTAGACTGGACTGATCTGTTACTGATTGTACTGATTAATTGGACTAAACTATTTTCACTGGATTTCATAGACTAACTAAATACTACTGACATCTGATAAATAACTGAGATTCTGAGATTTACTAAGTACTGAATTGATACTGAATTTACTAAATTTTCCTGAATCATGTGACTGATTGAATTCTACTGATCATGGCTTGACTAAGAGTATCGTGAAAATTGACACTGGCCATAAGCACACAGCTAAATTTTTGGGTATTAAATACCCCCAGGACTCGATAGCATAATAAATAAATCATGGCACAAGCTTAAAAGCTCAACAATAGCTACGTGTTCATCATTCATTCATTAAAGCATTTCCAATGAACATTTGTAATAAATTACTTGTACATGGATGAGAAATACATATTAGAATACTATATCATGACATTAGTTCATTCTCATAGGAAATTTATCAAACACTTGCATGATACAATTTGCTCATAAAGTAGCATAGCATGAGTTCTTGTTCTTATTTCCCACAAGGGAAATTCATCAAACACCTAGTGAGCATAACATATGCACATAACACTATTCAACAAATAGGCATCATAATTCACATTCCTATTGGCAAATTTCAAGGGTTAAACATGGTTTCACATGATACTACACATATATCACTTTACTTCACATAGTTATTACGATAAAATCATGAACTAGAGAACCCATTAACGTAATAGTCATGAACACAATCTAACTAAATCATAAAATCTACCCAAAACATTATCTTGAGTTTTGAAAAGGCTTCTTGGACTCCAAGGGTGGAAGGTACCCTTTAATGAACACTTGACTTACCTTAGTTGATGAATTCTTGAAGGTTGATGGTGAAATCTCTTGGAAGTTGATTCTTGAATTGATTGATCTGGGGTTTTTGTTCTTGAGAATTTGTGAAATAATGAATGTATTTTTCCAAAAGAGGGCTAAATTTTGTGTTTATGAGGGTTGAAGGTCGGAGAACAAAGACCTAGTTACCCTTAATGATGCAGTTATTTAATGACTGGAAAACTGAGCATCGAAGCTATAAGCGACACGGTGCATCAATGGATCCGACGTAATACCTGACACATTATTCCATGATCACGTCAAGCCTCAGTACTTTTATCTCTAGTAACCTGAAACGATGTTAACCAACGCGATGGGCAATGTGGCGCTCCAAGACAGCGTTGTTCCACTATTTTGGGACTCCGAATGTGGTCTAAACGAGTTTCAAAAAATTCAAAACTTATTCGGGAATAACTATTGATCTTCCTAATCATGAATTAATGGAAATATAGACCATTTAAGATTGTTAATATCGCAAAATGAGATTGCAAACTTTTGAAGGCCAAATATAAACTAAGTCTGGAAACTTAGCTAGTATTTTCAATGTATGGGACCCCCTTATCAAGCATAAATGGACTGAATCTAGCTTAGGATTTTGCAGCGTCTTACACATATTTATCCTAAGATTCCATGGAGTAAAGTAAACAAAAATAAAAATCTATATAACACAAGAAACAAAAGAAAATCACAAAAACTTATTTACAAGTTTGAATTTAAGAGAGTAAGCAAAAATTCCAAACTAACTCAATATGCCAAATTGTTCTCCGAAAATGACATAATTTTTTAAAACTCTCAACTTACACATTAATTTAAGTACAAGGCAGTCGTTGTCAATATATTTACCTAACTTTAAAGTCGGGGTCGAATCCACGAGGAACAATATGAGTGGTGATTAAATTAATTCGGAACAAAGAAAACTTTCTAAATTCAAAC
>JAPEIP010000009.1:126290256-126358930 GCA_026120095.1 Capsicum chinense
GAGTTTCAAAAAATTCAAAACTTATTCGGGAATAACTATTGATCTTCCTAATCATGAATTAATGGAAATATAGACCATTTAAGATTGTTAATATCGCAAAATGAGATTGCAAACTTTTGAAGGCCAAATATAAACTAAGTCTGGAAACTTAGCTAGTATTTTCAATGTATGGGACCCCCTTATCAAGCATAAATGGACTGAATCTAGCTTAGGATTTTGCAGCGTCTTACACATATTTATCCTAAGATTCCATGGAGTAAAGTAAACAAAAATAAAAATCTATATAACACAAGAAACAAAAGAAAATCACAAAAACTTATTTACAAGTTTGAATTTAAGAGAGTAAGCAAAAATTCCAAACTAACTCAATATGCCAAATTGTTCTCCGAAAATGACATAATTTTTTAAAACTCTCAACTTACACATTAATTTAAGTACAAGGCAGTCGTTGTCAATATATTTACCTAACTTTAAAGTCGGGGTCGAATCCACGAGGAACAATATGAGTGGTGATTAAATTAATTCGGAACAAAGAAAACTTTCTAAATTCAAACCTAAAGTATAAGATTGTAAAAATAAGGATGGTTGGAACGTATCACGACTAATATTTCTTTTTGGGTTTTCAAGTATTAATTCGAGGCAACAAATAATCAGAGTTTAAATAATTTAGTCACGGATCTTGGGGTTATTCTTTATTAGGGAATGCTAACATATAGGTGCAAAACAATCAACTTCACTTTTAGTAGATCATGTGAGGTAGGCTCGGTTAGGGGTTTTGATACTTGCCTTTCGACAAAGTACCAAACTATCACCCACTAATTCTTTCGAATACCAAATGGGTATGTTGAACTTTTGGTAACCAAACCTCAATTTAGGCATCCTTACTTCTAGGATAATGACTAAGGCCTAGCCATTCCACAATTATCCTTATTTTTAAGATAACAAAAAAGGAAGACTAAAACCTAAGTAATTATTCACAAATGCTCATGTCACCTACAACCCCTCTTTCAAGGGTAGTTGAAGGATCTAAGATATCCACATCCCTTTTTCAAGGATAATGTGGGACTTACAAAATTTGAGGCTTTCACCAATAAATTTCATGTTTTCATAAAGCCTTTGCAAAACCCATCAACATGAACTACTAATTAAAGCTAACAATAACAACCCACACACATGTTAACCATATTCATACATAACCCCAAGAGGAAGATCTAGCTACTCATGAGATAAATAAGTAAAGATTTATCCAAAATCTCCATTGATGTAATTTTGTGAAAGACTAATTGAATGTTACTTCAAACTTTGAACTCCAACAAATTTTCAATGGGAGTTTTCTAATCCTCCACTTAGAAGCTACTCTAATATATTCTTCACCCTAAATTATTACAATACTTTTGTTCTCCAAGTTTGAAAACTAAGCACTAAAAAAAGTTATAATAATTGGGAGTAATGGAATATCTCCAAGAGATAGGGTTTGAGTCTTCTTTTAGGGATTTAGGCATGGATTATTGAAATTACAATTTTGCCCCTGGGCAAAATCCCATGCTACCGCGATCGCATCAGCTTTGTTGTGATCGCGGCTATGCAACTGCAATAGAATTCCTGTCATCGATGACACATCTTGACTGACCGCAATCGCGGTCTGAGGACTGCGATCGTAGTAACCGAGGCTATGTTCTGCTACAGGTCTTCAATCTGCACTTCTTTCTTTTTTTGATCTTTTTTAGCTCGCATCCATTTATTTTTATCTCATTACCTATGTGCCTGCAAAATATGGATATTAGTGCATTTAATCTCAAATATAACTCACTTATTCATTCAAAACATGGTAATGTGCACGTATAATGAGTGCAAATAAGTGGTATATTCACCACTCATCAGTTTGACGATACCATTTGGTGATGCCTTAATGGAAGTTTCCTTGGTTAAATAAAAGGGGTTATGTGTAAATATTTTAATTTAGCTTAGAGAGGGGTTATGTAGCTCATTGTGGAAGGTGGTGGTCCCGAGAGGACAGATACTAGAAACCACATTTGCTGGTGTGGGGTATTTATGACTATGTGCATAGTTCACACTTTATACATACTTTGGATTGGCTGGGGTTGAGGCAATTTGTCCCTTCATTGGATTTCTTCGGGTCATGCAGCTAACACACACTAGATCCTTTCCGGTGGGGGAGATCCAAACCCATATAGCTTGTGGGTGCCCTTAGGACTATTTGATGCTCCACAGTGTAGGTTAGTGGTTTTAAATCTCATGACAAACCTTCCAGCATTAAATATATATGTATATATACATGTATGTGAACATATATATTGAGTTTAGGTTTGATTTTGAAATGGCATTATTTTATCTCTTTCTTGAGTTACATGCTAACCATCCCTTGATGCTACATCCTTTCATGATATAGGGTCCTAGGGGTTTCCTCTGTTGGTTTGTGTAGTGTTAGGTGTTGCAGTACTATCGGGTTTGCGGTGAAGTAGTGAGCTTCCATTTCTTGGAAAGCTTGGTCATTTCATTAGTTTCCCTCCATATTTTTGAATTTAAGAGTTCACATTAGCATTATCATTATAACTGTCACTGTCATAGTCAGGGGCATGTCCCCACCTATTTGGATATTCGAATTGGTTTAGCGGCTTTTGTGGACATGTGTGGGTTGGATGGTGTTGTTGACTCTTAGAGATTGTCCTTGAGTTGCATTAATTGTTTTAGCTTTATTATCTGGTTTTCTTCCGCTTGGTATTGTTTGTATTTTAAAAGGCTATGGGGGTGGTTTCTGGCCCTCAGTAGGCTTGAGATACTCATCACAGCTAGGCCGGGGATCGAGTCGTGACAAGCAGGCACTATTGTTCGTAAGTACTATTTTATGAATTTGGAATTATATTAGGAACATATTTATTGCACAATAAATATTCTCTCTTCATATGTATTTTCCATATTAGTTACCATGAAACCAATAACTTGGGAAGGAAGGAGACTAAGAAGAGAGCTAATAGTTATAAATGAAAGTATGCCTCAATTACACAACTATCACACATCTAAATAGATTCACATACAAAATGAGTCAGTTACAGTAACATATCTATTTCAAAATTTTAATACATAGGTCTAACCACACTGTAGTTACGTTGTCAGGAGATTATGTTGAAAATGAAGGTGGAATTCTTGAAAAAACAAAGGTAAAAAACTAACTATTGGGTTTTGTGATGTTCATCCATTTAGAACGGTATTCTCCACCCTTTTTAGTCGTGTATATATTACTATTAAGAATGTCATCTTACTAAATTCTTTTTCTACTTTAACATGGTAATTTCTTGATAACAACCATCCCATTCAGTAGTGTTCTTATCAAACAACATTTCAAAATGCAAAAACACTATAGAATTGGTAATGTATTCTACAAGCCCTGTGCTGATTAATAAACTACCTCTTTCAGGTTGGACAAGGTGGTAATGGTCAGTTTTAAAAAAAGGAAAAAGAGGAGAATCAAGATACCACCATAGGTTTGGAACTCATTGTTGTAACTATTATAGTTTGCTGCAACACATCACAGGCATGTTGGGGTTAGATAAACATCTCTGCATGGTACGTAGTCTTGATTACAATTTGGGTGTCTTCATTGATTGGTAAATAGAGAGTCTCCCTTATTCTTCATTCCTAGTTCTTTGTTAGACTAGTTGCTAGGTTTTGGTTAGAATGGGAAAGAGTTGGTGTATTTTAGTAGGATCACTAATTCTAGTACCACCTTAGGTTGTTCGGAGGTAAGGTTTTATACCCCATCCCGTATACTTGTTCTTTGTTTAATTAATGCTAAAATCTGGGGTGTTCCTTAGCCCCTGACCCCTCAAGGGTCTCTTTACCAAAAAAATGCCCAATTCCTACTTCAACAAACTTCTGAATGGATAATAAATAGAATCTTCAAAGTACAAACATGAAGAACTAATTACCTCAAGTGTTGGGTGGTATAATTCAAATGACATACTTTAATTAAATAAAATTACACAGATGTGCTTCTGTTATGGCCAAAAATAAGGAAATTACGTTAAACCAAGAAAGGAAATGAAAAGATTCTAGGAAGTGAAGTTTGTTTCTATTTTGGAAGGATTAGTTGCATTTATACAAGTAACTTTCTACATACAACCATCATAATGTGCACGCTTAGTTTACATTTCTAAACCAATCTAACTAATTGAATTTTCATATAAAACAGGAATCATACTTCAAGTTCCTAGAAAGATTACTAATATTATAACAGAGATGAATTTCTTCTTACACAAAATGCTACAAAAAAATGTGAAAGTTGAAATAATTTTGACAATTGTCCCAATTGTAACGGGGAGAAGAGATGCATTAAATAAATTTATCCTTACTCATATATAGGCGGAACAAATCCTTAATTATTAAAATTACTACAGATTTTTCTTGCGAATGGAGGTCTATGATAAAGAATGGCGCAATCGTGATTTGCTTGTTGAGGCTACACAGTATCTATTGGGCTGCACCATCCATTGATATATACAATCCAGAAAATTGCATGTCATAAACTCAAATATGGGTGGCTTTAAATATTTGATCCCAATAAGAAATATCTTTAAAAAATAATCTTCCTTACTTTATAAGTACAGTACAAGTATCATTTTACCCCTCTACACATCAAATATACTTTTTAAAACTTTTCATACTTATTTGTCTCTCAAATTTTATTTTTTATTATTTTCACTTTTTATTTTTCCTTTAATTTTATTAGTCTATTTTTTATTTTTTTTATTTTTTTATTTTTTCTTTACTTTTATTATTCTATTTTTTATTATTTTCACTTTTTATTTTTTCCTTTAATTTTATTTTCATATATTAATTCATTTGTCTCAATCTTTATTTTTTCCTCTTTTTTCTTTTTTCTCAAGCATTATTCATTTCTTTTTTTTCCTTTTTTTAATTCATTTGTTTTTAACCTTTATTTTTCTTTTATTTTTGGTTTTTATCCGTTCTCTTTTTTTTCCCTCATTTTTCTCAAACTTTATTTTTATTTTTTCCTCTCATTTTTTATTTTCTCAATATTTTTAATTCTTTGCTTTTTTCTTGATCTTTATTTTTTTTTCCTTTTTTCTCAATTTTTTTTATTTCTCTATTTTGTTTTATCAGTTTTTTTCTTTTTTGCTCAACTTCTATTATATTTTGCTAATAAATAAAAAATTGGATAATCTGCAAATATATCTTCTTTTTTTGACATCAAAAAAAATTTAAGGTCATGAATTGTTTTACGAAGTTCTTTGAAAATTCTTATGATAAGTCGTGTCTCTAAGGCAAGAATTGTAGAATATCTCATAAATAAAGGCATAATATGGTAGTGTCAACTCTTGCCCATGGGGCATAGTTTATTATTTGAAAGTCCTTGAGCTAAGTCTTGTCTTTAAGGCAAGAGTTGTAGAAGATTCCATAAATGAAGACATAACATGGTAGTGTCAACTCTTGCCTCTAAGGAAAGAGTTGTAGAACATCTCATAAATGAAGACGTAACGTAGTAGTGTCAACTCTTGACCGTGGGGCATAATTTGTACTTTGAAAGTCCTTGAGCTAAGTCTTGCCTCTAAGGTAGTTGTAAAACATCTCATAAATGAAAATATAACGCGGTAGAGTCAACTCTTGCCCGTAAGGCATAATTTGTAGTTTGAAAGTCCTTGAGTTAATTAAGTCTTGCCTCTAAGACAAAAATTGTAGAATATCTCATAAATAAAAACATAATGTGTTAGTGTCAACTCTTTCTCGTGGGGCATAATTTGTAGTTTGAAAGTTTTTGAGCTAAGTCTTGCCTCTAAGACAATAGTTGTAGAACATCTCATAAATGAAAAAATAATGTGGTAGAGTCAACTCTTGCCCATGGGGAATAATTTGTAGTTTGAAAGTCCTGAGCTAATTAAATCTTGCCTCTAAGGCAATAGTTGTAGAATATCTCATAGATGAAAACATAACGTGGTAAAGTCAACTTTTGCCCATGGGGCATAATTTGCAGTTTGAAAGTGCTTGAGCCAAGTCTTGCCTCTAAGGCAATAGTTGTAGAACATCTCATAAATTAAAATATAATGTGATAGAGTTAACTCTTGCCCGTGGAGCATAATTTGTAGTTTGAAAGTCCTTGAGTCAAGTTTTGCCTCTAAGGAAAGAGTTGTAGAACATCTCATAAATGAAAACATTATGTGGTAGAGTCAACTCTTGCCCATGGGGCATAAGTTGTTGTTTGAAAGTCCTTGAGCTAAGTCTTTCCTCTAAGGCAATAGTTGTAAAACATCTCATAAATGAAAATATAATGTGGTAGAGTCAACTCTTTTCCGTGGGGCATAATTTATTGTTTGAAAGTTCTTGGGATAAGTCTTTCCTCTAAGGAAATAGTTGTAGAACATCCCATATATGAAAACATAATGTGATAGAGTCAAATCTTTCCCGTGGGGTATAATTTGTTGTTTAAAAGTCCCAGAGCTAAGTATTTCCTCTAAGAAAATAGTTGTACAACATCTCATAAATCAAAATACAATGTGGTAGTGTCAACTCTTGCCCATAAAACATAACTTGTTGTTTGAAAGTGTTTGAGCTAAGTCTTGTCTTTATGGCAATAGTTGTAGAACATCTCATAAATGAAAACATAACATGGTAGAGTCAACTTTTGCCCGTAGGGTATAATTTATTGTTTGAAAGTCCCTGAGCTAAGTCTTTCCTCTAAGATAAGAGTTATAAAATATCTCATAAATTAAAATATAATGTGGTAGTGTTGACTCATGCCCATGAAATATAACTTGTTGTTTGAAAGTCATAAGTCTTGCCTCTACAATGTAGTAGTGTCAACTCTTGCCCATAAAACGTAGCTTATTATTCGAAAGTCGTAAGTCTTGCCTTTATAATGTGAGTGTGTCAACTCTTGCTCATGAGATGTAACTTGAATGAAAGAAATCGAAGAAAGGAACAAAAATAATATAAATAGCAGAAAAAGAAGAAAATGAAGAAAAATTAGAAAAATAAAAATCAAAGAAAATGTAGAAGTTGAGAGAGAATAGGAAAAAATAAAGGTTGATTAAAAAAAGATTAAATTAAAATAAAGGTTAAGGAAAATTTAAAAGAAAAGAATCAAAGAAAAATAAAAAAAAAGTTTTTTTTAAATAAAAGTAGACGTTGAAAGGTGTAAAGAAAAAAAATAAGTGTTGAGAAAAATTAAAAAGAACAAATAAAGGAAAGAAAAAATAAAAAATTTAAAAAGTAAAACATAAAAATAAAAAAAAGAAGTTGAGAGAAAAAAAGAAAAAAAGTAAGGGTTGAGAAAATTAAAAATAAAAAGAGAAAAGAAAAAATAAAAACCAAAGTAAAATTAAAAAGAGAAAAAATAATAAAAGTTGAAAGATATAAATATGGAGTTGTTATCCATTATGAGGATCATTTATGTAATTTACTCCATTAATCAGGGGTAATTTTGTCCAAAAGAATATTAGTTAATAAGTAAAAGGCTATTTTAAGAAAACTTTTTTATTTGGAGCTAAAATTTGAAAGCTACCCCAATTTGAGTCTATTTTTTAGATTCACCCTATACAATCTACCCCCGGGTAGGTTAGACCATCCATTCTACCAAATTAAATTAATCGGTGTTATATACTAGATTTCTATTTTAAAAATTACCTTCAATTTGATGTTCTGCCACTTGCAATGCTTACTTTGAAAACTTTGCAGAAAGAACATTCTAGTTGTTAGCCCCACATTCTCACTACATGTTTTAATAAAGATAAACTAATAAACAAATATCTTGCAGGATACACTGAAGATGCAGAAGATCAAAAGAGATTCCAGGATCCTTAAGGAATCAATCCAATATATCCAAGAATATTTCGCAAAAGGAAGCAAGCATCCACTCACAAGGTGACCAGTGCTAAACTTAGGAATAGTATCAATCATGGATCTTACTGGCTCAGTGAATATAAGGCAGACTAATTAATCACCACAAAATCAAAAGAAAAGAAGATCATATATCCTATATGGACACATCTGATATGGACATGTATGGCTGTGATAAAGAAGGTTGCACCATGTATGGACATATCTGATATGGACATACCATATGGTGTCATCCTTCATTCTAGAAATCAATTCAAATCCTTGATTGGGAAGAAATCTCTTGGGTTTTCTTATGAAGAAAAGAAGTCGGAGCAACTGAAGAATATAAAAGAGAAGGACTGAAGATCGAAGCACTTACACAACTTCAAAAAATAATCTCAGGGTGTGTCAATCTTAGTCTCATAAAGCTTTGTACTTCTTAGTTTACAATAATTACACAAGAATAAGATTGAGTCAACTTTATCATACTTATTGAGGTTGTGTCATAAGTTCTGAAAATAAAATAAGTTTTCAGAACTTGTTTACCATCATTGTACTCAGAATCTACTTTGAAAATATCTAAGAAAACTTTAAAACCTAAGAGGACTGGAAGTAGGCACCATATTGCTGTTCCGAACTAGGATAAATCTTCATGTTCTCATCTCAAATTACTTATTTACTTGCATGTTTGTTTAAATATAATCTGGTTTGTTAAGTATACTAATTTGCAGGTAAGTTAACTGTGAAGGCTCAACAGTTAACTCAAGGAAATTTTTTAATTCACCCCCTCTTCTTGAATTTCAATTTGAATCAAAGCAGGTCTCACCAATAGTGTTGCTTAACCGAACGTGAGTAAAGATTAAATGGAAAACTACCAAATCCCAGGAGCTCTCCTTCAAGATGGTCACTCCTCCACAAGACCCTCATACTTCAATTAGAGCTGTCAATATGGGTCAGGCTCATTGGGCTGGCCTGACCTAGCCTGTAAATTGATGGAGTTGGGATTCATTTTTGCAGGGCTTTTTATCCCAGCCTGGATAAGCCTGTGGCCCATGAGGTTTGAGAAAGTTGGGTTGGGCTAGCCCGTGAGCCGGCTCGTAAGTCAAATATATGCAACTATTTAGATTGCTTATTAGTATTTTTATTTGGTTCGAAAGATATCATGTCAAAAGTTATTTAATTTCATTATTCAGAGTATTTTTTTAGGTATCGGAGACTTGATTACCAAGTATTAACCTATGTAATATTGTCTGGTAATATTATGCTTATTAATATTCTAAAATTAAATTATAAAATATTATTTTTTAAAAAGTGGGTTGGCCCGTGAAGCCTGCAGCCCACGGAGTAATGGTGAGGGCTTGGTATTTTTTGGCCCATCATTTTGATGGGCCAGCCCAGCCTGACCCGTCAAACTCAAAGCCCGTGTTGGCTAACTCAGATGGGCTGGGCCGACCCGTATTGACTGTTCTAACTTCAATGGACAACATTACTCTTATTGGAAGAACAGATTTAGAATCTTTATCCAATCAAATGACTTTCAAGCATGGGTTGTCATTAAGAAGGGACTAAAGCCAATTCCAGGACTCAAAGAAAAAAAGAAGAAAAAGGACAAAGAATCAAGCAGTATTGACATAGAGGACCTAGAAAATTTTGAAGTGACCAAAGAACAACAAGAGGTAATTCAAACTAATGAAGGAACTATAAGTTTACTTCTTTGTGCAGTAAGCGGAGAAGAATACAACAAGATATCAACATGTGAAATATCAAAAGAGATGTTGGATAAACTGGAAGTAACCTATGACGATACCATAAAAGTCTAGAAGTCAAAAATCACTACTCTAGTCAATGAATACGAGTTGTTCAAAATAGAAGAAGATGAAAACATGGATTCAATGTTTGCTTGATTTGCAAAATTGTATGTGAGCTGAAATCATTAGGGATGATCTATCCTTACAACTTACAAGTCTAGAAGCTTATTTGCAACCTTCCTAAAGCATGGGAAATCAAAGTTGCCATTCAAGAAGATGGAGACCTTTACAATAGACATATAAAAAATTATGAAGTAATTTGATTGCCTACGAACAAAATTATATCAACAAGTACAACAAGAAAGAGAAGAAAAAACCAGTAGCCTTCAATGTTGTATCAACTGAAGAGGAAGACCTCCTAGTTGAAGCCAATAGTGAAGGAATGGCACTCATAATTTTTAGAGTAAGACAGATCTTGAGATAGAGACATTAGAGACCCCAAGGAGTCAAAAACAATGAATTAACAAGGAATAATGATCATTGCTATTATTTTGGAAGGAAAGGTCACTTTAAACAAAACTGTCCAAAATTAAAAAGAAGATCATCGAAAAGAAACAAAAATTTTGTGGCTTAAAGTGAAAAAGATAAAACTGAGGAAGAAACTGAAGCAACCAATATATGTTTCATGGGAAAAGGTGAATCAAGCAAGGTAAGGCCATACAATTGTCATAACTATAACATCCTTGAATCAAATCTAGATATGATAACTAATGAGCTTAAAAAATTTGTTGAAAAATACAATAAACTTGCTCAAGAGAAGAAAAACTAGGAAGCTCAGTTTAAACATAAACTTGAGGAGGAACAAAGAAACTGTCAAGTTTAAATCGAAGCATGTCAAATCAAAATTGACTTACTTCAAGAAGAATTTGATGATGTAAAAATTCAATTAAATAGTGTTAGAAAAACATCAAGACATGATTTTGTAAGATCAAATTCTTTTAAAACAAAATCAAGTACCTCATTAAGATTGTTTAAATCAGCAAAAACCCTTTTTCCTTTCAAGGAACTATCTGCTACACCTATGGACAGAAAAGGTATAAATCACATAGCTATAGGCAATGGTCTAAAGAAGTGTGGGTTTGGAGGACTAAAGGAAGTACCTCTAACCCTCAAGGACTAAAGACCACTTGGGTACCTAAATAAAATTAATTTTCTTATTTTGCAGAAACACATCCGTAAAAGATATAAAGGGAATATGGGTCATTGAAAGCGGATGTTCCAGACATATGATTAGAAAGAAATAAAATTTTTGTACTTTAAAGAAAATAGAAGAAGGGTCATTCAAATTGGGTGATAACACTACCGGAGATGTTAGCGAAGTTATCTAAGTAAAACTAAACTCTTCATACAAACTCATTGAAGTCTATCTAGTAGACGGACTCAAGTACAACCTACTTAATAACAATTAGCTATGTGACACAGGATTTGGAGTCTTCTTTAAAGACAAGTTTCTCCATCAAACATGATAAAAGAGATATCTCTTTTATCAGTGAACGTATTGATAATATTTATGTTCTAAATAGTCCCAACTTTCCACTTTAACTTGCCCTCATCGTACAAGCCAATGATGCCTGGTTGTGGCACAAAAATCTTAAGCATGCCAATATGCATATCATTGAGAAACTCTCTAGTCTTGAACTGGTGAAAGGTCTACCAAAACTCAAGTTTGAGAAGGATCACATCTATGATACCTGCCAATTGGGTAAACAGACTCGGACATCGTTCAAAGTCAAAGATATTGTCATTACTGTCAAACCCCTTCAAATAATTCACATGGATTTGTTTGGTCCCACCAATAATTTAAGTATTAGTGGAAAAAGATATGTTTTTGTTATTGTTGATGATTATTCTCGTTTTAGTTGGGTAATGTTTCTTTCTCATAAACATAAGTCCTTCACAAACTTTGAGATATTTTGTAGAAAAGTACAGAGAGAAGCAGGACACTTCATCACCTATATTCACAGTTATCATGGTGAAGAGTTTGAAAATAAAACTTTTGGCGAATACTGTACTCAGAATGGGTACTCTCAAAACTTCTCTTCGCCTCGGTCTCCTAAAAAAAATAGTGTAGTGGAGAAAACTATTTAATTTTTTCTGGATAATGCAATAACCATGCTACTAGAACACAATCTTTTAGATCACTTTTAGACAGAAGCAGTAAGTACAGCTTATCACATCATCAATAGGTGCCTCATCAGACAAATTCTAAAGAAGACTCCTTATAAATTATGGAGAGGGAAGAAGCCTAATATTAGCTGGTTTTATCCTTTTGGATGAAAGTACTTCATCCATAACATTGGTAAGAGTAAATTTGGAAAATTTGATCCACGATGTGACGAAGGTATTTTCTTGGGTACTCTCCCACCAATCATGCCTATAGAGCTTATAATAAAATGACTTCATGTGTCGAAGAATCTATACATATTGTATTTGATGAAACTAATCACCCTCCTATGAGTTTGAGTATCAATGAAGAACAGGTAAATGATATATAATATGGAGCAAATACAAGCACAACTCTAGAGCTACTAAGAGGTGAGTAGACTACATCCCCTCCAGAGTTGACTCCCACAGTCTAACTGCCAAAATAAGTATTCCAAAAGAATAGAAACACAATGCTAGCTATCCAAATGATTTTATCATCGAGAATCCAGATGATAAGATGCATAAAAGAGCCTCATTAAGAAATCAAGGGTTTGTTTCTCTTATGTCTCAGATCGAACCCAAGAAGACTGATGACGCCTTTAAAGATGAATCTTGGGTAGAGGCCATGAAGGAAGAGTTGGATCAATTTGAATGAAATCAAGTCTGGACTCTAGTTGAGAGAACCAAGAACTGCTCAGTAGTCTGAACTAGATGGGTTTACAAAAATAAATTTAATGAAGAAGGTAAGGTTATTAGAAACAAGATCAGACTTATAGCTCAAGGATACTCCAAATAAGAAGGTATTGATTATGATGAAACCTTTGCTCTTATTTCAAGGTTAGACTCAATTTACATTTTGTTAGCTTTTGTTTCCTTCAATTGCTTTAAGTTATATCAAATGGACGTCAAAAGTTTTTTTTAAAATGGATTTATTCATGAATAAGTTTTCATAAAACAACCCCCTGATTTTGAAAATCCATCTTATCCAAATCATGTTTTTAAATTGTCAGAAGCATTTTACGGTCTCAAACAAGCTCCAAAGGCTTGGTATGAGAGGTTGAGTACTTTTTTGTTAAATAATAATTTTCAAAGAGAAAAAATTGATATAACTCTGTTTACCAAAAATCTTGACTCAAATTTACTTATAGTGCAAATTTATGTTGATGATATTATTTTTAGTAGTCCTAACATCTCCTTGTGTGAGAATTTTGCTAATTTGATGAAAGGAGAATTTGAAATAAGCCTCATGGGAGAGCTCACATTTTTCTTAGGATTACAAATAAAGAAAACCCCCAAAGTTACTTTCATTAGTCAAGCCAAATATATGAAGGACCTTATCAAAAATGTTGGCATTGAAAAAAGGAAAGGCCTATGGAACCCCAATGAGTCCATCCACAAATCTTGATTCAGATTCATCTGGAAAAGACATTGATGAAAAAACATACGGGGGAATGATTGGATCACTCCTCTACTTGACCACTAGTCAATCAGACATCACGTTCATTATGTGTAAGTGTGCAAAGTTCTAATTATCTCTTAATGAGTCTCATATGATTGCCATCAAAAAATTATTAGATATCTTATTGGATCATAAGATATTGGACTATGGTACCCTCGCTCTTTTTATTTTGACTTAATTGGATATTCAAATGCTGGTTTTGCAGGTGATAAAATGATTGAAAAAGCACTAGTGGAACATGCCAAATTCTTGGTGATGCCTTGATTTATTGGCATAGCAAGAAGCAAACTTCAGTTGCTCTATCAACAACTAAAGATGAATACATAACCGTTGGAAATTTTGGTACTCTAATTTTTTAGATTATGCATCAACTACTTGATTTTACTTTCTCATTTGAATTTGTGCCTATAATGTGTGACAACACCAGTGCTATTAGCTTGTCTAGATATATTGTGCATCATTCTAGGGCTAAACACATTGCTATTAAACATCATTTTATTCAAGATCTTGTTGAAAATGGCAATTTTCCCTAACATTTGTTAACCTCGACAATCAATTGGCAGATATTTTTACCAAGCCCCTGTTAGAAGAAAGATTTTGTTTCCTTTGAAAGAGAATTGGTTTAAAGACTTATGGCTTTTATTTTTGGAAAATTCTTTTAAAACTGCCTTATTAAGTTTTACTCTTTTTAATTTTGATAAACCTTTTTAAAAAAGAATCATCATTACTTTTAGCTCTTTTACGGCACTTTTGTTGCCTCTCTACCCCTTTAGCTTCCCAACACCCTACCTGATGTCCTTTCACTTCAGCAATCACCGTATTCACTTCACCTCTTTTCATCTTCCCCTCGGTTCATTCACTTATTTTAGTCTATCTATCTCTTCATCATCCTCTCCACCTCTTTAAAACCATTGGAAAGACTTATCTCCAATGACCAGAACTCACTCTATGGCAAATCTCTCCAAATCCCTTCCAGACCCTCTTTCGAATAACTATGTCCTCATCTTTGAATATTCTGATGAATCTTTGTCTGACTCTCGATAGTCAACTGTCACTAAAAAATGTTTGGCCCCTAGTTTAACCTCTTTAGTTGAGAAAACTCATTCAACAGCCAAGAAACCTTATTCAACCCCTCTGGATCACTTCTCTCTAGAAGACATGCATAAGTTTTAGACCAGATCGCAAAAGGACAAGTTCACTGCCTTCAAGAATTGCTCTGTTGTACTCGGTCGTGTCATGATATATGTCAATTTAAATAAAGCACATTGAAATATAAGTTTCTTCTTTAAGTTTTAAGACTTATCTCTGGTTTTCTACCTCTGTGGACTTAAAGTGTATGAGGACCCCGTTAGTATATTTTATGCAAATTATTGCCTCCCTGCTGACACTAGTGAGTTAGAAAATCTTGTGCTAGGCACAATAATTATTCTCAGTAATTTTCTATTTGAAAAAGATTTTGATACAAAGTTCTCTAAAGCAATCCCTTTTATGAATGGCTCATGGCCAGAAGATTTTAAAGTCGGTTTTGAGAAAGCAAAAAAGGTTATATCCAACCTAGACATAGTGTCATCTATATTTGGTCCACTATCTCTTTGTTTTAAATACCATATCATGACTCACATCATCACCACCACTCTAATCCCCAGAAAAGGCTCCCTCAGTAACATAACCTGTCGTGATGTGTTTGTTCTCTACTACATAGTAACAATGTATAAGATTAATTGGGTATGCTTTAAAGTGTTGCAGATGCTCATGCCTCAACTAACTTACCTTACGGACGACTGATCACTCAAATCCTCCAATATTATTCTATTTATCTATATGCATACCCTATGGTTGGAAGTTTCTGCCCTTATGATTTCAAAACCTTCACCGGTATGGGATACACCTTAATAGATAATGAATGGTGCAAAAAGGACTCGGGCAGAGCAAAATTAGATCTCTATAAGGTAAGCAAGTTAGTTTCTGACCCCATGCTTCTTATCTTGAAAGAATTAGAGGAGCTCAAGGACCATATAAAAACTATAGAGGAAGGAATGCTCCTGCTTCAAAAGTCAACTTTTAAATTAATACAGCTTGGGAAGGATACAAGCACTGATGTAGGAAGGGTGAGGTTGACTATTGATAGATTCAAGAAAAAAGGTATCAAACTATTCAAAAAGTACATGCGTGGAATCCTTTAAAATTGAAGTCAACTCATCAGATAATGACCATTCTATATCAAACTATTTTTCCTTTTTTACTATACCAAAAAAGGATAAAGCAAAAACATCAAAGGAGCCTTCAATTCAGGGGGGGGAAATCAACTATAAAGGATGAGAGTCAACTAATGCTCCAAATTAAAAAGGTCAACAAGAAATGGAGAGCAAGTTGACTGCAAAAATAAGGAAGCAACTGATGTTTATTATTTGTCATTATCAAAAATAGGGTGATTATTATCCCCACATCCTCACTATATGTTTTAATAAAGAAAAACTAATAAACAAATATTTTGCATGATACATCGAAGATACGAAAGATCAAAAGATATTCCAGGATCCCTAAGGAATCAATCCAATATATCTAAAAATATTTCATAAAAGAAAGCATCCACTCATAAGGTGGCCAACGCTAAAGTGGGAATAGTATCAATCATGGATCTTACTAGCTCCTTGAATATAGGGCAGATAAATCAATCACCATAAAAGTAAAAGGAAAGAAAATCACATCTCATATATGGACATATCAGATATGGACATGTATGGCTGTGATAGAAAAGGTTGCACCATTTATGGACATATCTGATATGGTGAAGCACCACAGATTTTTTACCTTTGGAAATTTCTTGAGCTTTGAGCTCACTAGTTGGTAACGCTCACCCTATGAGTTTAGGGTGTCCTGATGAGTCGTTGGGATGAGTCATAATTAAATCAATAAGTTTGTGGCTTGATTTTGCTATGAATACAAGTGGCTCACTAAAATGCGTAAGGATATGTCACGATTTGTTAGGGGTAATTATAGGGTGTCCAATGTACGTCCCAATTTGGGTTCTGTGTTAATTACGATTAGACCCTATGAGTCATAGTGTCTCATTATAATTCCTATGGTTGAGTCATAAGCTCAGTACTGTATGTTGCCTTAGTGGTACTGCCTTAGTTATAACTCATGGTGACAAGTCGTAAGGAGTGGCTACGAGTCAAGGGTTAACTCGTAGTCAAAGGCGGCCCTTTTTGAGCTTTTAACTTAAGGGACTTCTAGACATTTCCCCTCTTGCACAACTTAGAACCCATGTCTTATAACCTCTCTAGGGCATTATTATCCCTCATAAACACATCAAAGTAACTTCTCATCATTCTCAAATTCCTTAACATAAAGCATACTTAGGTTTTCAAGAGGTTGATCAATTAGGGCTTTCAAGGGTGATTTCTCTTCGTATATCTTACTATTTCAAGCATGTGACTCTTTTCTCATTGTTAATTTGTTAAAAATTATATATTTTAAAGTGTTGTTCACATGGAATTGTTCTGGTTTTGAAAATAAGGGTTGTGGGTTTTGAATGCTTATTGTTGAGCAATGTTTTCCCATGATTTAATTATGATTAATCATGCTTTAAATATAGTTTTGAACTTATGGGTGTATGGGTATGGTGGATGAACTAGGTAATTGTGATTTTCCCAAACTTGTGAATTTTGAGTTGGTTATGGCCCCAACCCCATGGTGTGAAATTGGTTTTGAGTTATAAGAAAGGTGGAAATTTGGAAAATTGAACTAGTCTTGAACTATTGCATGATATAAAGAATTATTTTAAATAAAATAGTCTGATTTAATAAACAAAGTTAGTCGGTGTTCCCCTACCTTGTATTAATGAACAAAGGGAGTTGTTTTTCCTAAGTTAATGGAAACTGTTTTGGCATGTTGTTTTTACCTTGCAAGTGTAGTTGGTACGATAATACCAACAATATATGCCTTAATATGGAATATCTTTAAAAGAACGGTAATGTGTAATACTTATTTTAATTGGGCTCTAATAATGGTTATGTAGCTGATTCATGAAAGTAGAGGTCTGAGTGACTGATACTGGAAACCCTATTACTAATACGGGGGGTAAAACTGACCAGGGAGGTTTGAGCCTCTCTCATTACTATTTTATGATTAGGGAGGTTTGAGTCCCTCATAAATTATTACATGATCAGGTACTTAAGTCACCTTAGTATATGTTGGGAGGTTTGAGTCCCCCATATGCATATATTTGAGATTATTCTCCAGTTCATACGGCTAGGGTGTGAGAGTAGGGACCATATAGCCCATGGGTACTATTATATAACGATTGAGCTACACAATCTAAGTTAAGGCTTTTAAAGTACATGCTAAACCTTGTTCCATATCCCGGCATGAAATATATATATATATATGTATATATATTTGATTATATGAATCTACTTAACCAATAAAAAATTATTGATCATGTCATTCTGTTATCCTTATCCTTGAGTTACATGCTAGCGTTCACCTCGCTAACCATATCCAGATGTTGTATCCCCATGCGATGTAGGATTTGTTCATACTTCTACTTTTCCTGCTCAGTAATTGTGGATTGATCGAGAGTCGACTTGAAGTGGTATGCTTCCATGCTTCAAAGACACCATTCAGGATTATGTTTTTTTTAGTTTCCATGTTTCGAAGGCACCATTACAGGATTATGGGTTTTTTAGTTATAGAGTATTGGATACTATTTTTTTCTATAGTCAGGGGCATGTCTCAACACTTTATTGATATTTGGTTTGGTTAGGGCCTTGTTGGATTACTATGGACTTGGGATGGTTTGGTGTTAGCTGGTTTGGATATAATCATATCATAGTATCTTTGATTTCAAATTATCTTATCTTTTTATATGTTTAAAATTCATCCGACATGGGTGTAAGATAGTCTACGATTTTGGTGTTGGAGGTGGTCTTCGATCCTTGTTGGACTTGAGATACCTAACACAGCCCGGCCCAGGTTTAGGTCATGTTAAGGTGGTATCAGAGCCTAGGTTCATAGTCAATTGGGTATCCCATAAATCTATGTCAAGTAGAGTCTCTTTTATGTATGTGTAGCCACCACACTTATAAGGGAGAAGCTATAAGGCATTTAGGAATGTTTCCCTTTCTTTTTGTTCTATTTCAATCTATAGAGTCTAAGGTCTTGAATCCCTTCTAATTATTGTTTGCTCATATTTCAGATCACGCCTCCTAGACAATCTAAAGCTTTTGGAAACTTCTCAGTCCCACTTAAGGATAATGTTGAAGGGACACACCCTGCTTATGAGGTATAGACCCAGTCTAGGGGTCCAGTTCCTGATTTCCCTTCTGGAGTTCCACTGTCCTCTCTACTCCTCCTCAAGCTCCTCCAGTTGATATGTCAAATGCAAACTTTTGTCAGTTTATTCATTTGTTAGCTAAGTTAGTAGCTTCTCAGTCTGAGCATGTAGCTTCTGCTACTCCATCTTCTAAGGCTACTAGAGTTATCAAATTCATGAGGTTGAATCCTCATGTGTTCACTAGTTCTAAAGTTAAGAAAGATCCTTAAAATATTATTGATGATATAGAAAAGATCTTTCATGTGATGCATGTTTCTAATGTGGAGGGTGTAGAATTTGTTGCATATCAATTAAAAGATGTAGCATACCAATGGTATGAGGAATGGAAATAGTCTATAGGAGATGATGTTGAATCTATAAAGTGAGATGATTTCACTAATGCTTTTCAAGTCTGCTTCTGTAATACCTCATACTTTTTCCTAGGTAATTTCATCTCAAGAATATCTAGTATTAGCTTCTAAATTGAATTATAGTTATTCCATGAGGAATTTTCAAGATTTTTATTTTTTGTCATGTGGGAAATTCAATAAGCTTTCCATCGATATAAGATTTGTCCAAATCCGATAACTGGATCAGAAGTTACGACTATGTCAAGTTCCCATCGTAAAATAGTGCCATATTAGTCAGTGGCACGCCGCACCACAAGAGGAAATGGCATTTGTCAAATTCTAGTAGGAGTCCGCGATTATGGCACGTCGCGCCAAGGCCCAAATTTAGAATTGTCCTTTTCCAGTGTCTTAGCGCGATTTCCTCTGCGTCACACAAAAGTTCCAGGTCGCAAAAGAAGGGGAAACGCTATGGCTCTGCATCGCGCCATCCCTTAGTTTCCCAATTATCAAATTCCAGTGACATGGCACCGCGTCACACCAGGGGTTCAGTTTGAGAAAATTTTACTGAAATTAAATAATGCGTCCAGGGTTAAAAGGGTCAACTTCCCACCCCTATTTAAGCCCTTTAACACGTGATTCAGCAACTTTTAACCCAAAATACACTCTCTTCTCTCAAATACCTCTTAAGAACAAGCTAGGGTTTTCATAGAAGATCCAATTCCAAGAAAGTTTCACCGTTAATCTTCACGAAATCACGAACTAAGGTATGCATAGTGTTTATTCATGGACTCCTTTCATCCATGAAGCCCAAGAATCCCTTTTCTAAATTCAAGTTTATGGATTTTCTTATGAAATTCATGATTGGGATGCTCTTGTCCATGTGGATAATAAGAAATTGAATTCTACTCTATGTTGGGTGATAAATTCTATGTGGGTTAAATTATTATCGATATAGATTTATGCAAACTTATGACTAAACCTTTGAATGATAAAATTAGAATTAAACCATGATGTTTAATTATTGTACAATGATGTTTACATCTATGATGCCTAAAATATGTTTGATTAAATGCCTAGATGAAGGAAAAGTGCCTAACTAGCATGATACCATGAAATCCCCATGTATGTACAAGTTATGCCTATCACACGTTTTGATGAAATGCTTCTATAAATGTATTATGGATTATGATGTTAGTTATATGTTTAAGTAAGTTATGCTTAGTTAGTTTCCTTCCATCGAGTCCTGGAGATGCTCGTACCCGAAACATTAGTTGTGTGCCTAGAGCCATGTTATGTTTTCATGATACTCTCAGCCAAGCTATGATCCTTAGACTTCAGACAGTCTTATGACTCAGGAAATCTCCATGATCTTATGAACTCAGTCAGTTGTCAGATATCAGTAGTATTCCGTCAGTCAATGGAATTTAGTAACTCAGCCCATGTTCAGTTCAGTAAATCATGCTCAGAGTCTATTCAAATGGGAGTAGGAATTAGCACCGAGTAAACCCAAGGATGGGAACACATACTATCAGATGAGGGTGTGATTCTTAGAAGTCATCCTTGAGTTCCAGAACTATGTAGCTAGCATAGGTTGAGATATCAACACTGTCCGATAAGGGTTGATAAGGTGGATAAGCACTGTCATATAAGGGCCCTACCATTCTCATATAGGGGACATTATCAAATAAGGGTCGCCCACATCTTATCCTTACCGGTGGCACGATATTGACACCCTTGTAATTGGAGTTATAGATTGGACCCCATCTTAGCCATCATGGCGTATCAGGGGCATGTCGATTAGATAACTACTTCCCACAGTTTTATGTTACAGAATCAAGAAAGTCAGATATAGTCAATTAGTGTCAAAAATAGAACTCAAATAGTTCTTCATATTTTAGGACTATCAGATACAGTCAACTTAGATACAGTACAGAACTCAGATAGTTCCATTAGATTCAGGACCATCAGATACAGTCACTCATGTTATCAATTATATTCAGATTTAGTAATTATGTCATCACAGTATTAGTGTTAGTTGTTATGTCTCATGCATGTATTCTCATGCTCATGATAGTTAGTCAGTTATTGTGATTGTTCATACATATGAACCCCATGCATTCAGCCTACCTTATATGCATATCGGTATATTCAAACTACTGATGCATTTGCGCTATAGTGTCCTATACCATAGGTTCAGAGACACAAGCTCCAAAGTAATAGTAGATTCCAGATATCCACAGACAGAGTTAGAAGTGAGTCCTCATCTTTTGAGGACATGATTATTTTCTCTATTATCTCATTAATTAGTTTATTAGTTGAGTTAGTTGGGGATATATCCTATCAACTCCTTACTCAGACAGTTCAGTCAGTTAGAGGCTTTCTAGACTATCATGTTTCAGACCCACACAGATGTCATATCATTCAGATCATGTTCTGTATTAAACCTTATGGCCTTTTAGTTCATATTTTCACATTATAAAGTATTTTATGCAGTATACAGGTATAGATATCAGTCGTGGGCTACATTGTGGTCCTTCGAGGTCATGAGAATCTTGTAGCATTCTGAGTACTAGATGACGATCAAGGAGTATGACTTGAAATTCCATTATTTATCCTGATATGCTCCTGAGTTAGTATCTAGCATGAGGGCTAGAATGAGAAAATTTGTTCTGGGTCATCATGTGAATTGATTCTAGATAGTAAGGCTACCTTATTGAAAAGGGATATGAACCTCTCTGGATTGGTTATGTATATGCAGTAAGTTAAGAAAGAAAAGGCAAAGTAGGCAGAAATAGGGGAAAGGCAGAGTAAGAAGTTTAGATTTTCTAATTAGATGGAGGTCAGTAGCAGAGTGGTAGATATAGTGGAAAGTGGTCTAAGAAGAAGTGGGGGAGTTTTGGTTCCTACTCTATGGATAGTTCGCCTTATCGTAGTCATCGGGTAGTCGTTGTTCACATCATGATAGTGCCTTTAGGGTATAGGGTTCCCTATATTAGACTAGTAAGGCTCTATCAGCTCCATCGTATCCTCATTGTAGATTCTGTGGGTAGGTGTACTATGGTTTTTGTGAAGAGAGGGGAACAGGTGTTTTAAATGTGGTCAGATTAGTCATTTACAAAGGGATTGTCCTCCTAAGGTTGCTTCTAGGGCAAATAAGATTCTTGTTGCCACTTTGTCAGCTTCTGTACCAAAGGGTGTTACTTCTACTTTTGGTACTAGCACTGGCCAGAATCACTTGTATGCTCTTACTACTCGCCAAGACTTTGGAGCATCTCTCTATGTCTTCACAGGTATGTTATGAATCCTTTCTCATGATATGTATTGCTTGCTTGATCTAGGGTCTACTCTTTCTTATGTGACCCCATTTGTGGTTGTGCATTTTGGTTTAGGTCCCGAGTGTATCCCTGATCCCTTTTCTATTTCTACCCTGGTGGGTGACTCTATGGTTGCTAAAAGAATCTATAGGCGTTGTATGGATCTATTAGTGGCAAAGAAACTCTGGTAGATTTGATAGAGTTAGAAATAGTTGATTTTGAATTCATATTAGGGATGGATTAGTTGCATTCGTGATTAGCCTCCTTAGATTGTCAAACGTATGAGGTCATTATTAAATTCTTAATGAACCGATTATTGAGTGGGAAGGGGGTTCTCTAGCGCCTAAGAGAAGATTCATATCGGATCTTAGAGCCCAGAAGTTGATTTTCAAAGGATGTCTTTATCATTTAGTTTGGGTAAAAGATTCTAGCTTAGAGAGTCCTTCATTGCCATTCGTTCTTATAGTAGATGAATTTCCTGAGGTCTTCCCTGATGATCTTCCTGGTGTCCCTCCCGATAGGGAAATGGACTTTGGCATTGACCTTATTTTGGACACTCGTCTTATCTCTATTCTTCCTTATAGAATAGCTCTGGCTAAGTTAAATGAACTTAAGGAGCAATTGAAAGATCTTTTTAACAAGGGTTTTATCTATCTTAGTATGTCTCTGTGGGGTGCTTCTATTTTGTTTATGCATAAGAAGGATGGTTCCCATTCAAATGTGTATTGATTACCACCAACTAAATAAAGCAATCGTGAAGAACAAGTATCCATTTTTTAGGATTAATGATCTCTTTGCTCGGCTTTAGGGTGCTAATTTCTTTTCCAAGAATGATCTTCGGTCTGGCTATCATCAGCTAAAGATTATGGAGGTGGATATCCCTAAGTCTGCCTTCTGGACACGGTATGGTCATTATAAGTTCTTCAACATGTCTTTTTGTTTGACCAATGCACCGGCGGCGTTCATAGACTTAATTAATAGAGTTTCCTATCAGTTTCTAAATTTGTTTGTTAATGTGTTATAGATGATATTTTGGTGTATTCCAAGAGTGAGATGGATTATGCCGATCACCTCCATATCATGTTGCAAACCTTGAATGATCAGCATTTATATGCTAAATTTTTAAAGTACGAGTTCAAGTTGAAAGTTGTTACTTTTCTGGGTCATGTCATTTCTAGTAAAGGGATCATAGTGGATCCACAAAAAGTTGCAGTGGTTAAGAAGTGGACTAGGCCTATGACTCCAATCGATATTCGAATCTTCTTGGGTTTAACCAGTTACTATAGGATATTTGTGGAGTGTTTCTCGACTATAGCTGCCTTGCTAACTAAGTTGACCCAGAAGAAGGTGAAGTTCTTGTGATCTAATGCTTGTAAGGGTAATTTTGGAAAGCTGAAAGATAAGTTGACTTCCGCTCCAGTTTTAACCCTGCCTGAGGGTAATAATGGGTTCATGGTTTATTACGATGTGTTCTGTGTGGGACGTTGATGTAGCATGGTAGGATAGTGGCCTATGCTTCTAGGCAGTTAAAAGTTCATGAGAGAAATTATCTGACTCATGACTTGGAGTTATTGGTTGTGTTATTCTCATTGAAAATTTGACATCACTATTTGTATGGAGTCCATATAGATATCTTTTCAGTTCATAAGATACTACAATATGTGTCCACCTAGAAGGAGTTGAATCTCAGGCAGAAAATGTGGCTTGAGTTGTTAAAGGACTACAACATGAGTCTTCATTACCACCCAGGTAAAGCTAATATAGTTTCTAATGCTCTTAGAAGGTTATCCATGGGGATTCTAGCTCATGTGGATGAGGATAATCAGGAATTGGTGAAAGACATTCACAGTTTTGCCAACCTTGGAGTTCATCTCTTGGACTCTAAGAATGGTGGTGCATTTATGTAAAAGGTGGCGTAGTCCTCTCTTGTTGCTAAAATAAAGAAGAAACAGGTATTGGGTCCTATCCTAATAAAAATTAAAAGAGATATGGGATAGTAAAGGTTTTAGCTTTTGAGATTAGTAGCGATGGTACCTTGAGGTACATGGCAGATTATGTGTTTCCGATGTAAAGGGGTTGAGAGAGAGAGTCTTGGTTGAGGCTCATGAGTCACGTTATGTCATTCATCCTGGTTTGACAAAAATGTATCATGATCTTAAGGATATTTATTTGTGGAATAATATAAAGTGAGATGTGGCTAGTTTTGTGGATAAATGCATGATGTGTCAACAAGTGAAGATTGAGCTCTTGAGACCTGAAGGGTTGTATTAAGTCATTGAGTTGCCTGTATGGAAATGGAAAGTAATTAATATTGACTTCATTATCGGCCTTTCTGAGTTTTAGAGTTAGTTTGATTTGATTTGGGTCATTGTGGATAGGATTACTAAGTCTCTCACTTCTTGCCAGTGGATAGGATGGCTAAGTCTCTCACTTCTTGCCAGTGAGAAGTAATTTTTTGACAGAAGACTATGCAAAGTTATTCCTCCAAAAGATTGTGAAGTTGCATGGGCGCCATTTTTATTATGTCGGATCATGGTACTCAGTTCTCATCATACTATTGTTGTTCATTTCAGAGAGGTTTGGGAACTAAGGTGAGCCTTAGTACTGCTTTCCACCCATAATTGGATGGGCAAGTAGAAAGGACTACTCCGACACTGGAAGGCATGCTTAGATCTTATTTGATTGACTATGGTGGTAGTTGGGCTGATCATTTTCCTCTTTTAAAGTTTGCGTATAATAATAGTTACCACTCTAGTATTGGTATGGCTCCTTTTGAGGCCTTGTATGGTAGGAGGTGTAGGTCTCCCTAATGTCGCCCAAAACTAACCTCCAAAAAATGTATGTTGTGGTTGATGCCAAATATAGTAACCCAACTAGGTTAGGGTCGATCCCATAGAGAAGACGTTGAATAATTACTTAACTTGATGTAATTCACGAGCCATGTGGAAAGTAAATGGGGGAACTTGGAATTATCAGTAACTAGTAATCGATTCTTGAATGCTTTGAGTTGTAAACAATAGGAGATGAACACTTGACTTGTGTTCCCCCTAGCTTCTCACTTTCGTAAATTTCTAGTGTTCAATCCACCTATTTTGTTGCTCTACATGTAAAGTCAACGAGATATGTATTATCAATCATCTTTTGAAGTGTTGATAAATCTCGCTTTTTACCTTGTGAGTCTCAGGGCGTCGCCTTATTGCTCCTTGTTTATGACTTCAGTTCACTTTCACCTTTTGAGTCTCAGGTGATAAGATGAGATGATGAAATGATAATAAGTTGGAAGTAAATCTCAAATTACTGTCTTAATCCTCTTTTCCTAGTCACAAACTCCCTTGTAGGGACGTTCACAAATACTGGCTATCCCCAAGCTTCTGTAGTAGCTCTGAGGTCAATTATTGTGAAGAAGATTAAGATACATACATAAACCCTAGAATAGATGAATCTCCCACTTTCTTTACGAAGTTAATCCTCCAGGGTTCCCAAAACCCTAGTCATGGAAATTAGTCGCTCATGTTCATGCAAGAATCCATGATTATCAATGAAGAAAACATGTACTTAATCGCATAAGAATAAGATGAATAAAATCCCGAGTCTTCAATTGAATAAAAACCCAAAATCTCAAGAATAATTATAAAGTATTAAAATTATTTTCAGAGTACGTAACCTAATAAAAGATAAACCCTAGGGTATTTATAGTATCTCAAAATAACCTAGAAATCCTAATAAAAATGGAAAAGGAAAATTTATGTCAGAATAGGGTACAACTCGCCCGTCCACTCATACCGTCTTCTTATGAATCTTATTATACCTCTCGTATCCACTCTAGTGTTTGATCTTCCAGGCTTCAACTTTTTGTTCTTCTTACGACTTGTGCTCAAGAGTTGTACCTTGACCAATACGACTCATGGCCTTCACTTGCATCCATCTGGGACTTCTTCTTTTCACTCTTTGGACACTGGTATGCTTACATCTTGTCCATACGATTCATACTTAGACTTTCGACTTGTATTCTATTAAGACTTCATCTTTGATTTGCATCCTTGGGTTCACCTCTATGTACGACTTCATGATACGACTCGTACCCTCATCTTACAGCTCATAGTCTCAGTCGTATCTTCTCTATACTTGGTTTTTATTCCTGGCCTTGGTTTTTGTTGTGCTTAAGAGTCAACCTCTAAATTGTATGAGGTGTTAATAACTCATGAGGAGATTCATACCTTCTGCACTTTGATCCTTTCAAGTCTTTTTCTTCTAGTTTCAGTCTAACACTTATATTGACCTGTTTTACCTGCAATAACCACAAAAAAC
This sequence comes from Capsicum chinense, assembly GCA_026120095.1. Lineage (NCBI taxonomy): Eukaryota > Viridiplantae > Streptophyta > Magnoliopsida > Solanales > Solanaceae > Capsicum > Capsicum chinense. The sequence goes on from JAPEIP010000009.1 coordinate 126,316,809, forward strand.
ACATCATATCCATTAAAATAACCTAAGTTCAAGCATAATTTTATGGTTTTAAGCATCGAAAGTATCATGTTTCCATGATATATCAGCACCCTCAACTTAGAAGTTTGCATGTCCTCGGGCAAAACAAAAATCAAAACTATCATAAAACAAAACGATGCTTAAACAGGAAGATCTTAAGATACCTATGGCAGTGAACATTTAATTCAATTTTCAACATTTTTATTCCCTCTTCTAATTTCAACTTTTCAAGAAACAATTGTGTATATGATTTGGTACGTGGAATGACAAAAAGGAATCCAACGATAGCATTACATTAGTAATAGACAGCTAGGCATATACAAATCACATTTGCCAAACAGTCTAGTAATCTAACAATGTATCCCATGTGCGCTCACAATCAAATAAATCCCTATTTTACTCAATATGGAACAATTAATTTTTCAAGGATACAGAAAAATACGCTCCCTCTCACACGCATAAGTAACACCGGTGTATACAAAATACCATAGGCTTGCCCTTATGCTCTCTTCCGAGGTAGGATCACTAAGGGACTTTATTCGGCTTGTAACATAGGTTAGGGGATGGTATGGTATCTTTTTGGGGGGAATTTTTAGTGACTAAGCCTCCTTGACACTACTATTTTTTTGGTCGACTCATTTTCCACTTTTCTTCTCTTTTATTTCCTCCCTTATATCTCCCTTTTTTATTTCAAACACATTTCATGTTAAACCAGGTGTGGTTTTTTTTTTCTCACTTTCTTTTTCTTTTCTAGTAATTTTCTTTTTCTTTTATTTGTACCACACCTTTCTTTTTTCATTCATTTTTTTCTTTCAGACGTCTTTCTTCCCACTTGTTTTTCCGATGCACCACTATTATAGCCACCCTCAACTTAGGCGATTTGCCTAGTTGAGGTGCATAGTATCCAAGGAGGACCAGGGCCAATACATGTTCATTGTAGAAATGGAAATATGGAATTGGTGTAAACAAAAAATTCAGTCAATTAAGGCTCAAATATTTGGATCAAAGGGATTCATAATTTATTTTGTTGGGCATTTAGGCTCAAGTGAACTTACAACAAAAATGGACTATTATCATCTCCTACTCGACTATCCTAAACCTAGGTAAAAGCAATTGGGAAAGTTTTAGATTTCGATACACTGGGAACTCAGTAGAGCCTCACATACACTCTCACAGGTTAACATTGCTAAGCACTACCTATCCAGCTATGCAAAATTTTACCCTAGTTATTTTATTCCTAATCCTAATGACATTATCAGATTCACGATCGTCTCACCCACATACACGATCACACAGTTTAAACAAAAATACAAAAAAATTTAGGAGGGGTCTCAAATTTAAAAGTATAATCATTTAAAACACTCAACTTCCACAGATACAAATTCTCCTCTTATTTCATCGATTCCTAGCACACAATACATAAAAACAACACTAAGTGAAAACACAAAATATGCCAGTTCTTCAAATTTTTTAGATTGTGGCCACGTTCTTTGAAACATGGCAAGTATAACCCATGGCGATCTTTAGAAACCCCCACCCCAAACTTAAAGCTTATGAACTATCCCCAATGCATGTAAAAATAAAGTACAAGGGATCGGTAATAGACCTAGGCACTCAAGCCATCATCTTATACATCATCAGCACGCATTCCCTCAACTCGAGTCCCATTAACATCATCATAATTCCCATCAACTACCAGGACTGAGTCAGCAATATTGGCATCGGTGGTGGTTGATGAACTCAATGGTCAATCACTTGGAGAGTCTGCATCATCATCTCTCTCAACGTTAATAATTGTCGATCTTAAACCACCAGCTCCAACAGCCATCTCTTGGACCCTCACCTGTTGGTCATGCTCACTATGTAAGCTATCTTCAGTAGCTTCCTTCATAGCCTCTGTCTCAGCACGCTTCCTATTCTTCTTTTCTCTTTTTTCTTCTTTGGTCTATTCAACCGGGTTGGGAACATCCCAAATTTTATCAACATAGACCTCCAGCACGACAGTCATAACTTTGAGCTTTTAGATACTCGGTCAAGCATACAACTCATAATCATCCTCTTGATCTCATCCTTTTTGTTTTTCACCTTCTTAATATCTGGAGTTTGGCCATAACTCAACTGTCGGTCCATCATCAGCTCAAATGCATCTAGTCTCAGCTGCACCCTTTTATCCTGGTTTGCCAACTGAGTATTAACCCAGTGCTTTATGCCCCCTTCTGTGTTTCTTACCTTGGCCTCTAATTTTCCCAATCTCATCATTGCCTTGATCCATATGGCCTGTGAAATCATAATAAACCCATATAGCATACCTCTCGAGCGAGGTGGTACAGACTGCACCGGAGGTAGGGCATTATATATACCCACTATATCCGAAGTCTATGCGGTCTCAACCTGTCTACCTACCTCAGCAGCATCAATAGTCTCAGTCTAACCACTCTATATATACATATCCACAATCATATTTGCTCCATGCCTCGCCTGTCTGGACAATAGGTTGGATGTACCTTCGATCAGCTCTCGATCCGTGGTGTTTATGGCCTCTATTATCTCATCAATACCCGAGAGTTCCTACACTCCTACAGCAAAACATATTTGCATAACCATGCACGGGTATGCTGGCAGCAACTTCTAACCACCTAAAACACAATCCCTTATATCCCAAGCTAAAAACTCTCCTATATCAAACTCATAGCCATCTATGAATTCAGCTATCAAAGATGCCCGGACTAGACTCAATACGTTGTCCTTAGTAATAGGATATAACCTGTGTCGGGTAAGTTTCCATCCTGCCTTGGCCTAGAAGTTAAGCATATTCTTTTAGATATTTTGTGATGTCACACCTGGGCCACCAACTACCCACACTGCATTCTCATTGTTCGATGCTATATGCCCAATAATCCACCTGAAGTAACCTATCTTCTTATCCGACCCTATTTATTTTTTAGTAATCTTTCGTATCTCCTCCAGAAGGTAATCCATTTCACCAGTGTATACCGGAGGCTAATAATCCGATTCATACAAAAATCTGGAAATAGTGTGTGGGAATATGTTGACCCACACTCCCCGAATGAATAACAAGGCAATGGGGTCACCACCTCTTTACAGCTGGCCCTGTGGATACTATTGTTAAAGCTCCCCTTTGTATGCCGCATAAAACTCCTGCACTAGTGTGGAACTGTATCTCCCTGGTGCTTTGGTCATCCACTCAAAACCATACTACTTGAACTACTCCTCGAACTTGGGCAACTCAACCATCCCAATAGTAGTCAATCATCTCTCGAGGTATAGGTTCCTTTTGATCTTTTCATTTCAGAGTCTGCTAAAGCTATCATTATAGGTAGTCTGCATATTTTAGTACCCCCACCATTCAATGGTGGGCACTAGGGAAGATGTAAGGTCCAGTAAAGGGTGTTGTAAAGCAATCAGAGGCATATCAACATCTTCTGCAGCATTAACCTTATTAGAACTTACTTCTTTAGAGCTGGATTTAACATCTTCTGCCTCTGAAGGTAGAGGTGAGTGAGAAGATGAGGTACTTGGGATCTTTCTCCTTGGCCCCCATGGAGGTGTGTCCTGTGTGTTTACTATTTTCTTTCCCCGAGTAGGTGTTTTGCATCTAGGATCATGTCCCTTCACTAGAATCTCAACTAGATCACAACTACTACTGGATGACTCTATGTATTTGGAACTTAAAGATGGAGCCTTCTTGTTTCCCTTATTAACCGCCTACTTGGAAGATGATGCACCTTTAGGAGGCATGGTACCTGGGTACAAACACTTAGTAATAATTAAATAAAGAAAAGAAAAGAAAAATAAGAAAATAATTGTCAGTAAGCTGGTTCTGTGCAAGGTACAACTAGGGAGTAAGAGTTGTATTGAATGGGTATGACTCATATGGACGAGTCATATGCTAAATAGTGTATAGATAATTGATCGCTAGATTGCTTATGAGTCCTCCTAACAAGTCATACAGACAAGGTACAACTCATTACCAATAGTCATAAGCAGTCCAGAAATAATCCTCTAATATATGATATCTACCTAGGTCCTTAGGACTTGTGTGTATGAGTTGTATGGGTTGGATACGACTCATATAAGCAAGTCATACCCATACCAAAATCTACACTTGATTGGTCTTTTATTTTCTCAGTGGGTACAAGTCTAGTTAAGACTTGTTAATTGTGGGTATGAGTCGTAGGGGGTCTTGTATCCACTGTAACATAAAAGTTCAATGTCTAAGTTGACTCTAATATGCATTTCCCAAACTACCCTTAACATTGTAAAGCATTACCAGCCCCATATCAATAAAAAATGCACAGGTTCAACATAAAAATATCAAAATTCTCCCCCACTTCCATTTTCAACCCAAACCTAAGAACTAGTGTTCTAAATTGCAAGAACTAAGTAAATTCAACTCAAAGCGATTTCAAGAAATCTTACTTTTGCAATTTCACTTAAGATATAATGAATTTACGTTCAAAACAATTACTTGATTTAGTGAAGTTATAGGTTACTTGAGTTTTCAAGATTTTTTCCCAAATTTGTACCCAATTCATGAAATGCAAGGGATTTGAACAATTTTGTAACTAGTTCAAAGTGTTTGTGATTGATTTTGTGTGTTGGAAGCTCAAAATTCAACCAAAAATGGAGGTGGGTTAATTTTTGGGTATCGGATAGCCATCTTTGGGTGCCCTTTTTGTTTAAATTAGATGAGCTGGGTCGGGTTAACCCGCGACCCCTGCCCTAGTAAGCTTGGGTATGAGTCATATGTACAACTCGTACCCAGGTTTACGGGTTTTTTTCTTTACTCATAAAGACCTGGAACCTTACCTGCATTCTAGCGTGGATACAAATCAATGTGATGAGTCGTACCTTGAGGGTACAACTCGTTCTGAGATTCGCAAAGACACCAGAAACTTTTACCTGAGTCTTCATAACCTCCCAAGTCCTTACATCTCTTACTCATGAGTTGTACCCTTAAGATACGACTCGTGAAGAGTTCGTATGACCTGACTTTCTTGAACTTGTTTGGATCTTTTCTACAATCTTTAGACCTGCACACTGAAAAAACATATTACCCTATAAGAAAATAAGTACAAAACATGGGTTGCCTCCCAAGAAGCACTTGATTTAATGTTGCGGCACGATATGACTAAGTTAGGTACTTAGATTTTATCAACTAGACTAATGGGTTGCCTCCCATGCAGCGCTTGATTTAAGGTTGCGGCACGATGTAATTACCTTGGCTACTCAGACTTCACCAAGGTCCAATTCAAAAATCACATTTATTTCCTTAGTGATATCCATGTAGTGCTTTACTCTTTGCCTATTTACCCAGAACGGGGCTTATCCATCCCTCTTCAACTCCAAAGCACCATATGGGAACACTCTTAACATAGTAAAGGGACCATACCATCTAGACTTCAACTTACCTAGAAACAAGCAAAGTCTTGAGTTGTAGAGCAATACCTGGTCACCTTTTTTTAAAATCCTTTTCTCAATCTTACGATCATGATATCGCTTCTTGTTTTCTTTGTAAAGTGAAAAAATTTCATACGCTCGGAGTTCTAATTCATCCAATCATTTATGTTATTCAATCATGACTTTGCTGTATCTTGACACTCAAAACTAAGCTTTTTTAAGGACCATAGTGCTTTATGTTCAAGCTCAACAGGTAAATGACAAGCCTTACCATACACTAGCCGATAAGGTAAAGCACTAATTAAAGTCTTGAATGTTGCTCAGTAAGCCCATAATACATTGTCTAATTTTTATGACCAATTAGTCCTATTGGTATTCACTGTCTTTGCCAAGATGGACTTGATTTCTCTGTTGAGCACTTCAACTTGTCCACTAGTCTACGGATGATAAGGTGTTGTCACCTTGTGTTTCACTCCATATTTATCAAGAAGAATTTTGAATAGATAATTACAAAAATGTGACCCACCATCACTATTGATAGCACGTGGGGTGCCAAATTGAGAAAAGATGTGCTTTTTCAAAAATGTAGTGACACTACGTACTTCATTGTTGGGGAGCACAACTTCTTCCATACATTTGGATAAAGAATCCATAGAAATAAGTATATACTTCATGCCAAATAAACTCACAAAAGGTCCCATGAAATTTATACCCTATACATTAAACAATTGCAATTCTAAAATAGGAGTCATAGAAAGTACATAGCATCTAGAGATATTACCTTGTCATTGATATTGATCACAAGCAGAATTAAAATCATGTGTATCTTTGTAGATTATTGGCCAATAATACCCATATTGCAAGATTTTTTGGGTTGTGTGAGTTCCTCTATGATGACCCCCAAATGGCAAAGTATGACAAGCCTCAAGAATACTCATCATCTCTACCTCAGGTATACATATACGAGTAATCCTATCCGCACATATTCTAAATAGATACAGCTCATCCCAGAAAAATTTCCTTACCTCATGCGTAAATTTCATTCTTTGCTGAAAGAAAAGATCTTCTGGGGCTAGATCACTGGATAGATAATTTGCATAGTAGGGAAACTATGGAATTAGATCTTAGGAAGTTGCCAATAACTGCTCATCTGGAAAACCTTCATCAATTTCAAGCCCATCTTCCACTTTCTTCATTGCTTCCTCTTCAAGTCTAGACAGATGATCTGCAACTTGGTTTTTAATGCCCTTACTATCCTTAACTTCAAAATCAAATTCTTCCAACAATGGGACCCACCTAATCAATCTAGGTTTTTCATCTTTCTTTGCTATCAAGTACCATAATGTTGCATGATCAGTATGCAAAACTACCTTCATCCCAATCAAGTAAGACCAAACTTTCTCAAAAGCAAAAACCACTAGTATAATAACTCTTGTTCAATCACTGTGTAGTTTTTTTAGCAAGGTTCAATGCTTTGCTGGCATAAAAGATGGGATGGAGAATCTTTTTTTTCTTTGGCCTAGGACAGCATCTAAAGATACTTCACTTGCATCACACATAACCTCAAAAGGCAAGGACCAATCAGGAGACACAATAATTGGAGTCGAAACCAACTTCTATTTTAGGCTCTCAAAAGCCTTCATACATCCATCATCAAAATAAATTTTACCTCTTTCTCAAGAAGCTTGCAAAGAGGATTGGCAATCTTTGAGAAATCCGTTATAAAATGCCTATAAAACCTGCATGCCCTAAAAAGCTCTGAATTCCCTTCACAGAAATTGGGGGAGGTATTTTCTCAATCACCTTTATTTTAGCTCTATCAACCTCTATGCTCCTTTTTGAAAACTTGAGCCTAAGAACAATACCTTATTTGACCATAAAATGGCACTGTTCCCAATTAAGTACCAAGTTGCATTCTTTAAACTTTTTAAGATTATTTTCCAAGTGAGGTAGTCATCAAAAGAATCACCAACAACTGAAAAAGCATCCATAAACACTTTGATGGTGTCTTCTATCATGTCAAAGAAGATGGACATCATACATATCTAAAATATGGCTAGAGCATTACATAGCCCGAATGGAATACATCTAAATGCAAAAGCCCTAAAAGGACAAATAAAGGTAATCTTCTCTTGGTCTTCAAGAGCAATAGTGATTTGATTGTAGCCTAAATACCCATCAATAAAATAGTACCATCCTCTGACCGTAAACCTTTCTAACATCTAGTCCATGAAGGGCATGGGAAAATAGTCCTTCTAAGTCCATACATTCAATTTTCTGTAATCCATGTATACTCTCCACCCTATGACTAGCCTCATCGGCACTAGCTCATTCTTCTTATTAGGTACACAGTAATACTATCTTTCTTCAAAACATATTGTACCAGATTGACCCACTTGCTATCAGTAATGGGATATACTACACCAGTATTTAACCACTTGATTATCTCTTTCTTCACTACCTTTTGCATAAGAGGATTGAGTCGATGGTGATATTCTATACTTAGAATACACTCTGGTTCAATTTGAATTTTATGAGTACACAAACCCGGTGAGATTTCCAAAATATCTACAATGGACCAACCAATGACCCTATTGAATCTCTGTAATACTGATAACAATACTTCTACTTTTGAGTCAATCAAATCAAATGCAAATTGATAAAGTGTTTTTGGCCCACAAAAATGCATATCACAAATGAGAAGGAAGGTCCTTCAACTCTAAGAAGGGTAGCTCTTCAATGGATGGGCGAGTAGGTGGAGTAGTTATATTTTTCAAATCCAAATCAAGTTTCTTTGGTGCATAAGTGTAAGAACCACTCCTATAAAGTGAATATACCATCTTATCATACTCCTCAATGCCATCACTGTTAAAGTTTATGATCATGACTGCTAGTACTTCAACACCCAACCTCTCTTTAATAGGAATAGCAGCATTTAACCCATCATCTCAAAGAGTAACAGAATCATATCATAGAATGAATTTATTTTATTATCATACACATCAATCATGTATACCACTCTTAACTTATTAGTCTGCTTCATAGATTTGCATACATTGAATACCATATGTGTATCATTGAGTCTCTCCTTAGAAATCCTAGATCTAATTCAATCAATATCCTTCGTGTAGTCAAGAATCGTCTTCCCAAAATAATTGAGACTTGAAAGTCCACTTCACAGTCCAACATCATAAAATTCACAAAACAGATAAAAAAAGCCACCTTTACCAATACATCATATAAAATACTAACTACTTTTTCACGGTCCTATCTACTATCTAATGGTGGTTGGTTGGGGAGCCCCCAAACCAAACTATGTAAACACTGCAAATGGAATGAGGTTGATGATAGCACCCAAATCACATAATGCATGAGTAAAGTTGCAAGATCTAATGGTTCAAGGTATAGTGAAAACATCAGGATCCTCCTTCTCCACCAATGATCTAGTAGATACAGCACTGCAATGATGAATATTGTCGACTAGCTCATAACTAACTAACTCTTCTTGGTGATTAGATCCTTCATGAATTTTGCATATCCTAGTATTTCTCCAATGCTTCTACAAGTTGTATGTTGACTGACAAATCTTTTAGCATTAAAAAAAACTTGTAATGCATACTATCTTCTTATTTCATTTCCAACCTTTGAGAAAAAGAAGGATGAGGTCTCGAATAGGTTTCAAAATAGGCTTATCGACCTTATTTTCTCCTTATCTTGCTTGTTTCTACTATCCATATCAATAGGATCATTATTATTCTTTTTCTTATCTGTAATTTTTATAAGTGGATGTACGGTGGATTTACCACTTTGAGTGGTAATAGCGTGTCAGTGACCATCATTATTTAGATTAGCCACCGTGTTACTCGAGATAGTGTCAGGCTGTCTTTGATTTACTGTGGCTAATATCTGACCAAATTGTTGTTCTAACTGCTTGATTGTTATAGTATGTGACTCAACTTTCTGGTTTAGCCCTGACAGGTCTACCTTAATATCCTTAAGACAGCTCTCTTGAATTTCTTGCCCTATGACTAATTTTGACAACATCGCCTTCATTTTAGATTCTGAATTACGATTACCTGGTGGAACATACTCGTCACTCTTCTCCTTTTAGTCATCTTTCTACTACCAATCACCATAAATCTCTTTACTTCTATCTCTGTATCTGTCATTATAATAGTTCTAACCTTGATTCTTTTTCCCTTGGCCTTGGAACTCCACCAACCTATAATAAAGAAACTTTACTTCCTCTTTAGATTTAATCTTAAAATCTCTAGAAGTATATCCCTATGCCGCAACTGTATTTACTTTCTTAGTACTCATTATTGCAAATTATTTTGAAAGATACCCAATATCAGTACAAAATTATGCTACCAAATCAAGACTAGCTCCATAATTATTGGTCGCTCCAATAGCATATGTACCTACATCATATTCTATATCTCTAGTATGCCAACCTCTATTAGTTACATAAATATCATCCAACATATCCTCTGCAGTATCCCATCGATAACGCATGAATTCACCTCCTGAAATTGTAATTGTCATTTCTCTCGAACTGATATTCAATGATCTATAGAAGATTTTCAAAAATTTGATCCTCTGATTCTGTGATTAGGTACCATGCTCAGCGTCTTTTTGAATCTAAACTATGCCTCATATAAAGATTCTGTAGGTAACTGTCTAAAGTTATAAATTTTATCTTTCAACAGCAGCATCCTTGTAGGAGGGAAAAAATTATTCATAAATATTTATGCAACTCATGACATATAGTGATTGAGGCTCTTGGAAGTTCCCCTAACCATAGTGATGCTTCACTTATCAATGAAAATAGGAACAACCTCAATCCCAAATCTTTTTGATCCACCCCTAGAATAGTGTATGATGTGTAGATCCTGGTAAAATTAGAAAGATACATGTTCGCATCATCATTAGCTGATCCAAAAATACACCCTTCAAGTTAAATAATTGGATCATGGCATTTGTAATATAAAACTTCACATTGTGGAGGTTTAGTAGGAGGAACGATGGCTCCAATTTCAGTAGGTTCAATATAACCTGTTGAGACTAACCCTGTAGGATGAGGTAGGGTTTTCGAACCCATTGGTGGTCTTATGCCTTGGAATTTGTATATACATTGTTGTAAGCACTCATGTAGATTTATGTATTTCTGACTAACCTTGTAGATAATTTTTATTTTAGTCAATTGAACAGATTGGTATAATGATTTCCTTAGGGTGTAGCATTTGGGTTAAAGTCCTTTTCTTTTGGCATTTTTGCCTTGGTGTGATCTTATAATTGTATTGGTTGTATTTTTCATTTTTTTTCCACCTACCCCTTATATTGTAGTTATTAATGTTATGATTTTAATGTTTTTTATTTTTTTATTTATCTCATGGTAGTAGACTTGATCTTGGTATCAATTTTGAGTTGGGTACTTTGTTCTTTCTATGATATGGTTCATGGTTTTAGTTGAATTAAGGATTGTTTATATGGGTAAGTTTAAAACAATCTTATTTTGGTACTTTTTGCCTGGTATGACTTCATAAAGTGCTTCTACTTAGTGATATATGTTTGTATATAAATTGTTGATAACCAAGGTAAGTGTCTTTTGAGAATGAGTGTCCATTTTTATTGATTGGGTATTGGTTTGACCAGATTCAAGCTAAGATTATATTTTTCTAACTCACTCGAGATCTAGCTACTATTGGTACTTTTGCAGCCTTGGTGAGTGCTTTGTTATGCCCTGATGTGATATGTCTTTAATAGATGTGGATTTTATTACTCGTATCTTTATCTTGTGGTTTTTTTTAGTTTTGAATGTGTCCTTTGGCAATATTTCAGCTTTAACCCTTGTAGGAATCATTGGATATATGCTTAGTGTATGAAGGTAAGCTTGATTTGGGTATTGACCATACAAAAATCATGTAGACTCAACTTATGGTTTTGACTCATTTAAATGACGGCTTATAGAGCCGTTAATATGGACCAGGCCCGTTGGGCCAGCCCAACCTAACCTATAATTTGATAGAGTTGGGCTTCAGTTTCTGTAGCCCATTTAAGAACAGGGATTTTTAGCCTTGCCCAAATAAGCCTGTGGCTCGTGGGGCTTGAGCAATGTGGGTTGGGTAGCCCATGGGCCAGTCTATAAGTCAAATACATGAAACTATTTAGATTGCTTATTAGTAGTTTTATTTGGTTTGAAGGATATCATGTCAAAAGTTATTTAATTTTGCTATTAGGATTATTTTTTGGGATGTTGGAGACTTGATTAACAAGTATTAACATATGTAATATTTTCTGGTAATATTTATGTTTATTAACATTCTAAAATTAAATTATAAAATATTATTTTTAAAAAGTAGGCTGGCCCACGAGGCCCGCAGGCCATAGAGTAATGTTGCGGGCTTGGTGTTTTTTGGCCCATTATTTTGATGGGCCATCCCGGCCTAGCCCATCAAACTCAAAGCCTATGTGGGCTAGCCCAGATGGGCTGGGCCAACCTATATTGACAGCTCTAACGACTTGGGAGTTGTGAAAGATTTTGGTATGTGGATGCTTACTCGTCAATAATATTGGTTTGTATAGTTAAGATCGAGTAGTTCAACGTCAATGTGGAGATTTTTGTTATGGATTTCATAGCTTAGTTGCAGCCTCAATTTCAAGATTTGTTTTGGTTAAACAGTTGGTTATATGTTTACTAGGCCTACTCATTGCTCACAGGCTTAGTTTTCTTCAGTTCAAAAAGATTGAATTAGCCAAATTCTTGAAGGATGGTCCATCGGCACATTGGATCAATTTCTACTACTTTTGACCTTAGTTTCTCAGTTGCCCTCATAAGTTTCGTATGTCTACTCAATGGAAGAAATGTATACTAGTTTGGCTTAGCATAGTTTCACCATAATCCATGAAGTATTCTAGAGTGGATCATTTATTTTTGAGAGATTGTGCCTCACATTGTTGATTTTGAGGGTCATTTGGACTAGCTAGTAGGTTGGTAGAGGTTGCAAACACTAGTCATCACCATTTGGGTATTCAGGTAGACCTATTGGGCATGGTTCATATGCTAGTCCGTGTAGATTTTCTATGGGTCAACTTCAATCTTTTGAGATTAGTGTGGTTTGATTATGTAGTAAGGACTTGGATGATATTGAAGATGATCAAATTTGAAAAGGTAAGGTTTGGAGTTTGAAGGCATGCTCAATTTGGTTGGAGGCCTATTGGTTGTTGAGGATGAATTTATGGTTATTTGTTTAATGACACTTCGAGTCATTTTTTAATATTTTTGCTTTTTTAATCATTTGATCTTTCCTACGGCTGCCTTAAGTCATTTATGACTTGCTGGGACTTATGGTTCGATTACCAAGCAATTCTTTTGGGTTTTAGAGACAAATCCCCATTTTTAAGTCTTCATTATTTCCAAATGACCACTGAGAAAAAACTTTAGTCAAATGACCTCATATATCAAATCTAACTATTCCAACAGTTCTGAAATGATGATTTTAGACTAGATAGGCTCCTTGCTTGGGTCCCAAGTCATCTGGACTCATTCGAGCTATTGGTCGAAAATTAAGAAAATGGAAGTTGGGTACGGGACCCACTTTTTATCAAAACAACCTTGGGATGGAAATTTTAACTGCGCCATTGAGTCTAAAATGACAAATTTGATAGGGTAGGATATCCTATTTGCATATATGGGATTTTGGATAAGTCCTAAGGGGTTGACGGAGACTTGGAAAATTCTAAGTCTCAGATGTGTTGGTGTACTCACTAATAGTGATCCATGGGTGATGATTTTAATACCTTTGGTATGTCATCATATGTCATAATTGCAGTGCATTTTGTAATGATAATGACTCTCCTGGAAGCCACCATATGTCGCGATCGTGAGGGTCGGGTCACGATAGCGACACCTTAGCACCTGGGAAGGGTATAAATATCCCCCTTTTAGTCCATTTTTTTCCCTTCTTCATCCATTTCTAAGAGAGTTAAACCCTAAACATTGAGAAAGCTTAGGATTGGAGCTTTGTGGTGATTTGGGGATATTGGATAATGATTATTATGCAATTTTCCTTTGAATTTATGGTAAGATTTCTCTAATTTGAAGGTAGATTTTCCCATTTCTTCTTTAAAATCCCTAAAACTTGATGACGTGATTCTAGAGCCAATGTAGCTCGGATTTTATCCATTTTTTAGGATTATTACTCCTTGATCATAGGGGAATGTTAGATTGGCCTTGGAAATTCTATTTCCATAAATAGGACCCACATGGGATTTTGAGTATTTTGGATCCAAAGCACAATAGTGCAATATAGGTATCATTGTTCTCGTCTTAATGAGTAAATTGTAATTTTGATAGTACAGCACCTTGCAGAAGCTTCTGAAAAGGTAAAATCTGTGATTTAGCAGATCTTTGAGCTTTTTGGACGTCCAGGTAGGCTAGGCTTCACCCTCATTATAGATTGAGATAGTTCTTAGTATGTTTATGATATCCTATTAGATTTGGGATAAATTAAAGGTATTGGTGATATGACTAGTAATACGTTTGTTAGTTGGACCGTTTTGTCTATTTGAAAACCATAATTTTGGCATAAATGACTTGGTTTCTCATGCTTTAGGTAACATTTCTATCTTAGGGTTAAATTATGGCTTAGTTAACATGTAAGAGTAGATTTAGATACCTTAGCATAGATTGGGGTAGAAATTGCTTTGCAATGAATGTCGAGGTTTAAAAGTGGGGTTTCGACCCGCCTTACACCAACATTTGTGTAGTTTTTGTAAACCTTTATATGTATGTTATATGCCTTGAAAATGCTCATTAAGGTAATATTGAGGTAATTTGGACACTGAGAGGAATAATTTTAAGCTGGTGGAATACACAAGTAAAAGGGGGGGAACAACCAAACTATTTTGCTATGCCTAGCATTATTCTATGGGAATTGTAGAGGAGAAGGAATAGGAAGAAGCATGAAAACAAGAACATTTCAATTTTGAGGATAATATACAATGTTACTAGAAACCTGAGAATGTTATTGAAGGTCAGAAAGCCAGAACTGGATTTTCCAAATGAATGGCCAAATATAATTAAGGAGATGGGAATCTTAAAAACAAAAGTTAAGGCTATTAAAGTATTATAGAAAGCACCGGAGGAGGGATGGGTAAAGTGTAACACGGATGGAGCAGTTAGAGGTGCAGAAGGAGGAAGCTCATATGCATTTTGCTTAAGGGATGAGAAGGGAGATATCTTAGTTACTAAAGGAGAACAACAGTATTATGTTAGTAGTATGCAAGCAGAAGCTTATGTAGTTTTCTATGCAGCTAAACATGGTACAAATTCTCAGTACATAATAAGATAATATTTCAGATGGATTCCTTACTTATGCAGAAGTTACTAATAGGGGAGTGGCCTTTTCCATGGAATATAGCAGACATAGTTAAACAAATCCACAGATTCATGAAGAATAAACAAGTACAGTATCAGCACATATACAAGGAGGGGAACCAATTGGCAGATTATCTAGAAAATTTGGCTATAGATGCAGGCGATTATATCATTACAAGTTTCCAACAGTTACAGAGCAGAGGTAAAGTTATTCTAAACAGTGACAAATGGAAGAGTCCATAGCTGAGAATCATACAAGTCAAGGGGTATAGAGGGGAAGGAAACTTTTAATAAAAAGGTTTCATTTAGTATCTACACATCAATTAGTAGTAAAAGTACTATTTCTCAGCTATTACAGTCACCATAAAGGAATACCAGCAACAAGAGAGGATTGATGCAGATAGAGCAACATGCACCTGATAGGAAGAAGGCAAGCTGACCATTTGTGGGGTGAATCAACTCCTTTTTATCATTGGTACCATATCTACGGAGGAAAAATAAGAGATTTTAGTCAAAGTAGATCTGGAAAATACAACAGAAGAAATGAAAAAGGAAATTTACTAGGCTAATATAGCTTTAAGAAGAAGACTAGATCCATCTTACCTGACCAAAATACATGTTTTATCTTAGTTACTGGAGAATGCAGCTGAAACACAAGTAAAATCAATAATCAAAGAGTATGAGGTATAGTAGAGATGTCAAAGAATGGATTATCAGCACTTACCTTGAAGATGATGCAGGATTGAACCCTCAAAGCAATTACAGATCGATTCATAGAAAAGAGGAAGGAAGACACAAAGATGAAGGAGGCAAAGATATGTTTAGGATTTGGAAACTAGTACTACTTTTAGAAACCCTACTCTTTGTATATGTTTCTAAATGAATTATGGGATGGTCCGGGTCAAGAATAAGAATGGGCTGGTTTTCCTTTGTATGGCGGGTTGGTTCATCATTTGTTGATTATTAATAAAATATCTAAATTAAACCAAAAAAGGTAATTTGGGCACTCGATGATTAAGATGGGTTGATATTAGGAGTTGAGGTTATTGGTTATGCTATTGATTATGTTATTGATCATGACTTTGAGGGTGATATCGATGATATATATACATATACTTATGAGTTCAAGTTTGGATATTGATGATGATATTGATGACATCATACCCGATTCAAGTCCCAAAAGGCAATTATGATATTCATTATATAATTACTGATTTGAGTCCAGAAATTTGCTATGATATTAATTATGATGTTGGTGATAGGACATTAATGATATTAATGCTTATGATATTGGTTATGTAAGGATCGGTTCAAGTTCAATAGTGGGGATTGTGTAAGGTGGTCTGAAATGGATAGATTATAGTTATGATTTGAGAGTTAATAATGATGGTGGTTCTGGTTATACTATCTTTGGGTGTACCCTCAAAGAGTTTGGAGGCCTGCGTTGGGTTATTTTATTTTCCATATTTATTGGCTTATAGGGGATAATCTCGTAGTTATAATTGTATGTATTTTATGTTATAATTCTTGTCATTTAATTATTTGTATACAGTGATGTTGGAGTTACTTCAAGTTTGCTTCCTTACCTTGACTTAGTAATGTTTTCTTGTATTTTATTATATTTATATCATGATTTAGCTCAGTCGACCAATTATGCCAACTGAGTACCCGTGTTTTGATACTCATACTATACTTTGTACCTTTTTAGTGCAGATCCAAGTACTAGTTGGATCGTGTTGTCATCGACTTTGGAGATAGGGTAAGCTCTTGGAGTTAGAGTTGCCCTATTTTTTTCTATCTATCTATGTCTAGTCTTTAGTTTTGACATAGGATTATATTGACTATTTTTAGAACTTGAGTTATATTTATAGTATCTCTTGTACTGGCTCTACCAAGTCGTGGGATGGTTATCTATATTGTTGATTTCCTTTAGACTATTTCTTTTTTCTTGCTTATTTATGAGTTGTATTGTCTATTTTCAACTTTGTTGGGAATTTTCCACTAAGTTAACCCATTGTAAATAGCTCTGGGTTACTGTTCGGCTTACCTACTACCGGTATTTAGTAGGTTCCATCATGACACATAAATCGGGTTGTGAAAAATTTATATCAGAGCCTAAGTTTCACCTATATTATTGGTAGAAGAGCAAGTGTCTAGTAGAGTCCTGCGAATTGGAATGATAACGTCCATTTCTTATCTTTGGAAGACTATGGGACATTCTTAAGAGTTCTTCACTTCTTTCACTTACTTCGTGCTAAGTGTCTGATTCAATTTCTAAAGCATTCCCTTGATTTTACTCTTTCGCAGATGGCTAAGACACGTGCTACTGCTACATGAGATATGGGTCTCGAGACCAAGACTAGGGATCCTATTACTATTAATGGGGAGCTAGTGGTCATGTATAGCCTCGAGATATGTCCCCAGCTAGGGGAAAGGATAGGTGGGCCTCCACCCTTGGTGAGCCTAGGTATCCTATTACTGTTCCCCCTCTTGAGCCAAAGATTCTTCTGCCCCAGCCAGCGATGGACCAGGAACCAGCCTACGCTCCATTGAGTGTTATTTCTTCATCAGTGCTCAAGGATGTTTTGGTTCAGCTTTTTAGGTTGGTTGGTGGCGCACCATCTCATAGTGCATAATCTACTAATCAGAGTGGTACTGAGGTTCCCAGAGTTGAGGTTCCTCTTCGTCGATAGTTGCTAAGCTGATAGTTGCTCAATCAATGGTTGCCTATCCTGCTATGTCTATCAAGGAGTAGAAAATGTTGGGTAGGTTATTGAGATTGGCTCCGCCTAGGTTTTTTTGTGCATCGAGCTAGGATGCATATAAGTTTTTGATTGCTTGTAAGGATAGGCTCCATAATTTGGGATTCGTTGAGACTCATGGTGTGGATTACACTACTTTTTAGTTGGACTTAGAAGCTCGACATTGGTAGAGAGGTCATCTTGATTCCAGGCAAGATGGATCTTCTCCTTTGACTTAGGCTCAGTTCTTTGAGATTATCTTATAGAAATACATGCCTCATAGCCTTAGGGATAATTTGAGGGATCAGTTATCGAGATTAGAGTAGGGCTCTATGACTATTATAGAGTATGAGGTTCATTTTCATGAGTTGGCTAGGCATGCTACTTTTATTCTGACTATTGAGTATGAGAGGGTTAGTTTCTTTATTTGAGGATTAAGACATCCTCTTCACATGTCTACTCAGAGTTTGGTTGCTTTGGGTATAACCTATACTGAGGTTTTTTATCATGCTCGGGTGATGAAGGAGATGCATCATGAGGCCTAAAGAGGAAGCAATAATAGGTTTAGGTATCAGCGTAGTTTTAGTGGTAGTCATAGTAGCTCCTGGTTCAAAGGAAGTGGTTCTCAAAGTAGATACCCTCCGCGTCAGCCTATTAGACCCGTTCAGGCAGCAGTTCAGATTACTAATGGAGGTCAGTCTTGTGTTAGTGATTACCGTGGTCAGAGTTGTGGTCCATCTTTGAGTGGTTCGTCTTCTAATTATTCTAGTAGTGGTGGTTACTCCAGGTCAAATGGATTTTCTAGTTCTATTTTAGTTCATGGGACATGTTATAGTTGTGGGTGTCATGGTCATTATTCACAAGAGTGCCCTATTCGTGGGGTGATTTTTGCTTCAGCTAACTATTTCCCCTATTAGAGCAGTTCATCCTCCAGCTAGAGGTGGTATGTATGGTTGTAAGGGTCGTCCCTAGGGTGCTCGTGGAGGTTCACAGGCAAGTAGGACTGGAGATCGGTTAGAAACATAGTTGATATGATCCAAGTATCGTCCAACCCATTCACCAGAATTCAAGTATTAAGGCTACAAGGTTACAAGCTACATTCACCCAAAGAAGGATGAAGGAGCTTGATTTGAGGCCTAACAAGGAATGCCATGAGTTGGATATTAAGTTCGAAGGATAAAATAACAAGATTGAGGCAGGAGCTCACTGGTTTAGCATAACTGGAGGTGAGATGGGCTGTCACCAAGGTGATTGTCCATCGTTGTGGCTGGCCCAAAAATCCTACTACAGTAACTCATTGGATCAAGGCAGCGGCAGAAGCGATTGACCATCACAGGCACGACTGGTTGTCACTGTGGTCGTCGCTGCAAGGCAATATGTCAACTTTGTGTGTTTTTTATCTCTATAATCTCAAGGTCACTTTTGGGCCTTAATTAGACTATAAATAGAAACTTCAATGGTATTTTCTTTAGTCATTGTTGAATATTTATAAATTAACACTTGTAAGTCTTGTTGAGTTCTTGTGAACTTTTTGATTAGCAAAGAAGATTTATAGGAATTTAACATCCTTTCGGTCTCCGTAAGAGCTAGGTACTTGAGGTGATCATTAAGAGAGGTTTTTGGGTTTGAAATACCCTTTGATTACCCTTTAGTTATCATCTTGTGTCTACTGGGGTTTGAAATACCCTTTGATTGCCCTTTAGTTATCATCTTGTGTCTACCTTTCTATCACTTTATCCTTTATTATTTGTCTCATTTTCTATTGTTTCCTTCCATTTTTGTGTGGTTTTTATTTTCTATGGCTTCGTTTGCATCATCTGGTATTAGAGCTGAGCTTAGAATCGTTTCCATGATTTTAGTCTTTGGTTTGTAATCCAGAAAATCACAAAAAAAGTTTTATCGACGTTTTAGGTTGTGTGGAAATTTTGAGTTTTTGTTTTTTGTGTCTTTTTGTGTTTCTAGTGTTCTCTAGTACTATTTGAGTCATTATCTGATATTTGAGCTTAATCAGACAAGTTTTGAGTGACCCACCATTGTTGAAGCTTAAGTTTGAAGAAAATTCAAGTGGGTTAGAAAATCTAAAAGTATTGGGTGAGTTTCGGGCTATAAAAACTATTGGATTTTTGTAGGAACTTGAAAGGAGCTTGGGGTTCGAATTTTATCAAATTCCAAGGCCGATTGATTAAGGGTTAAATTCTTAATGTTCTTCAAGTTCTTCATGACTTGTTGAACAAGAAACCACAAAAGCAAGAGTTTGATACAAAAGAATTGAAGAAAAAGAGTTGTACTTGTTTTTCCCTTACGAATATTCCTAAAGTACAAGGGCCCCATGAAAATTGTCACCTAGTGATGGGTGATGGCAATTGTGATGGTCATTCACAAGCCTGATGGTAAGTCAACTTTCCCGTCACCAATAAGAAGCTAAGACCACTTACTGATTAAGTTGTGATGGCCAGAGTGACGTTCAGTCACTCCGACAAAGTTCCGTAAGATCATTCTAGATTCTTAGTTTCATTTCCTTGATTCTTAAACATCCTTTATTTGATTCTAATACTAATTTACAACTAGTAATTAATCTACTTAGTTGTGAATCAGTTCTTGAGCTCGTTTTCTTTCTTCGTCCCATTTCTTTGTGTGCTTTTCTAGTTTTATATCATCGTAAATTCTTGGTTCAAGTCTTTAAGTATTTCATTGAATCCTTCAAAAACACCAAGGCATCAAGGGATGATAACTAAAGTTCATTGGGAGAGATAAACTTAGAAGCTACAATGGTGGCCATAATTAATGTGACACAAGATATAAAGAAAACATAATGTGAATTGTTGGGATTGAATGAAAGGATGGTTAATGTGGAAAGGCGTTCAGACTCCACCACATCAACTCCTTAAAACCCTCATACCTCATCCAGTGGTCATGCTCACAACACCTACACTACTATAACTCCAAAAACATTTCACCAAATGCTCAACCCATCGATACAAGTACATGAACCTAACCCCCAAATCCCTACTTATCGAAACAACCGGAATTCCGTTCGCCCACTACAACCCCAATTCAATAATGTAAATCAAGTAGTTCCACCAAACCATCCCATTATCCAAAACTAACCACCATAAATCCCAGTAAACAATAATAAACCAATCCAAATTAAGAATGTGGAAGGTGAGGAACCACTTAGAGGAAACGAAAAGTTGGTTGAAGTAGCCTTGTTTTCAGAATTTGTTTGGAATAGACAAAGAGATCATGGGAGAGGATTTAGAGTTTGAGGAGAGAGATTTGGTCCAGTTCCCTATGGAAGAGGAAACTTGGGAAACCGACCCCAAGTTCAAGAAGATCCTCAATGGTACCAAGGAAGCAATATGGAACAAGTTATGGGTCTTAACTACATTAAGATCACTCTCCTTAACTTCAAAGGAACTAGTGATCCATAGATCTCCATGATTGGGAAGTTCAATGCTTGAGGATCTTCCAACTCAATGAATTAACCAAACACAAGAAAGCCTCTCATGTAATTTGTTAACTCGAAAGGTATGCTTCTACTTGCTGGGAGACTAAAAGAGTGCAAAGAGAGAGAAACGGTAATACCAAACTTACGAATTGGGATGAATTAAGGGCACACATTAGAGAGCGATATCTGATAAACAGGTTCAAACAAGAGCAATTCACCAAGCTTTATAATTTGCAATAAGGGGGTGGGGTGTGGAATATTACTATGAGGAATTACAAAACATAATCCTTTATTTTGAAATTATCAAACCACCAAATCATTGTATGGCTTAATTCAAATGTGGGTTAGACTATGACATTGTTTCTCAATTGGTCATTCATAGTTTGAACGAATAAAAGAAATTTTTGAAGTGGACAATGAGGTTGAAAGCAACAACAGTGCAAAGGAGTCCTTCAATAAAGGCTACATAACTTCTACTTCATCTGGGTGGAACAAGAACAACGATTCTAACAAGTCCTATGAGAAAAAAACCACTGAAATTGCTACCCCAAAGTATCCACAAAGGATTGAAGGTAATCCATACTCTAACACCAATCCTAGAGGTATAATTTTTTTTAAGTAACAAGGTTGGGACCATAGATCAAGTGAATTTCCCAATATAAGAAACAAAGTTTTGGTGGGAGGTGATGCCTACTTTGTTGCAGATAAGGTAAATCAAGAAATTAATGGTAAAGAATACTTTGAGGGTGAAGGTGAAATTGAGATGGTTGAAGGGGAACTTATCTTACCCAATAGTTTGATGAATAAACTTTCACTTGAAGATGCTTGGCCTAATAAGGGGGAGATAGTGAATCTTAACCTTATTATAGAGTAAACTATGAGTGTTAGAGCCTTGGAAGACCCCGTCTAAGAGGAGGACATGAACATAACGAATGAAGGTAAACCGTGTTACCCACCCCAAGCTCTTTATGATTGCTAACAATGGTACTAGCATTTTGCTTAGCACCAACACTTTTCTTTTGTTGGGTTTGGATTCAAAGAGAAATGTTTTCCAGGGGGAAGATGATATGATCAAAGAATTGTCCAACCTATTTACTTGAATTCAAGTTTGAAGGCTACAAGGTTTAAAAGCTATATTCACAAAAAAAAGATGTTCGAGCTTTATTTAAGGCCTAACAAGGAATTTCATGAGCTAGAGATCGAGTTGGAAGGACGAAATGACAAAATTGAGGAAGGATCTCACTGGTTTGGTGCGACGGAAGGTGACTAGCCATCAGTGTGGCTGTCCTAAGAAGCCCAGGGTAGCAGCTCACTGAATCAAGGTGATGGCAAGCGCAACTGACCATTTCAGGAACGATAACCATCATGGTGGTCATCGTTGTAAGGCAGTATGTCCACTTTGTGGACTTTTTATCTCTTTAATATCTAGGTCACTTTTGGTCATAGTTAGACTATAAATAGAAACTTCTAGGGTATTTTCATTAGTTATTGTTGAATATTGATTGAATAACACTTCTAAGTGTTGTTGAGTTTGTTGATAGGAATTTGATATCCTTTCGGTGTCCGTAAGAGCTAGGTACTTGAGTTAATCATTAAGGGAGGTTTTAGGGTTTGAAATACCCTTTGATTACCCTTTAGTTACCATATCTTGTGTCTACCTTTTGTATCACTTTATCCTTTATTATTTGTCTTATTTTCCATTGTTTTCTTCCATTTTTGTGTGTTTTTCAATTTTTGTGGTTTCACTTGCATCATCTAGTATCAGAGCTGAGCTTAGGATCGTTCCCACAATTCTAGTTTTGGGTTTGTTATCTATAAAATCACAAAAAAGAGTTTTATCCACGTTTTGTATTGTGCTGAAATTTGAGTTTTTGATTTTTGTGTTTCTACTTCTAGAATAGTGTTCTCTACTACTATTTTAGTTGTTATCTAAAATTTGAGCTTAATCCGACAAGTTTTTAGTGACCCACCATTATTGAAGGTTAAGATTGAAGAAAATTCAAGTGGGTTTGAAAATCTAAAATTATTGGGTAAGTTTCGGGCTGTAAAAACTATTAGGCTTTTTCGGAGCTTGAAAGGAGCTTGGGGTTTGAATTTTATCTAATTCCGAGGCCGATTTGATTGAGGGTCAAATTCTGAATGTTCTTCATATTCCTTATGACTTTCTGAAGAAGAAGCCACAAAAGTAAGAGTTTGATCTAAAAGACAACAACAACATACGCAGAGTATTCCCACCTAGTGGGGTCTGGGGAGGGTAGAGTGTACCCAGACCATACCACTACCTCAATAGAAGTAGATAGGCTATTTCCGATATACCCTCGGCTTAGGACCAATAATAGTATAAACAATACAAAAAGTAAGCGCATATAAACTAGTATGGTACACAAAACAAACTAACAGTATAACAAACACAAAAGATAAGTGCATAATAAACTAGTACGGGATGCAAAAAAGCCAACACAACTAGCCCCAAAAACTACAGCCACAACACTACGAACCAAAAACTCCAGACCCAAAGGAGCACTCCCCTATTACTACCACCGTGCTCCCACCCCCTAACTCTTTATCCTAATCAGCGTCCTCCACACCTTTCTATCAAGGGTCATGTCCTCTGTAAGTTATAATTACTTTATATCATGCCTAATTACCTCCATCCAATATTACTTTGGTCTACCTCTAGCCCAACTAAAACCATCGAAAAAAATTGAAGAAAAATGAGTTGTACTAGTTTTTCCCCAAAGAATATTACCAAAGTACAAGGGCCCAACAAAAATTCTAACCTGGTGCTGGGTGACTGCCATAGTGACGGTCAGTCACCTTTCCCGTCACCAAGAAGTGATAGTCAGTCACACCTTTAGTCACTCCAACAAAGTTCCATAAGCTCATTCTAGATTCTTAGTTTTGTTTCTTTGATTCTTAAACATCCTTTATTTTATTCTAATATTAATTAACATCTAGTAATAAATCTACTTAGTTCTGAGTTAGTTATTGAGTTTGTTTCTTTCTTCGTCCCATTTCTTTGTGTGCCTTTTTAGTTTTATTTCATCGTAAATTCTTTATTCAAGTCCTTAAGTATTTCTTTAAGTCCTTCAAAAATACCAGGACATCGAAGGATGATAACCAAAGTACTTCAAAAAAGAAAAATTTGGAAGCTATAATGGTGATCAAAATGAATGTGACCCGACATGTAAAGGAAATATTAAGCGAATTGTCGAGATTGAATAGAAGGATGGTTAATGCAGAAGGGCATCTAGACTTCACCACATCAACTCCTCAAAACCTTTATGCCTCATCTAGTGGTCATGCTCACAACACCTCCACTACTATAACTTCAAAAACACTTTAACAAATGCTCAATCCATTGATATAAGTACAAGAACCTAAACCCCAAATACCTATTTATCCAAATTACCGAAATCCCTTTAGCCCACTACAACCCCAATTCAATGAATTCAATCAATGATCTCCAAAAAACCATCCCATTATCCAAAAATAACCACCTTAAATATCGGCTAACCATAATCAACCAATTTAAATTGAGGATGTGGAAGGTGAGAAACCTCGTAGAGGAAATAAAGAGTTGGATGAAGTAGCCTTATTTGCAAATTTGTTCAGAATAGATGAGGAAGTCATAGGGGAGGATTTGGAGATCCATAAGAATTATTTGGTCTGGTTCCTGATGGAAGAGAAAACTTAGGAAATCGATGCCAAGTTCCAGAAGAGCCTCTATGGTATCAAGAAGGCAATATGGGACAAGATACTTGTCTCAACTCTATCAAGATCCCTCTCTTTACCTTTAAAAGAATTAGTGATCTATTTGTCTACCTTAATTATGAATTTCAATGTAATAGGATCTTCTAACTTAATGAATTAACCAGACACAATAAATTCGCATATGTAATTGCTTAACTCAAAGGGTATTCTTCTACTTAATAGGAGACTAAAAGAGTACAAAGAGAGAGAAATGATAATCCCGACCTTCCATATTAGGATGTATTGAGGGCACTCATAAGAGAGAAATATGTTAGTAAAAGGTTCAAACAAAAGTAACTCACCAAGCTTTATAATTTGTGACAAAAGGGTAAAGTGTGGAAGATTACTATAAGAAATTCCAAAACTTAATCATTCATCTTGAAATTGTTAAACCACCAAATCATTGTATGGCTCAATTCAAAGGTGGATTGGACTGTGACATTATTTCTTAATTAATTATTAATTAGTTTGAACAAATAGAAGACCTTTTTTAAACATTCATTAAGGTTGAAAGGTACAACAATACAAAGGAGTCCTTCAATAAAGACTATGCAAATTTTAATTTATCTAGGTGGAACAAGAATAAGGATTCCATCAAGTCCTATGAGAAAAGGCCCGCTGTGAAAGATACCCCAAAGTATCCGTAAAGGATTTAAGGTAATCCATACTCTAACACCAATCTTATAGGTATCATTTGTTTTAAGTGTAAAGGTTGGGGCCATAGAGCAAGTGAATGTCCCAATATAAAAAACATAGTTTTGGTGGTTCGTGATGCCTACTTTGTTATGGATAAGGTGAATTAAGAAGTTAATGGTGAGGGAGACTTCGAGGGTGAAGGTGAAATTGAAATGGGTGAAGGGAAACTTAGCATACCCAATCATTTGATAAATAATCTTCCATTTGAAGATGTTTGGCCTGAGAAGGGAAAGATAGTGAATCATAGCCTTATGATGGAGTGAGCTATGAGTGTTAGAGACATAGAAAACCCCATCCAATAGAAAGACATGAATATAACGAAGGAAGGGAAACCTTGTACCCACCCCAAGCTCTTGATGATTTCTAACAATGGTACTAGAATTTTCCCTAACACTAACACTTTTATTTTACAGGGTTCGAATTCAAAGATGAATCCTTTTTCAGAGGGGAGGATGATATGATCCAAGGATCGTCCAAACCATTCACCAGAAGTCAAATTTGAAGGCTACAAGGTTTACAAGTAATATTTATCAAAAGAAAGATATTAGAGCTTCATTTTAGGCCTACTAAGGAATGCCATGAGTTAGAGATCTAGTTGGAAGGATGAAATGACAAGATTGCGAAAGGATCTCACTAGATTGGCTTTACTGGAAGAGCAACGGACCATAAATAAGGTGACTGTCCATCGTGTTCGCCATCCTAAGAAGCCCAGGGTAGCATCTCACTAGATCAAGTCAACGGTAGGAGCAACTAACCATCGCAGGCACAACTGGTCATCATGGTGGTCATCGCAACAAGGCTATATTTCCACTTTATGGGTTTTTAATCTCTTTAATGTCAAGGTTACTTTTGGCCTTATTTAGACTATAAATAGAAACTTCTAGGGTATTTTTATTAGTTATTATTGAATATTGATGAAATAACAATTGTAAGTGTTGTTGAGTTCTTGTTGAACTTGTTGATTAGAAACAAAGTCTAATAGGAATTTGATATTTTTTGGTCTCCATTAGAGCTAGGTACTTGAGGTAATCATTAAGGGAGGTTTTAAGGTTTGAAATACTCTTTGATCGCCTTTTTGTTATCATCTTGTGTCTACCTTTCTATCACTTTATCCTTGATTATTTTTCTTATTTTCCATTATTTCCTTCTATTTTTGTGTGGTTTTCATTTTCTGTGGTTTCACTTGCATCGTCTAGTATCAGAGTCGATCTTAGGATCGTTCCTACGATTCTACTCTTGGGTTTTTTATCTAGAAAATCACAAAAAAAATGTATCCATGTTTTGGTTTGTGCTGAAATTTTGAGTTTTTGATTTTTGTATCTTTTGTGTTTCTGGTGCTAGAATAGTGTTCTTTAGTACTATTTGAGTCAATGTCTAAAATTTGAGCTTAATCCAACAAGTTTTGATTGACCCGCCATTGTTGAAGCTTAAGTTTGTAGAAAATTCAAGTGGGTTTGAAAATCTAAAAGTATTGGGTGAGTTTCGGGCAATAAAAACTATTAGGGTTTTTTGGGAGCTTTAAAGGAGCGTGTGGTTCAAATTTTATCAAATTCTGAGGCCGATTGATTGAGGGACAAGTTTTGACTGATCTTCATGTTCCTAATGACTTGTTGAAGAAGAAGCCATAAAGTAATAATTTAATCTAAAAAAATTAAAGAAAAATAAGTTGTTCTTGTTTTTCCCCAAAGAATATTCCCAAAGTACAAGGGCCCCATGAAAATTTTCACTTGGTGCTGGGTAACGGCCATAGTGACGGTGAACCACAAGACTGGTGGTCAGTAACCTTTCCCATCAGCTGTATGTCGCCAAGACCACTTACTTTTTAAGGAGTGACAACCAGCGTGATGGTCAGTCACACCTTCTGTCACTCCGACAATGTTCTGTAAGCTCATTCTACATTCTTAGTTTTGTTTTATTTATTCTTAAACATCCTTTATTTGGTTCTAATACTAATTAACAACTAGTAATTAATCTACTTAGTTGTGAATTAGTTATTGAGGTCATTTTCTTTCTACATCTATTTCTTTGTGTACTTTTCTAGTTTTATATCATCATAAATTCTTGGTTCAAGTCCTTAAGTATTTCATTGAGTCCTTCAAAAACGCCATGGCATTAGGGGATGATAACTAAAGTGCTTTGGGAGAGATAAACTTGGAAGCTACAATAGTGGCCATAATGAATGTGACACAAGATGTAAAGAAAATACGAAGTGAATTATTGGGATTGAATGGAAGGATGGTTAATGTTGAAGGGCATCTAGACTCCACCACATCAACTCTTCAAAACCTTCATGCCTCATTTATTGGTCATGCTCACAACACCTCCACTACTATAACTCCAGAAACACTTCATCACATGCTCAATCCACCAACACAAGTACATGAACCTAATCTCCCAATCCCTACTTATCTAAATAACCAAAATCCTATTCGCCCACTATAACCCCAATTCAATAAAGTCAACCAAGGGGCTCCATAAAACCATCCCATTATCTAAAACCAACCATCTCAAATCCTGGCATACCATAATAAACCAATCCAAATTGAGGATGTGGAATGTGAGAAACCTCATAGAGTAAACAAAGAGTTGTATGAAGTAGCTTTGCTTACGAAATTTTTTCAGAATAGACGAGAAGCTCATGGGGGAGGATTTAGAGGTCGAGGATAAAGATTTGTCTGGTTCCCTATTAATAAAGGAACTTAGGAAACTCACTGGATCAAGGTGATGGCAGGAGCAATAGACCATCGTAGGCACTACGAGCTATCACTATGGCCGTCGCTGCAAGGTAGAATGTCCACTTCATGAGATTTTTATATCTTTAATTTCAAGGTCACTTTTGGACCTTATTTAAACTATAAATAGAAACTTCCAGGGTGTTTTCATTAGTTATTATTGAATATGGATGAATTAACACATGTAATTATTGTTGAGTTCTTGTTGAACTTGTTAATTAGAAAAAAACGTTGACAGGAATTTGATATCCTTTCGATCTCTGTAAGAGTTAGGTGCTTGAGGTAATCATTATGTGAGGTTTTAGGTTTTTAAAAACCCTTTGATTACCCTTTAATTATCATCTTGTGTCTACCTTTCTATCTCTTTGTCCTTTATTATTTGTCATATTTTATATTATTTCTTTCTATTTTTGTGTGTTTTTAATTTTCCATGGTTTTGCTAGCATCATCAGTCAAGTGGCAAGCGTGGTCAGTTTTACAATGTACCTTCTAGACTCAAGGATGAGTCTTTACATGTTGTTATCATGGGTACGATTTTGGTGTGCCATCAGTCGGCCTTTGCTTTACTTGATCTAGGATCCACTTATTTTTATGTGTCTGGTTATTTTTCTCTATGGTTAGAGTTATCTTGGGATTTTTTATCTATGCCATTACATGTATCTACTCTCATGGATGATTCTTTAGTAGTGGATCAGGTTTTTAGATCATGTATTTTGACTGTTAGAGATATTGATACTTATGTTGATCTTATTATATTAGACATAGTGGATTTTGATGTAATTTTGGGCCTGTACTAGTTATCCCACTATCATACAAACATGGATTGTTTTTCTAAGATCATTACATTAGCCATACCTGATATATCCCTAATTATATGGCAGGAAGTTGTTAGCCACGAGCCAATGGGAATTATTTCTTATATGTGTTCTTGGAGACTTATTTTGAGGAGTTGCAAGTATTATCTCACTTATATTGGTGATTTTAGCTTGAAAGTATGTCGCTCAACTTTGTTCCTGTCTGAGTTTCTTAATGTTTTCCCAATAGATCTACCCAATATTTCTGCTGCCCATGAGATTGAGTTTGTTATTATTCTTGATCCCGGCACCTTACCAATTTCTATGGCACCATACCATGTGGATCCTACAAAGCTTAAGGAGCTAAATTCTAAGCTTTATGATCTTCTTGGTAAGGGTTTATTAGATCGAGTATATCCCCTTAGGGAGCTCCTATGTTATTTGTAAGGAAGAAGGATGCCTCCATGCATATGTGTATTAATTATAGGTAGCTTAATAAGGTGATGGTGAAGAGTTGTTATTTTATGTCTCTCATTGATGATTTGTTCAACCAGATTCACGGTGCAGCGATGTTTTCTAAGATTAATTTTAGGTTTGTTTACCATCAGTTGAGGATTCGAGCTGAGGATATCTCCAAGACAGCCTTTAGGACCTGTTATGGTCATTATGAGTTCATGGTAATTTCCTTTGGGTTACTATTGCCCTAGTCCCATTCATGTATTCGATGAATCGAGTGTTCAAGCCTTATCTAGATTGCTTCATGATTATGTTCATCGATGGCATCCTTATGTATTCAAAGAGTAGAGAGAATTATGCGCAGCATTAGAGGATTGTACTCCAGACTTTGAGTGATAATGTGTGTGTCGTAAAATTCTCTAAGTATGAGTTTTGTATTGAGTTAGCAACATTCCTTGGGCATATGGTGTCTAAGGAAGGGATTATAGTAGACACGGCAAAGATTGAGGCCATTCATTATAGGGCCAAGCCTACATCTCTAACTGAGGTTCGTAGCTTCATTAGTTTGTCCAATTATTACAGATGATTTGCTGAGGGTTTTGCTACTATTTTAGCACCTATCACCTAATTGACTCAAAAGGATGTTCCTTTCTAATGGTTCGAGAAGTGTGAGTCAAGCTTTGGGAAGCTCAAGGATTTTCTTACATTAGCTCCTATTTTGGATCTTTCTTTTATGGGTGAGGGATTCATTAAGTATTGTGATGCTTTTGGTGTTTGTTTGGGTTATGTATTAATGTAGCAGGGTTGTTTTATTGCTTATGCTTCAATGTAACTAAAGGTGCATGAGCAACTACCATACACATGATTTGGAGTTGGTGCAGTAATTTTTGCTCTTAAGATTTGGAGGCATTATCTTTATAGCATGCATTATGAGATTTTCATAGATCATCATAGTCTCCAGCATCTTATGACCTAAAGAAAACTAAATGCTAGGCCATGTAGATGAATAGAGTTGCTTAATGATTATTATATCTCAATTTTGTATCACCTAAGCAAGGCGAATGTTATAGCAGATTACTAGAGTTGAAAGGTTGTGAGTATGGGTTGTTTGGCTTCTATATAAGTTTCTCAGAGGTTGTTTGCACAGGACATTCAGTCGTTATCCAACTTGATGGTTCGCCTTGATATTTTAGTGCCTTGGATAATTCTTACTAGTGTTGAGGTGGGGTCTTCTCTATTTGAGTAGATTCGAGATCGCTAGTTTGAGGATAAGAGGCTTTGCATTCTCCATAATTAGGTTTTAAGTGGTGAATCCAAGAGGGTTACCATAGATTCTAAGGGTGTTTTGAGATTTGATAGTTGCATTTGTGTTCTGAGGATTGATGACTTGATTCAGTTGATTTTTCATGAGGCTCACATCTCTAGATATTCTATTCATCTAGGTATAGCTAAGATGTATAGAGATTTGAGACAGCATTATTGGTGGAGTAGAATGGAGAAATAAATAGCAAACTTTATAGCTTGTTGCCTATGTTTCCAGCATGTAAAGGTCAAGCATCAACGACTAGGTGGTTTTGATTCAAAGATTACCTATTCCTGAGTAGCAGTGGAAGCGAATTACTATAGACTTTGTTAATGGCTTACCTCGTATTTCTCATATTTTGATGGTACTTAGGGTATTGTAGATCGGTTGACCAAGACGGCCCATTTTATTCCCATTCAGATGTCTTTCAGTGTTGAGAGATTGGCCCACATCTATATCAGGGAGATAGTCTGTTTGCATGGTGTACCTCTATGTACCATTTTAAACTAGGGTTTTGTGTTCTCTTCCAGCTTTTGGATAAATTTCAGGTGGATTTGGGTACTCAGGTTGACCTTAGTATAGCCTTCCATCCTCAAATCGATGGAAAGTTGGAGCGGACTATTCAGGTTTTTGAGGATATGGTTTGAGCATGTGTTCTAGATTTGGGAGGTCAGTGGGAGCAAATCTTAGCCTTGGTAAAGTTTGCATATAATAACAGTTATTACTTGAGTATCTAGATGGCGGCTTTTGAGGCTTTATATGGTAGGAGATGTCATTTCCTGAATAGATGGTCTAAGACTTCCAAGATTAGACCCCATGGTACTGACTTGCTTCAGGAGCCATTGTATTGAGTCAGGGTGATTCAGGACAGGTTGAGAGCGGCTCGGAGTAGGCAGAAGTCCTATACAGACTTTAGGCTTCATGCCTCGAGATTTAGAGTTGGTGATTGGGTATTTTTCCGTATATCGCCCATGAAGGGTGTGATAAGGTTCGGGAGGAAGGGCAAGCTCAGCCCCAGATATATTGGACCCTTTGAGATTCTTTGCACCATTGGTGAGGTAGCCTATGAGTTAGCCTTACCTTCATATTTTTCTATTGTCCATTCGGTTTTCTATGTCTCCATATTGCGGCGATATATTCCTGATCCATCTCATATGCTTAGGTGGGATTCAATCTAGTTGGATAAGTGGTTGAATTTCTTGGAGGAGCCCGTGCTCAATTTGGCTAGTGATGTCAGGAGGTTGTGCACTAGATATTCCTATATTTAAGGTTCAGTGGAGGCGTCGCCCAGTGTAGAAGGCTACTTGGGAGATCAAGAGTGAGATGCGGACCCAGTATCATCACTTATTCGAGACTTCAAGTACATCCTATTCCTTAACTTTCACAGATGAAAGTCCCTTTAGTAGTGGATACTGTAATGACCCTTTAGGTTATTTTTCCATATTTCCACTTATTTTTTTCTTTAGAGCTTTCTCATAGATGTTCCAAGTCATTTATAACTTTCTGGGAATGAAGGTTCGGTTACCAGGTAGTTCATTAGGGTTTTAGAGCCAATTCTCTTTGTTGAAGTCTTCCCCCAATTCCAAATGGGCACTGACAATGCTCAACTTACACGTCAATTTGAGTGCAAGGTGGTCGTCATCAATATATTTAACCAACTTTAAGTCGAGGATGAATCCACGAGGAACAATGTTAGTGTCAATGAATTAGCTTGTAATAAAGTACACCTGATAAATTCAACCTAGAGTACATGTATGTAAATAAAATGGGGGGGTTTAGAAAAGTGTCAATACTAATGTTTATTTATTGACTTTACAAGTACTAATTTGGGGCTATGAATAATCAGAGATTAATCAATTAGGCATGGATCTTGGGGTTATGACTTAGTAAGGGAAGTGAGTGTGTAAGTATAAAGCAATCAACTTCAATTCTTAGCTTGAGCATGCATGGATAGGTTTAGGTTAGGGGTTTCAATACTAGCCCTTCGACAAAGTACCAAACTATCACCCACCAATTCTTTTGAATACCAAGTGGGTGTGCTCAACTATTCGTAACCAAACTTCAATTAGGCATCCTTATTTCTAGGGTGATACCTCCTAAGACATGGAAATTCCACAATTTATGCCTATTTCTAAGACAACAAAAAGGGAATGACTATTATCTAATTTATTGTTCAAAAATATTCATGTCACCTATAACCCCTCTTTCAAGGATAGTTGAAGGATCAGGTTACCTATATCCCTTTGTCAAGGATGATGTAGGGATTAGTAGATTGAGGCTTTCTCCAATAAATTCTATGTTATCATCAAGAATTTGTAAAACCCAACACATGAGCAAATAATTAAATCTAACAAAAGCAACCCACACACACTTTCACCCTATTCTACCACAATCCAACCGGGTCTAGGTTAAAAAACCCTAAAAACGGTGCATCTAAAACCCTCATAGTTAACTAATTCTCTGATCACTATGGCTACAACTTCCGATGGGATTACCACACCGGAGGATTCATCAGAGCAAAATACTGAAGGGGATAGTAAAATGAATGCACCTATTCCAAAATATGCTGACTTATTAAAGGCAAAACTTTACATGCATGAGAACGGTAGGGTTCCTTCTAAACCCGTCATTATGCTGCATAGGAAACCATCGATTACATGGAAGTCTTCAGAAGTAAAAAGCTTGATCATACAAGAAAATTTGCAGTATACAATCATAGGTAAGTTTTCTTATGGCAAACCAGATGTCATTGAACTTATAAAAGTAATCCCAAAGAAATGCAGGATTAAAGGAGAGTGCATAATAGGGGTGCTAGATACAAGGCATATTTTGATTCTTTGAATCAATTGGAGGACTATGTACAATTTTTATCAACTACTGCATATTATATAAAGGCCAAGACATATTTTAGCAAATGAGGACCTCAAATAGGATCCATGGTTTGAACCTGATGTTGAAACCACAGTAGGGGTAACATGGATATCATTACCAGATTTACCACCAATTTTTTTGGTTGAGAAAGCCATATTCTCAATTGCATCTGCAGTAGGCAAGCCTTTAGTGGTAGATATGGACACAAAGAATCATTCTAGGACAAGTTGTGCAAGAGTTGATAGAGATGGATTTTGTTACTAAACTACCACACAGAGTTAAAATCATTGAAGAGGACGATATTACTGGAAACATTAAGTCCAAATGGATTCATATCTAGTATGATCATAAACTTAAGTATTGCAAAGAATTTTGCCTACAAGGGAATGATGAGGACTGATGTTGGAATATTTATCGAGTTATTTGATCAAGTACAAGGGCAAAAAGAAGAAAAGGACAAAGTTAAATAAGATACCAAGGAATAAGACATAGCAAAGATGAAGGCAGATGTTGTCAATAATAAGAATCAATGGAGGCAGCGAAGAAGCAAGTATAGAAGAGACTAATATGGTCATATTGTGGGAGAAATGAAGGGCAAGGATGTTGAAATTAAAACATCAAATGTTTTTAATGCCTTGGAACAACAAGAAAAAATAAAAGAGTAACTGTTTTCCAGCAACATAGAAAAAAAGAAAAGCACTAAGGATTGGGTAACTAAGAGTTTTGAAAACTCAGATACTATACCAGTAGAAGAGATACAAGCCAATAATGATAATAGTAAGGAATAAAAATAGTTAGACAAAGGCAGAAATGAACTGGTACATCATGCAGATGAGAAAGTAGCACAAATTACAGAAAAACGTCATGAATAGGTGCAACAATTCTCAAAGGAGTGTGGAAAGATCTAGATTGAATCAAAGGAGTTGGTGGTGATGGAGAATAATCCTAATGAGAATCAGGAACAAATACTGGAGAATATGGTACCTCTTGCAATAGAAACAGGAAATATGTTGGATGTTGTTGATAGTAGGAAGGAGGACCTGGATACAGAGGACTTGGTAAACAATATTAATGATGTAGTAGTGGGAGGAGATATATCTCTAAAATAGATCCTGAAGACAAAGCATGGAAAACATAGAAAAAAAAATACAAGTGCAAGTTCAATGCTGACAAGGAGTCACACATCAAAATCAGCCTCAAAATAAATGCTTTAATCTGGAATATTAGGGCTGTGAACACACGGAAGGCTTTTACAAGGTTGATAACAATGCATAAAAGATATCAATTTAGTTTCATAGGTCTTATGGAACCATTTTAGGATGGCCAAAATATTAAAAATTATAAGAGAAGGTTGGGAATGCAACATGATGTAGTCAATATATTAGGCAAGATTTGGGATTTTATGGAGTCAACTATGGAGTATTCTATTATCACTGATGAGAAACAACAACTCTCACTCAGACTAGAGAATCAAAATATAAGAGTAGTGGTTGTGGTTACACTAGTTTATGCAAAATGGAATCAAATAGAGAGATTTCTCTTATGGGTGTCTCTTGAAGCAAGGACTTGTACAATAAATGATCCTTGGCTAGTAGGTAAAGACTTTAATGTCATAAGTCATGAAGATGAAAATCTTGGTGGTTTACCAGTTACTTTTAAAGAAACAAAAGATTTTAACCATTGTATCAGCAATTGTAATTTAGAAGAGGCTCCCATAGGTTAGAAAACCTACACTAGAGTTCTCTATGGAATGACCAATCATTCTACAGCAACTTAGTCAGTTAAAACCTAGAATTGTAAGTAAAGTTGCATTGACTCAATGGAGTAAGCAAACCTTTGGGAATATTTTCCAAGAGATTGCTACTCTATAAAAAGTGATAAAGGTAAGGGAAAAGCAGTTAGAGGAGGCTCCCATAGGGTACAATAGGGAAATTTTAATCAAGGCACAAGCAAATTTGACAATGTTGTTAAAAAGAGAGGAGCATTACTGGAAACAGAAAAAAGGTTTTGAATGGTTCAAGGATGGAGAAAGGAACATAAGATTTTTCCATGTTATTGTGAAGAGAAGAAGGTTTGGGCTTAAATTAAAAAAATCTAGATTGATGAAGGTAGTTGATTGGAGAATTAGGAGAAAATGTTGAAGTTGTTATTTTGATTTATCCGGATCAATTTTAGAAGCAAGAAGATGTTGAGGACTTTACAATGATGGATGCACTACCAACTGTAGTAATAGAAGGCCAAAATACAGAATTGAAGAGATATCCATCTCTAGATGAAGTAAAGGTAGCAGTCATAGGTTTGAATAGAAATAGTGCTGGAGGGCTCGATAGTATGACAGGAGCATTCTTCCAGGATGCTTGGGACATAATAGCTAAGGAGCTTTATTAGATGGTATTACTTTTTTCTGTGGCTATGACCTTCCAAGGTTTATCACACACACAAATTTGGTATTGCTACCCAAAAAATTAGTAGTCAACAATTTTTTAGATCTGAGACCAATTTCATTTAGTAATTTTGTGAATAAAATCTTCTCAAGACTTATTCATGAAAGAATTAAGTGTATGTTGCCTGAAATTATTTCTAAGAGCAAGTTTGATTTGTACAAGGAAGAAGTATTACAGAGAATATATTGGTAGTGCAGGAAATAATGTCTGAAATTTAGAAGATGGGAAAGCCACCAAACATGGTCATAAAGATGGACATGATGAAAGCATATGATAAAGTGGAGTGGCTCTTTCTGACAAAAGTGCTAAGGAAGATTGGTTTTAGTGAAGAGATCATAGACATGGTTTTCAAATTACTGTCCAATAGTTGGTACCCCTTATTGCTGAATGGACAGCCAAAAGTATTATTTAAATCTTCTAGGGGTCTTAATCAAGGGGATCCCCTTTCACCTACTTTATTCATTATTGTAGCAAAGGTTCTATCAAGAGGGTTGAAGGAATTGATGTTCAGGAAAGAATTCAAGCTTTTTGGCATACCGAAAGGGACTCCTAAAATCAATCATCTTGCTTTTGCAGATGATATGATCATTCTGTGTAAAGTTGAGTTGGGTAATTTACAACTGCTTACAACAACTTTGGGAAGGTATGAATTGGTGGCTGGACAGAAAATAAACAAAGAGAAGAGTGCATTGTATCTACATGGTAGTGTATCTAATGGAGTAGCAGTTATGGCAGAAGTGGCTACTGGAATCTTGAGGAAGGAATTTCCATTCAATTATCTAGGATGTCCAGTATTCTATATGAGGAAAAATAAGATTGACTATCAATATCTATGAATAGAGTCAGCAACAAACTACAAGCATAGAAGGGTAAGCTTTTATCATTTAGGGGAGAGCTATTTTAATTAAGCATGTGCTTCAAAGTATACCCATACACTATCTATCGGTCATAAATCCCCCTAAAAATGTCTTAATTGCTCTTAATAAATGCTTTGCTAAGTTTTTCTAGAGTAGAAATATAGAGGGGAAGGGTAGACATTGGGTAGCTTGGTCTAAGTTGTGTATACCAGAAGAAGAGGGTGGTCTGGGTTTTAGACTATTACAAGATGTATCCACATCTCTATTTTGCAAGTTATGGTGGAAGTTTTTAACCAAAAAATCCATATGGAGTGATTTCATGCTGAATAAGTACTACAGGAAGCTACATCCTAAAGAGGTTATGTGGAAATCAGGAGGTAGATCACAAGTATGGAAGAAGATGCTACAAGTAAGGGATCTCACTGATCATCTTATAACTTGGAGAATAAAGGGAGGAGATGCTTATATTTGCTACGATAATTGGAGTGGAGTAGGATATCTTTACTCTATAATGGAGGAAAGTAGGGAATGGAATGATAGACAGAAAAGGGTCAAAGATTTGATAAAGGAAGGGCAGTGGAATGTAGAGTTGCTAAAGGAATTGTTTATAGAGGAAATGGTTGACCACATAAGGTAGAAGGTATCTCCTACACAGAAAACATTACAGAAAGACACAGTAGTATGGTCAGTGGAAGCAAGAGGTAATTTTAGTGTCAAATCAGCATGGCATTATGTAAGACATAGAAATGAGCCTAATGACTTCTACAAATAGTTATCGATAAAGGGATTACCTTTTAAGATAGTATTCTTTATGTGGAGAATATAAAGAGGGAATATAGCAGTAGATGCCACTATCAGGAGATAGGGAATAGAGGGTCCATCCAAATATTAGTGCTACCAAAACCCATCACAAGAGACAGTGTCTCATATGTTGTTGAGATCAGATTATGCTAACAGGACCCGGTCCTACTTCTATTTTTTTATAGGTATAAACATTTAAGGACTGAGTTTGAGGAATACAATTTATGCATAGTGGAATGCAAATATGAAGCCAAGGGAGAGAAGTTATTTTAGAGCAATGCCATAGAAAATATTGTGGGAGCTTTGGATGAGAAAGAATACATTAAAGCATGAAGGGAAAGGAGTGTCAGTGTATAGGATGATTATGAATGTTACTAAACAACTGAGGATACTACTTAAGGTTAGAAAACCTACACTAGAGTTCTCTATGGAATGACCAATCATTCTACAGCAACTTCGTCAGTTAAAACCTAGAATTAAGGTAACACCAGTTCTATGTGAATTTCCACAAGAAGGCTGGGTTAAATGCACTACATATTGTGTTTCAAAAGGTAATTCGGGGAGGAGTTCTTGGGCATTCTATCTAAGAGACACACAGGGGGCTCTACTACATGCAGCAGGATCAGTAATTGAAGACACAACCAGTATGGAAATAGAAGCACTGGCTATCTTAAATGCAGCTAGACATTGTCATTTATCAAATCAAAACAAAGTAATCATTCAGGATAATTCTTTACTAATGCAAAAGATGTTAAGTAGGAAATGGGAGATACCTTGGAAGGTAGAAGACATAATCATGCAAATATGGCAACTACTTTCAACCAAGCAAGGGCAGATAGTTCATATATATAGGGAGGGAAATCAATTAGGAGATTACTTGGCCATAATAGTATTGGAACTACAGATATTAATATATACAATATTCTATCAGCTACCAAGTACAGGCAGAAAGATTCTTAACAGTGATAAGTACCAATGTTCTTATCTAACGCTAGCATTATCAAAGAAGCAAATAGAGTGGAGAGGCTAAAGCAAGTTTATCCATATACATCAGGTTTACAACCTAAGACAGTAAAGAAAAAAGGGAAATTTCTACTTAGCCTAACTAAACCAACCAACAAAAAGGACTCTCAGTAGATCAGGGGGTCAAATGGTCAGATCTTCATTGTATGCGGCTAGGGAATTTGATATCATCCAGTTACACACGGGTCCGAGTATCTCACAATCTTCCTACCTTCCATAACTTGTCAAGAAGTACAAAGTTATATGGCGGGTCAATCAACAGATTCAAGAATAACAAAGAAAGCAGCTTACCAGTAATGCATAACAAATTTCAGCGGACTAGACCCTACTTTTTAGCACTAAAAAGCACTTCATATACCCTTACTCTGGAAAACACAGCTGTGAATAGAGAAATGATAGTATTAAGCAAGATCCAAAGAATAAGTATTAGCTAAGAAGGGGGAAATCTTCTTATTCTTGTAGCAAAGAAGGATTCAACCAAGTAAGACCAAGGTACAGTGTTGATTACCCACAGAAGAAGCAGCTCAAAGTGAAGATTAGTGAAGTTAAGCATAGTGGAAGAGGTGAAAAACTAAAAGAAAATGATCTAATCTTAGCTTAGTTAGGAAACCCTACACTAAATATTTGTTTTAAATATGGATCGAGCCACGATTTGGGCCGATTCGGTTATAGATTTGTTGGGTTGGTCCATTCATAGACTTTGTTTTTTATTATTAATAAAGATCAAATTAAACTAAAAACACATAATCCTATAAGGAAAAACTATCTATTCATAAGATAGATAAGTAAAGGCATACCCAAAATATCCATTGAATTGATTTACAAAAGACTAAGAGGATGTTACTCCAAGCCTTGAACTTTAACAAATCTTCAATGGGAGTTAGATAATCCTCCACTTAGAAGATACTCCAATTTACTCTTTACCCTAATTTATTACAATAATTATACTCCAAAAAATAAAAACTAAGGAGTAGACAAAGGTTCAAAAGTTGGGAATGGTTGAATCCCAAAAAGATAGGGTTTGAGTCTCTTAAGGGGAAATTTGGGAACAACTGTGTATATTTATATCTTTTCCCTTTTGCTACTTTTTTTGCTAAGTCGTGATCGTGTGAGCTTGTCCGAATTTACGGTCACCGCAATCGTGGAGTCACGCGATCTCAATATGCAGACCTGTTTGACTGACCGACTGAGGCTATGTTCTACTCCAGGTCTTCAAACTGCACTTTTTTCATTCTTTTGATCCATTTTATCTCAAGTCCAAATCTTTCCATCCTATTACTTATGTGCCTGTAAAATGTGGATATTAGTGTATTTAATCAAAAATATATCTCACTTATTCATTCCAAACATGGTAATTTGCATGAATGTTGAGTACGAATAAGCGGTAAAATTCACCACTCATCAAATTTATTCATTTCAAACATGGTAATGTTTATGAATGTTGAGTACGAATGAGTGGTAAATCCACCACTCATCAGACACTGGGCAAAAACTTTAGTCAAACAACCTTGTATGCCAATTCTGACTGTCAATAGCTCTGAAATGTTGATTTTTGGCTAGATGGACTCTTGGCTTTGGTTCGAAGGCACCCGGAACATTTCGAGCTATTGGTCAGAACTTAAGAAAATAAAAGTTGGGAGTGTGACTGATATGATACAAACAAGAGAACACAAAAACTACTCCAAAACAGTCCACTAATTTTAAGGATTTGAGGACCCTCTTGAAGACCACTCTCAGATTCGCTATCAGCAACACAATAACAAGATAAAGAGGTGTGTTTTCAACACCAAAATAGCAAAAATGACAATAAGATAAGAACAATATGATAAGAACAATAAAAACAAGATACAATAACTCACGGGTTGAAGATTACAAGATACACAAAATATTACAAGATTACAATAAACAAAAGGGTAGATAGTTAGACCTTGGTTGGTATAATCTTAAGAACCCAAGAACATGTGATACTCTTGAACCCTTAACGCTGCACACAATGGTTAACCTAACTCCTACGTTGACACAAGAGTGACCTGTATCTCTCAAGCATCCAACATTTCCAAGCTTGAATCCAACACGAGTTATTCCACACTCAAGTTGATTTCCTTAGTTACTATGTTTCGGCCAAGAGGCCATTCTCTCAAGAGAGGGTGTTTGAATGTTACAACTTTCAATATTCAATCAAAACTAATGAATGAAACCCTTAAAGGTTCTATTTATAGATATTACAAAAATAGTGTGAAATGTCCATAATACCCCTCAAGGATGAGGTGCCCATCAAGTGCAAGAAGTGGGCTGATTTTGGTATATGTAGGCCCTCTTTTACACTTCACTTGTGTACGTCCTTGGACAGATTCATTACGCACTCATTCACGTCCATCCTCGTGGTCGTACTTGTATTATCCTCCCCTTCTTGAAAAGGATTTGACCTTGAATCTGTACCTCGCAAAATCAAGAGAAGACAACAAGCACACATGTTAAAGATATGAGGGGTTAGGGTTAGCAAAATACACACATCACATTCCATGCCGAGGAGGGGACAAACTTGGAGTATATCCACGGGTCCTTTGTGTTGAACATAAAAAGCTTAGTACAAAAGACACAAAGGAAGCGATCATCATCCATAAAAAGAGATAAAGAAGAACTTCTTCTTCCTTCATTAGCACCCATAACCAAACATTACTTGTCATCTTGACCAAGCATTAAGTGGGGAGTGTAGAGATTTCCACATTCCAAGAGGGTGCCGGGATCAAATGGAAAAATTAGCCAAGGGCCTAAGCTGAGGCTATCCCTTCTTTTCCCTAGAATGCCACTCCCACATTTACACACCAAAATATTTTCATACACATAGTCTCTATGAACAAAACTAATTACAATGCTTTTACCACACAAGATGTTCAAAGAGTCATGTGGATTATCCAGATCAATTTTATAGACATCATCACTAACTTGAGAATTTTTAAGCACACTATTCACATGCTCAAGTAGTGAACTATATTTAAGAGTAAATTGATCATCATGCATTCCAAGAGTACTACCAAGAGTACTCATTTCTGAGACTATACATTCCTTGCCCATAAGAGTACTCTCATCTTCCAAGAAGAGATTGGAGGAATGTTGTCACACCATAGTGGGCTAGCATACAGGCTATAGCTTCCAAGACAAGCCATGCCGTCAACATCACTAGCACCACTAGGTTCATTAGGAGTAAATAAACTATCTTCAAATAAGACATTATGTCTAAAGAGTGAATGATCTAACCCGCGGATAGATTTGGAACTTTCACTCTCTAAGGAATCATTATCAAGTTTCAAAGATATGTCAAGCACATGATTAACCTTATGAGCCAAACAAACATTAGCATCTTTACAACAACATAGGCTCATAG
>JAPEIP010000009.1:126359030-126404861 GCA_026120095.1 Capsicum chinense
CGCGGATAGATTTGGAACTTTCACTCTCTAAGGAATCATTATCAAGTTTCAAAGATATGTCAAGCACATGATTAACCTTATGAGCCAAACAAACATTAGCATCTTTACAACAACATAGGCTCATAGGTTCACTCCTTTTTCCTTGGCCAACATATTTAAATCCTTCATTCACTTGAGATTCATTAATCACATCACATATATCCTAAAGTGGTGGAAAAGTTTTACTCACAAATTGGGCAGCAACTTCCTCCGGGAATCTCTCAACGCAAAGTGCTTGGACAATTGGATTTTGTGGGTAGAGTTTGGGTAGCACTTGGCGTACAATTTCAATGTGTCATTTTATATCTTCAATATTGTCATTGATACGACCACATGTGGCATTGAAATTATGGGCAGCCATTGTACCTAACAAAAAGACACAACAAACAAAGAAAACAAACAAACTTGTTAGATCAAAAATGCCTCACCACACTCTTACTCTCATTTTTACCTCACACTTGGCTTTACAAGTGTTGAAAGCTGGTTTGTACTTCGTGAGTGATTGAATGTTGAGTCTACTCTTGTCCCAGAATGGATTTTTGTTCGAAACTCAAATGAAATCTTGTAGGACTTGAGTCAAGAACTAACAACGCATTCAAAAAGATAAAAGTACACAACAACTATAAACACAAACAAACGAACACAAAACTAACTAACAAGCTAGTAGGAGATTTCTAGGTTGTCAATTAGTATTCGAACCAACAAATGAACTAAGAGACAATAAAATGAAACTAAGAAATCTAAAATTTGAGCCAAAATTTGATACGTGAATAGTAACTTAATGACGTGGCAGCCACGTATTGGTTGTGGTTTCTATCAATTTTTGTTGTCCAATTTCAAGTCTTGGTCAATTTTCAATTTGGACTTTGGTGGAATTTGTTTAAGGAGGGAAATTCAAACAAGTCTTGGAGCCCTTTTTAATTGCAAGTTTCAAGACTTTGAATTTACTTGTACTTCTCCTTAAAACATGGGTCCTTGAATCATGGAAAGTTGTTGGAAAGAGGTTGAGATGTGATTAACTAGTTGATGAGTGATGGCAAGTCTTTCAAGACTAACAAAGCTTCACCTTTTTCCCTTTACCTTTATAGATCTAAGGTTCACTTTATTTTAACAAGTTATGAAGGTTGTGAAGAACTTCAAGTACAACATCAACAATCACCAAGAACAACCAACAACAATTCTTCAAGAACACCAATAATTTCACACAGCCAACTTCTAATTTTCACAATACAATATCTTCAATACTTGGCCAAGACAACTACAACTTTAACAAAATGGTTCTTAGGCCACCAATGAACAACAATATCACGCCAAGCTTATAACAACAACAAGATGAAGGCCACAAGTCCAAAACAGTCCACCACAATAATGTTCAACAACAAATCGGCCAAGTCCAAGTTCATGAAAACAACACCAACAATATAAGCTCAAACTTAGATTTAGACTCA
This sequence comes from Capsicum chinense, assembly GCA_026120095.1. Lineage (NCBI taxonomy): Eukaryota > Viridiplantae > Streptophyta > Magnoliopsida > Solanales > Solanaceae > Capsicum > Capsicum chinense. Next base: position 126,360,518 of record JAPEIP010000009.1, read on the forward strand.
AGAATGTTAAAGATGAAGAAAACTAACACTAGAAAAAACAAAACAAGTAAAAAATCTCGGCCAAGACACAACAATAATACAATTTCGGCCAAGAACACAAAATGGATAGATTTGCTTCTTTTTGATTTTTCAGTTTTCTAATACTTTTTTTTTAATTTTATATCAATCAAGCCCAAGGTTGATCTTGTAGGAACAAGATCAAGCCATGCTCTAATACTAAATGATATGGGAAAAACAAGAGAACACAAAAACAACTCTAAAATAGTCCAGTAATCTTAAGGATTTGAGGACCCTTTTGAAGACCACTCTCGGATTCGCTATCAACAACACAATAACAAGATAAAGAGGTGTGTTCTCAGCACCAAAACAGCAAAAATGACAATAAGATGAGAACAGTATGATAATAACAATAACAATAAGAGACAATAACCCAAGGGTTAAAGATTACAATATACACAAACAGTTACAAGATTACAATAATAAAAGGGATAGATAGTTAGACCTTGGTTGGTATAATCTTAAGAACCCAAGAACATGCGATACTCTTAAACCCTTAAAGCTACACACAATGGTTAACCTAACTCCTACGTTGACACAAGAGTGACCTCGATCTCTCAAGCATCCAACGTTTCCAAGCTAGAATCCAAAATAAGTGATTCCACACTCAAGTTGATTTTCCTAGTTACTATGTTTCGGCCAAGAGACCATTCTCTCAAGAGAGGGTGTTTGAATGTTACAACTTTCAATATTCAATCAAAACTAATGAATGAAACCCTAAAAGGTTCTATTTATAGATATTATAAAAATAGTATGAAATATCCATAATACCTCTCAAGGTAAGGTGCCCATCAAGTGCAAGAAGTAGGCTGATTTTGGTGTGTTTAGGCCCTCTTTTACACTTCACTTATGCAATTCCTTGGACGGATTCATTACGCACTCATTCACGTCTATCCTCATAGTCGTACTTATATCATCCCACTTTTTGCTAAAATAACCTCAGATAGAAATTTTAACTGCGCCATTGAGTTTGGAATGCAAATTTAATAGGGTATCATAGCCATTTTATGCATACGAGATTCCAAATAAATCTCGAGGGGTTGGAAAAGACTTGGAAAATTCCAAGTGTCAGTTGTGCTAGTGCATTCGCTAACAGTGAGCCATGGGCCGTGATCACGATACCCTTGGTAGGGAACCATATGCTAATATCATGGTGTATTATATTGCGATAATGACTTACTTGGCAGCCATTATATGTTGCAGTTGTGAGGGTCGTGTCACGATAGCAACTCTCGAGCACCTGGAAAGGGTATAAATGCCCCTTTCTTAGCCTTTTTTCTACCCTTCTTCATCTATTTCTAAGAGAGTTAAATACTAAATATTGATAGAGCTTAGGATTAGAGTTTTTGGATTATTTGGGGAGCTTGGATAACTATTATTATGCAATTTTTCTTCAAATTTGTGGTAAGATATCTCTAATTTCAGTGCTGATTTTTCATTTCTTATTTAAAATCCTTAAAAGTTGGTGACTTTATTTTAGAGCCAATGTAGCTCGAATTTCACCTAGTTTTTTGGGTAACTACTTCTTAAGCATAGGGGAATATTGGGTTAGGCTCGAAGATGCAATTTTCGTAAACGAGACCCACATGGGATTTTGAGTGATTTTTGACCCAAAGCACAATAGGGTAATATAGGTATCATCGTCCTCGTCTTAACAAGTAGATTGAGATTTTGATAGCGCGGTACCTTGCGGAAGCTTCTCAGAAGGAAAAATTAGTGATTTTGTAAATTATTTGAGCTTTCTTCAGCATCCAAGTAGGCTAGGCTTTACCCTCCTTATATATTAATCTAGCTCATAATATGTTTACGATATCATGTTAGATTTGGGATAGGCTTTAGGTGTTGGTGATGTGATAGAGGAGGAGATATCAGATATTTAGGCTATACCGTGAACCATAACAACTAATTTTGAGATTAGTGAGAAAATTAAAAAGAAGAAATAAAAGAGAAAGTGAACATAGGATTAAGAGATTGAGGCTACGAAAGTGAAGAGCATTCAGAGTGAGCGGGACTGTCAAATAAGGGTCCAAGAGATACCGGTGGGAGCTGGTAATTCCTGGCCTACTGATGTTGTTGATCTAAGTAGTACTACAGCTTCACTATTAGACCCACAACTGAGTTCACCGACCTTAACTGGTGCCACTATTGATGCTAGAATCCCAGCCCTACTAGAACCATTGATGCTAAGAGTGGGGCCCATTCTGAGGCCCTTCATATGATGTTTAAACTAGAACCTACTGCATCCAAGTATGTCCTAGGCCCTTTTGTTTTACATTATAGATGCACTGAGGGTAGTGTATAGTTTGTTTGTTGGGGTGAGGGTGTATCGCATAGCCATTGTGGGTTGTTATTGCAATTCTTTTCCTATCGACTACAGTTTGAATGTAGATTTGGCATATTATTTTATGTTTTTATGTTTTGTGATGTTTTGTGATGTTTTGTGTGATGTTTATTTAAGAAGAAATTTTGTATCAAAGGCAGTTGACGATTTTTAGAAAGATTGTGCTGGTTTTGTTAAAATTGTTTGAGAAAATAATACCCCTCATAAAATATTTGACAACTGTGTGATATGTGTATGTGTGTGACCACTGTGAATCTTGTAATGGTATTAGAATTAGGGATAGAATAATTGTGACAAAAAATTACATGAACTGGATAAGGAGTAACTAACAATGTGACCCTGTATAATATGTGGGGGAGGCGTTACTTAGTTCTCTGTGTGTATAGAATCCAGAAATTGTCTGGTCATTCTTGTGTAGGTTGTAAGATTGTCAGTTAGGAAAGGATCATAGGTTGTTTCTGAAAGTAGTCCACTTTAGCCTAAATAACCAACCAAATGTGAATAAGAATCCCTTAATCCGAAAATTGAGCCTTAATGGACCTAATTTTTTGTTTACATCGATTCACCTTCCTATTTAAGTTGTAATAAACTTGTTTTAGACCTGATCCTCCGTGGACATTGTGCACCTCAACTCAGGAAAATAGCCTAAGTTGAGGGTGGCTATCATAGGGGTGCACAAGCAAAAATAGGTATAAAAAGGGGGTGTGAATAGAAAAGCAAGTAGGGTTGGGTGTAGTAGAAAAAGAAAAATTTGAAAATTGCGAAAAATAGAAAAAAAAGTTGTGAAAAATGAGAAAAAAAAAAGAATAAAAGACCGCACCCAGTCTGCATAACTGAAAAAGAATAAAAAGGTAGAAATAAAGGTGGACTGACAGAAAAGTTGGAAAATAAGTGGACCCCAAAATAATTGTAGTGCCAAGGAGGCTTAGCCACTGAAAATTCCCAAATATATCATACAGCCCCAAGCCTACTTTACAAGCCAAGCAAAGTACTATAGTGATCCTAACCCGACTATCTGAAAACTAAGGCAAAGAAAATAAGGGCAATCCTATGACATTCTATGCACACTATGGAACTTCTTTATGAGTAAGAGTACCTCTTGACCATCCGTGAATTATTATGTGTGACCTATGTGAGTTAATGGGATTTCTTTGATTGTAAAGGTACATGGGTCGCGTTGTTAGATTAATTACCTACTCGAGTAGTGTGACTTGTAGATATGCCTGGTTGTTTGTTCCTAATGTAATTCCATCACTCGACTCCCTTGGGTCATGTTATTGTACTTCATCTGTATGCATAATTGGGTTTGAAAGTCTATAAATAGTAAAGGGTAAGGTGTTTTGAGTGAAAGTTGATAATGGACTGCCAAAGGTATCTTAGGATCTTCCTATTTAAGCATCGGATTTGTTGTTGTTTTGTGTATTTTCCTGAGGACATACAGATGTTCTAAGTTGAGGGTGTTGAAGTGTCATGGTTTTATGGCACATTTTATGCTTAAAACGATAAAATTATGCATTGACTTAGGTTATTTCATTGGATATAATAGGTGTTTTGTACGTATTGTAGGAAAATTAGGTAGGAAGTGGCCCGGAATAAAAATGGAATAAAGTGCTCTGAAAAGATAAAGTATTGGTCATGATATGAGTCATAAATTTACCTTACGACTCGTAGCCAGACACATGAGAATAACAGTGATCAAAGCTAAGTCCAAGAGAGAAGTAATGGAAAACTATGAGCCATAAGATCAAACTATGACTCATAGTGTGGAATCGTACTATGACCAGTATGCAAAGTTCTGAGAATTGATGCTCTAGTAGTTGTGAGTGAATATCATGAGTCATAATGTTTAACTATGACTTATGGTAAGGAGTCATAAAGACAACAGACTCAAGTGCCCTGAAGGTGCAAAACTACTAGAGTGATTACGACTAGCAGCCTATGACTCATAAGGTGACTATATGAGTCAAGCGACTGAAGTCCAAAGCGAGCTGTGATAGTAGGCAGCTAGTCATAATCAGACTTACTGACTCATTGCTAGAGGCACGACTACTGCTGACTTAATTTTTTATTTTATTTTAATTAGGATTACTTTATTATTTTGAGAAAATCTAAATACGCTAGGATTATTCCTTTATTATGTTACGCACTTTTGATACTATCCACATACATTGACTTCTTGATACTTGATATTTTTGTTCACGGGTTTTTGGTTTTGTATTCAATTAAAGATTTTGGATTTGACTCCTTCATCATTGGTTAATTAATTATGTCTTTTTCATTGATTTCCATGGATTGTTGTATAAGCATGAGCAGAAAAATTCCTTAACTAGGGTTGTGGGAACCCTGGCGGATTAATAACGTATAAGAAGTGGGAGATTTATCTAGATTACTGTGATTGTATGTATTGTAATCTTCTTTGTATTAATTGTCTTCTAAGCTACTACAGAAGCTTGAAAATTGCTTAAATTAGATATCACCCTCACAAGGGAGTTCAAGATTGGGAAAAGGGATTATGATAGTGATTTGAGGCTATCAACCCTCATCTAATCAACTTGAGACCCAAAAGGTGATAGTTCTACTGGGGTCTAGGACAAGAGATAGTAGGGAGTTGCCTTGAGACTTAAAAAGTGAAGGGGGAGATCTATCAATGCATTCACAAGACAGTTGATAATACATAACTTTTTAGACTTTACATACAGAACAGTGGGATAGGTGAATCGAACATGAGAATTCTATGGAGTTATAAGCTAAGAGGAACACAGTCCTAGTGTTCATCTTTTATTATTTACAACCTTGTGCCCTCATGTTCGATTACATGTTCCCATAGATTTAAAATTTCCCCATTTACTTTTTCGCACTGCTGTGATTTCATCAAGCTCAAGATATAATTTTATGCATTCCTTATAGAATCGACCCCAATCTCGTTTGGTTTACTATATTTTACATCGAACATAGTATACTTTTTTGAAGTTTAGTTTTGGGTGACATCAGTATCGTTGAGAAGAAAGTGAAGAACACAAAAGGTGTGGTTCAGCCATGGGTGCAGATAAATTAGGGGTGAGATAAGGAGCATGCAGACCCAATGTGATTGGTTTGAGAGGTAGATCAGTATGAAGCTAGCATATGTACAATCCCCAGGTCTGAAATGGATACATAAGGAGTTGGCCACACTCCGAGTTGCAAGTAAGGATATGCATGTCAGACCCTTCCCCTCAATACCAATTATTAAGAAGATTATTAAGGAGGATGTGCCCGATATATGAAGAGTTGGTAGGTCAGACACAGATGTTAGAATTAATGATGGTGATAAGCCATTGAAGAGAAAGAGAAGTAAGAAGAGCGAGAAGAGAGAGGTTAAGGCTACCAAAGCAGTCAATATTCATACTGAGTGGGACCACTCGATGAGAGTTTGACAGATATCGATGGGAGTTGGTCACTCTTGAGTTACGAATGAGATAGTTGCAGATGCAGAGAGTTGATTTGTATCATTTACTCACCCCGCAGGTACTATTAACAACACCGTCCACCGCCAATGACACTATTGATTTCAGCATCCTGGACACTATCGACACTATTTTTATGAAAGCAAGGCCCATTTTGAGGCCCCCATATAGAAACTATATGAGTTGGCACCTTGAGAACCCAGGTATGTCTTCACCCCTTATTTTACATTATAGATGCACTGGGGACGGTGTATAGTTTCTTAGTTAAGGGTGGGGGTGTACTATGCCGCCACTGATTTTTGTTGTCGTGCTTCTTTTCCTGTCGGCTGCGGTATAATTATAGAACAGGCATGTCTAGGATAGAATTATTTAGTGGTGGGTATTGTTTTGTGTCATTTTCTATTTTTGAATAAGTACCTAAGGCAATTGATATGTTCTATTTGATTGCACTTTAATTGAGATAGCCCTCTTAAATTTTTGTTTTGAACTATGTGTGATAAAAATATATGACCATTATGAATATGTTATGGCATTAGGATCAGAACATGGTAATCAAAGCTAGCAGTTGCATGAACCAGATAGACAGTAGTGTGTGATATAATCTGATGCCAAATATGTATGAGATACTACTTTGTTCCCTATATGTGCAAAATCTAAAACCTTCCTGGTTAGTATTGCCTAGGTTGTAGGATTGTCGGTTAGTAAAGAATTATAAGCCATTCTTCAAAATAAGTCCACATATAGTCTAAATGCCCAACCAAATACGAATAAGTATCCCTTGATCCAAACTTTTGAGCCTTGTAGACCTATTTTCTTTTTTACAGCATTCACCTTCCCATTTGTTTCATAATTAACCTATTTTAGCACAAGTCCTCCTGGCACATTGTGTACCTCAACTCAGGTAAATTGCCCAAGTTGAGGGTGGCTAACATAGGGGTGCATGATTTAAAGTGGGCATGAAGGAGTATGAATAAGAGAAAATAAAGAAGGGTTGGGTGTGGTAGAAAAATAAAAAGAAAAGTTGAAAAAAATCATGTATAAAATAAACCAAACCCAACCTGAATGTGCAAATAAAAGAATAAAATGGGAGAAATAAGGGTAGAATAAAAGATAAATTGATTGACAAGTGGACCCCAACATAAGTGTAGTGCCAAGGAGGCTTAGTCATTAAAATTACATATGTAATAGACCAGCCCCCAAAGCCTACATTACAAATTTATTAATATACAATAGTGATCCTAATCTGACTATCCAAAAACAAGGGTAAAGCAAATAAGGGCAAGCCTATGGTATTTTGTGCATATTGTTTGAACTTTTTTCTGAGTGTGAGTGTCTTGTGATCATCCCTGCATTGACATATATACTTTATCTAAGTAAGTGGGACTTCTTTGATTTGAGGTCACATGGGTTGTGTTGCTAACTGTTGGTTTGTTAGGGTAATATAGTTTGTATACATGCATGGTTGTCTGTAACTAATGTAATGCCATAGAATATTTCCTTTGTGTCATGTTTTATGATTCATGAATCCACACAGTTAGTTTTGAAAAGTAAAACTAGGAGGGGGTAATATTTTTTAGCTTAAGAATGAAATTGACTGTCATAGGTACCTTAAGTTCTTCCTGCTTAAGCATCCTATTTGTGTTGTTTTGTTTTTATTACCTGAGGATATGCGAACCTTCTAAGTTGAGGGTGTTGATGTGTTATGGTTTCATGGGACTTTAGATGCTTAAAATGATGAAAATACTTAGGCCTTCTTATTGGATTTGATGTGTTTTGTGCATGTTGCAGGTAAATTAGGTTTGTAGTGATATGGATCAGAAATAGATGAAAAAACTCCAAAAAAGCTAAGTATGGACTGGGTAAAGAGTCATTTAGTCACCTAACAACTTGTGAACCAAGTCGTAATATGAATAGTAATTAATGTTGACTTTAAGGAGTAAAGTGGAGACTCACTACGACTCGTGACGAGTGACTACGAGTCATGGCATAGAATCGTTCTAACGATAGTAGCTAAAAGTCCTGAAACTTGAAAAGTAAGGTTCCAGTGGACACGAGTAAAGCTCACGAGTCGTGATGACAGACAACGACTCATTATAGAGAGTGATTATAAGCATGGAGAAAATGTACCAAAAGGTAAAAGTCACTATAGTCACACGAGTCCCAGCCATAATGAGTCGTGACCGCTAAAGACAAAAGAGAACTACAACAATAGCTACTGAGTCGTTACCATACATAATGACTCGTTGCTTATGGCGTGACCACTGTTGACCTAGTTTTTTTATTTTTATTTGGTTAGGTTTCCTTTGTTATTTTGAAACTCTAGAAATACCCTTTGGATCCTTATGTAATAGTTAACGTACTTTGACATATTTTTACACACTTTTGTCTTGTTCTTGGTTTTGGGGGATTATTTAATTTGAGACTTTAGATTTTACTCTCTCATTCTTATGCAATAAATTCTATGTTTTCTTCCTCAAATTCCATGGATTATTGTATAACCATGACGACTAACTTCCTTAACTAGGGTTGTGGGAACCCTGGTGGATTAACGAAGTAAGAAAAGTGTGAGATTCAATTAGATTAATGTTTACATGTGTATTATGATTTCCTTCAAGTTAATTGCTTTCTTAGTGGTGGCCAAATCTATGAACTCACTTGTATTTAAGATTGTTTTCACAAGAGAGATCGAGATTGGCAAAAGAGAGTTACAAAAGTGATTCGAGGCTATCAGCCCTCATCTAATAGTTTGAGATCCATAAGGTGATAGCTAAACTAGGATCAAAGATAAGGGATAGTAGAGTAACACCCTGAGACTCATAAGGTAAAGGGTGAGATTTACCTATAAGTCCACAAGACAGTTGGTAATACCTAGCTTGTCAGGTTTTGCATGTGAGACATGAGATAGTTGGGTGGAGCACGATAAGCCTATGAAGTTAGGAAGCTAGGGAAATATAGTCCTAGTGTTAGTCTTTAATTGTTTACAACCAAAATCATTCTCAGTTGGTTACTCTTTACTATTACGGCAAACTCCTCATTCCCGTATGTCTAGATACTTCAATAAGTTTGAAATATGAGTTTGACATATAACCTGTGGGAGCTACCCCACCCTGAGTTGGATTACTATGTCCAACATCGACCATGGTAAATTCTTTAGAGGTGTAGTTTTGGGTGACATCATGTATAATTATGCTCATATTGATGAGTAAATTATGATTTTGATAGCTTAGCATCTTGTAGAAGCTTTTCAGAAGGGAAAGTTGGTGATTTGGTGAATTTTCAAGCTTTCTTCGGTGTCCAGGAGCTTTCTTCGATGTCCAGGTAAGCTAGGTTTTCCTTCTTCATAGATTGAGACATTTTATAGTATGCTTATGATTATGTTAGATTTTGGATGGTGATCAATTTTGTGATACTTGGGTTAGTTAGACCTTCTAGGCCTTTTGAAACCATAAATTAGGTGTTTTGGTTTAGTTGCTTATGTCATTAGTAGAATTTCTATCTTAGGGATATTTAAGGCTTGTTTAATATCTAATAGTGGATTTAGATACCTTAGCCTAGTACGGGATAGAATTTTATTAAGAAGTGAATTTTGGGGATTTAGAAATGGGACTTTAACCCACCCTAGGCCAAAATTCTTGTTGGCTATTGAAAACCTTTATACACTTATCGTATATCCTATAATTTCTTATTGAGGTAATAGTTAGAGACTTCATCACTTGATGGTGATTATGGGTTGAATACTAAGAGTTAAGTCTTATTTACCATGCTAGTGGTTATGCTAATAATTGAGCTAATGACTATGCTATTGCTTATGATATTCAATATATATTCAAGTCCAGATATTGATCACCACATTAATGATATACTTACTGGTTAAAGTTTGGATAATGATTCTGATATGATTATATACTTACCAATTCAAGTCTAGATAATGGTGTGGTATGATAATATACTACCAGTTCAAGTCTGAACATGGCTAATAATATTGATGGCAAATACCTAGTTCAAGCCTAGAATATTATTATGATATTGATAATGTGATTACCGATTTGAGTTTGAATATTTTTGTGGTCCTACTTATGGTATTGATCGTGGAGTATGATAGAGATGATAATAAGGGTGTCGAATTTGCTTCCACCAAAGTTGACCATTTTCCTAGATTATCCTCTGATCACTCTCCTCTAGTAATATCCTTATAAGATTATAATACTCAAAGTTTGAAAGTGGAAATTATGGTAAAGTGACATGATATGGATAGATTCTGGTTGTATTTTAAGGAATGGTAAATGATGGTGGTTCGAAGTATATTATCTTTGTATGTACCCTCAAAGCTTATAGGGGCTTACGTTGGGTTATCTACTTTTCTGCACTTATTGCCTTATGGGGGTAATTTTGTAGTTATAATGGCATGTGTTTGATCCATTATGCTATGTTATTATATTGGCTATTCACTTATTCGTGTACAACGATATTGGAGTGGATTCAGGTTTGACTCTACCTCGACTTTAGTTATGTTATCTTGTATTTAAGCGTATTTATATCATGATTTAGCTCAATCGGCCGATGATGCCTACTGAGTACCCGTGTTTTGGTACTCATACTATACTTCTGTACCTTTTTGGTGTATATTCAAATACAAGTTTCCATCATTGATTCAAGGATGATTCACGGATAGGGTGAGCTCTTGGAGTCAGAGTTTCCCCATTTTTTTCTACCTTATTTATGTCTAGTCTTTAGTTTTGAGATAGGATTTGTATTGACTATTTTAGAACTTGGGTTGTATTTATATAGTAGCTCTTGTACTAGAGCTACCAGGTCATGGGATAGTTTTCTATATTATAACTATCTTGTAGACTATCTATTTGTAATGACCCTTCAGGTCATTTTTCACATTTTTGCTTACTTTTGATATTAGAGATTTTTCATAGTTTTCCTAAGTCATTTATGTCTTGCTAGGTTGAGTTACCGGGCAGTTTGTTTGGTTTTTAGAGACAATTCCCTATTTTGAAGTCTTCGTTGGTTCCAAATAGCCACCGATAAAAACTTTAGCAAAATATCTTGGATACAAATTTTGACAATGCCAACAGTTTTGGAATATCGATTTTAGGCTAGGTAGATCTTTGGTTTGGGTCTCAATATACCCAAGCTCATTTTGACCTATTGGTTGGAAAGTTAGAAATTTAGAAATATAGGTGTAGGACCCATATTTAGAATAAATAGCCTCGAATGGAAAATCTAAGTTCTCCATCGCATACGGAATATCAAATTTAGTGTGGTTACATAGTTTATTTGCGTGAATAAAATTCCGAATGAATCCCGAGGCCTTAGTAGAAACTTAGAAGATTTTTGTGTTTCAGCTGATATCTGGTACCAAAGAGGATGGTTCGATCGCACCAAGAGTTATTATGATTGCAATACATGCTCCTGTAGATTGTGTGCAATTTAAACCCTTAGGCGTGTGATAGCACCACCTAGATCCTGATGGGGCTATTAAAGGACCCCTTAGGTTGTGTTTGGCCATTTTTCATCCACTCCTTAGAGCCAAGAACCCTAAAAGGGTAAGATATCTTTAAGTTGAGTACTGCGAATATCTTTGGATTTAAGTTAAGATTTCATCCCTTTCTTGATAAATTTATTGATTCTTGACTTAAAACCCCAAATAGCTTGAGGGCTTGATTTTAGCCCCAAATAAGCTTGATTTTCACCTATTTCTTGAGAGTTATGAATCCTTGATCATGTGTAAACATTGGATTGACCTCAGAAATGTGATTTATGTAAGTGGAACCCACTTGGGGTTTTTTATGTCGTTTTTGGACTCAAAGCACAATGGTGCAATATGGGTATCATTATTCTTGTATTGATGAGTAGATTACGATTTTGATAGTGGGATGGTATTTTGGTATTATTAAGTAAATATGGACATTTGGTGAATGATGTAAGGATTTATAATTCGGCTTTGAAGTCTACTCTTCTTTGTAAGATGATGCATGTTATATATTGCGTGTGAATGTGAATGTTAAGTTTGATTATAGGTAGAATGACTTAGTATTGAATATTTAATTTTGGAGATTAGATGAGAGTTTTGACGCATAAGTTGAAATGCTTAAAATCATTATTGAATCCTATAGTCTTCTCCCTAGATTGAACTAATTCGTAACATGGATGTGATATAATTCTAGGTTTGGGATGTGGTTTTAGCATTGGAGTATGGTTAGTATATTTAACCTTATTTGGGAAAATGTTGTGATCTTGAAACCATAATTTGGTTAGAGTTGACTTAAATACCCATGTTTCTAGACGAAGTTCCTATCTTAGGTTTGGTTATGGCTTTTTTAACATCTACAAGTTGAACTAAATACCTTAGCCTAGTTTGGGGTATAAATTGCCTAAATATGGTATTTGAGGATTAGAGTGGGTTCTTCTGGCCCACCTTAGGCTAAGACTTGTGTTAGCCCATGTGGACTTATTGTCAGATCTTAAGAACCCTTGAACTTTCTTGGATTGGGAGTTAAAGAAGAGAATAGTGGAGTTTGATCTTTGAAAACTAAAGGAAAAGGGTTGATTTTGTGCTTAGAAGTTGTGCAAGGGGTAAAAAGTCCAAAAGCCCCTCACCCCAAGTAAAAAAACAAAACTAGCATTTTAAACACAGTAGAGTGGTACACCAATATTATGAAGGCTAGCCTCTCTTCCATGTTGCTATCACGGAGCTCCAGTGGCATGGCACACTACTATCACGGAGGCACACAGCCTCAAAGTTCCAAAATAGCCCCGAACCCCTTCCAAAATTTTTAAAAGATTCCTAAAATACCCTTTTAACATTCCTAAACATAATTCAAGTCAAAAATTGATATTACGCATGTAAGAGGGTCAAAAATCAATTCGTTGACATTTTGCGGGATCTTAGAACATGTATTGGTATAAATAAGATGGAGTTATCTTGATAGCGAAAGACATGACAAGACTCAATAATCCAAATAAAAAAGGTGAATATTTTTTTACTATATTTATTTATGTGTATATTTAAATCACATTTATTAATAAAATACAATGAAGTTTTAACTACAGTGTTAGGTGATATACACACATTGTACCTATATCTCACAAGAATCACGTTCAATGCACGTGTCGTGACACTAGTTACTACCTAAATTGAGAGTCAAAAGTCTACTAACTACCCCAATTATATCATCATTCGATAGTTCAAGATCATCTTCCTCACTTATACCTCTCATATTTTCTCCTCATCACTTCTTTATTCACATATTCTCCATTCTCCCTAAGTATGACGTTTTATTACTTGGATATTCATGCAACATATGTCCTCTTCCATGATATTTGTGACATTGAATAGAACAAAAATGTTTAGAAGATTTAGGATTAAAGGTTTTACCTTCCTCTAAAACTTAACCTTTGCCTCTATCTTCTTATGGTCTGGAAGGAGCTTCCACCTCTTTGTTTGACCTTGGCTTCTTGGAGATGGTGTTTGTATGACTTCTTCATGAGTTACTATCTGAAGTTTTTTTACCGTTACAGACAAATCAATTAACTCATCTAAAGTTACATATTATTGTACCTCTGCTACATCAACTATTTTGTATTTAAACCATTTAAAAACCTTGTCATTGTAGCCTCTTCCTCCATGTAGTTAGCTTTGACCATAGCTGTGATGACCTAACTTTTGGTGATTTGTGCGAAATATGTATTTCTATGTGATTATGCCATTTTACCCCCTCCACATGGATGCATTATGGTATTTTTGAGGTGTGGGGATTATTGACACGGTTCCTAATGCTTTTTGATGTGATTTTTGCGAGTTTGTGGTTTTTGGTGGATTGAAAATCTCTATAGTTGACTTCAATCAACATTTATTGATTTGTACGTTGGATGGAAAAACAAACTATGCCAGCAAATCCAAAACATCGATTGTAAGTTGTTAACATAGTTGGTTAATTGTGCCCAAGCGCACACGCAAGTGTACGTAGTCTCACTGAGTAATACAGTAGCATTAAAGAAAGTCAAATATCGATCCCTCAAATACTTGTGTTAAGAAACTATCCAAATCTATATTAACAATTGAGATTAAATTAATGCAATCGTAACCAAAAGAGTTTTGAAAGTTTAAATTAAAAGTAAACTAGAATAGTGCGAGAAAGTGAAGACTTTGAACAATCGATGGATAAAAGTCTGGGGTTAAAGCACTATGAACAATCATACTACACTATTGAACCTTATTTGTTATATTACTTATCTTGGTTGTTGATTCGTAGAGTTTATTGTATGATCATGGTCTCTCAGCCTCTAGCCTTCTACCTAACTAGACGTTACAACTACATAATTGAGAGGGGATGTAATAATCCATTAGATGCATTATGATATCATCCCACGTGTGAACCAAGCAATGATTCTAGGTATATCTTTATCCTAGTCTCTAATTCAAATTCCTTATTTTATAAAAGAATGAGAACCTTACTCTATCTATCCCCACATTCTATCTTCCTATTCCCCCTCTTGAGTTCACAAGGTCGACAATATATGTATTCTAAGGGTCATGACTCCCTATAATATTAATAACAAGAATAAATAAACAACAATTATTATAATAAATCCAAACCAAATTAATTCAAAGCGTAAGTAAACATGTTCTTGCCTTTACCTCCATAAAGGGGGCGTTTAGACGCTAATGGACATAATCGTAATCCAAATCAATGAATACATGATATAATCCATTTAAAATATAAATTAAATAGATATAAACCCTAAAATAAGTGTTTTCCATCCTCACTCCAAAGCTCCAAGACGTCCAAAAGTATCTAACAAAGTGTATAAGTACCCAATTTATAGTGGAGGGATTTTTGTCGTGTATATGACAAGGTGTGTGCCGCGTTACTTTGCCCATGGTAGAGAGGTACACATATCATGGAATGATTCAAGGTATTGAGTGTAATTCTGCCTTTATTATTCCCAGGGATAGAGGAGTGCAGAATGGGTCTATTCCCATACCCTCACAGGAAATTGCACTTTTGACATATAACTCTTTGTCTTGCACTTGTCTTCCATCCTATGCCTTGTTGTGTTGTTTCCCGTCAATTTAAATCTTATGTACCATTCATATATCCTCAAAATAAAATCACCAATCATCCCTCATGATCAAACACCAAGTATTACAGCTCAACATAACACATCATCAAGAACAACGCACTAGAAACTTAAGAACTAGTTTTGCCCTTTTTAATCTTTAACTTATTGTTGACTCTTGGCTTGTTTCAATTGAACTTTGAAAACTATAATAAGTTTTTCCACACATATTTACACAATCACACCAATAGTAACTCATTCAACACATCAGACTCCATCGAGATGAACTAGCACGATACCGAGCTCAAGCTAGTAACACTAGTTTTCTCGTCTAGACTCTAAAGGATCAATTTGAATCTAAAATTGATTGAAAACACCTTTAAACATTGTAAGAGCATACTTAAAAACTTATATAATTATTTATATCATTATTTACTCATTAAGCACACAAGAAGTCCTCAAAACAAGGCTAAACAAGCTAGGATAACAACACTAAGGTGCATAAATCCATCTCAGATCATTGGTGTCACTTTAAAGATTTTATATATCATCTCTACCCACCATTAAAAAGTGTGAAAATAGGTCTTGGGTGTTAATTCTTTGAAAACAATGTTTTCCAAAAATTTAATATCTCCATTAGGTCTAGAGCATCGAATTTAGTGGGGTAGCATAGTTTGTTTGCATACACAAAACTTTGAATTAATCTCAAGGGTTCCGTGGAGACTTGAAATTCTACGTCTCCATAGCTAGTGCGCAACTCAGCTGGTGAAGCCGCTAAAGCACCACTTGGTCACTTTAGCAGCCGTCTACCAGGTGGGCAAGGGCGACTTAGCGTCCTTTGTCCACTTTAGTAGAAGGATCTAAAGCGGCTCTTGTCCGCTTTAGGATAATAGCACGCTAATCACATCGCTAAAGAGATTGCTTTAGTAGTGATTGCTAAAGCTGCCACTTGATCGCGTTAGAGACACCTGGTACATGGGTATAAATAATTTTTTTTCTCGATTTTGTTCACTATTTTCAAGAATTAGAGATTGGGGATCAAATTTTTATGAATTTTCTTCTATTTTTAAGCTTGGGTAAGCTCCAAAATCCTATTTCAACTACTTTTCATCGATTCTTATCATTTAAACTTCGTTAAAACTTATATTTAAAGGTTAAATTTGGGAATTTTGGCCCGTAAGGCCTAAAAATAGTATTTCTTCTATTTAAACCATAATTCCAACCTATTTTAACTTGGGTTTTCTTCTATGAGTTTCTTTTATATTGAAAAATATGTTTTGGACTAAAATTTCAATTTTACCCTTCTTTTTTGAAAACTTATTTTGGGGGTCCTTTTTTACCACAATTTAAAAGTGGTCAATGTGAATATTATTGGGTTTTTTGGACATATAGATTCTATATTTATGTGTTTTAGCTGATTCTTTATCTGTTCATAAGGGGTAAGCTCTAGATTGAAGGCTTTTGGGACTGGTATTTAACGTTTGAGGTAGGTTATGGCTTAACTTTCTTTAGACTTGATTGGGTAGTTTATAATAATACAAAATCATGCTATGGGTATGGGGTTGTATCATGGAAAATATGTTAGGTGATTTATGTGCCCATGTGGGGACCTATGTTGATAATATCTTGTGGTAATAAGACATTATTTGCTATGTGTGACCTTGTGGGCTCTTATATGATATTGTTGTATGGTATTGATATATGTATGCTTGGTTACACTCTTTTTGGTTGGAAAAATCCTAGACGTTTGGAATTATGTGGTATCAATGACATTTTCATACATATTTCATGTGATGGTTTTCTAGATTATATTGGATCATGGATGGTTGGTTGATTTAAGTGGATTTTTGGCTCATATGGTTGGTATATTGATTGGATTTTGGATTTTCTCATTTTGGTTGGTTGTGAGCATTACATCCTCATACCATATTTATTCATGAAATATTAGTACCATTGTGGAATATTACAAATACTGGTTGTTTATGACAGAAAATAAGGCATCTTTTAAAACTCTCTATTGATGGATGTATGGAAGAAGAGATATGGATACTGGTATTAGATATTGGTTGTATGAGAGTTTATGAACCCCCATGGGTCCTACCTCAGGAATTTTTAGCTCGGTAGTTATATACGGATATTGTGCGATGACCTTGTACATCACATCATCATCTTCTTCATCTTCTTTATTTCATTTCATCTATTATGCTTATGTTGTGCTTGTATTTCTGTCATTGACTTGATATGGCCATTTTTTCAATCTTTCTATACTTGTAATTGATGTTTATGTATATCTGTTCTTCTTTTTCCTATATGTATATATTATAAATGTATATAGTAGAATTGTAAGTAGAGATGGCGTGGGCTACCATTTGGAATATTTTCTAATTGTAGGTGACGTGGCTATAGTTTATATTTATATGTGGTATTTTCTAGTTTACTCAATCGACCTATGATACCTACTGACTATAAGTGGACCATACTCATCCCTACTTGCGCTCTTCGATGAAGATCCAGGTACGAGTGTGCCACATGGATAGCTGATTCAGGCGGCATCTGCAGTCTTTGAGGTAGCGATAGACCTATGTATCAGGAGTTGACTAGTAATTTCTCTTATTTAGATAACTTCTTATTTATATTTAGAGGTAGAATTATTCCTTTTGGGTTACCCTATGTAAATTTTGACTTCAAGTTATATTAGTTGGCTCTTACACTATGACACTATATTTTGGGATTTGGTTTGTTATCTTCTATCATATGTTTACTTTTACTATATGTATGTTGTTCAACTCTATTCTAGGGGTCTTGCCTTGGTTTTGGTATTGATTTCTCATTTTATATTAATTTGGTTGATAGTATTACTTGTCAAGGCTTTCCATGACAAATGTCGTCATGACCATTGGTTTTTGGGTCATGATAATTTAGTATCATTGCAACCAAGTTCATACGTTTCAATAGTGTAAGAATGGGGTGTCTAATAGAGTCTCATGGATTGATATGTAGACATCCATATGTAAATTTAAGATACTATAAGATGTCTTTAAGAAACTTTCCTTATTTTGTTCCTTATCGTACGAATCTTTCATACCTTGTGTTCTAAGTCATATTTCACTTTTTTGCATACATATTGAAGAATAGATTTAGTGAGGTAAGAGATTTAGATCCATTATCTAAAGAGAGAGCCAAATCTAGAGGGAGACTTACGAGTCATGGTCGGGCTCGATATGGAGAACGAGCATGAGGATCTGCCCAATCCAAAAATAGCACTAAGGGACTCTCCCCTAAGCTTCTAGATGAGCATCTTAGAGATATAGGTCTTACTCTGGTTCCACAAAGTTTTTCTACCCCAGTCTTAAAGAGGTTACTTATTTACTTGTTGACCTAACTGGAGGGTGCTCGTTTGAGTGCACCAGGTTTTTCTCCAGCTTTGAGTATTGTACCTCCATCCATGCCATAGTCTGCTTATGGTATTCCTCTAGTTTTGAGTATGGATCCTTTTGTTATACCGACATCTACTTATAGTACTCCATAGACCCCGAGTGTAGTTCCTCCTTCTATGTTGGTATATAAGTATGGTATTTCGAGGTTAAAAGTTTATCCTTCTTCTATGATACCTCTTCAAATAGGTTTTTAACTAGTCAGATTTATTATATCTCTTATTGATGTGAGTGCAGCTATGTCTTATGAGAATTAGAGGTTTGAGAGGTTCTCTTATTTGGTCCTCCTAGGTTCGGTGGTGTTGTAAGCGAGGATGCCTATGAGTTCTTGATGAATTGTCATGAGAAGTTGCATAACCTTGATTTGCTTGAGTTAGATAGGGGCACTTATACCACTTACCACTTAAGAGATGCAGCCAGAGATTGGTGGAGGTCACTTATTAATTGTTGACTGTTTAGTGTATTAGAAATACCTGGATCAGTTTAAATAGGCCTTTTTATACAGATTTATGTCTTTTAATTTGAAGGATTAGATGATAGATGAGTTTAATCGCTTAGAGCAGGGCTCCATAACTATTATAGAGTATAAGGCACAATTTTATTCCTTGTCTAAATATTCTTACACTAGTACTGCCACCGAGTATGAGAAGATTTGGAAGTTCATAAAGGGTTTGGATGTTTCTCTTCAGCTTGCTACAACTTAGATAGTAGTGTGTAGGGCATTATTTCAAAGCATTATAGATTATGCAAAGATGACTGAGTCTATTCTTCTAGAATCTTAGGGTGGTGCCAAGAAGGTGTGCCATTTAGGTGAGTTCAAAGGTCACATCTCTTGAGGTAAAAATTCTAGAGGCTTTCGAGGGTATCATGGTAGACTAATGCAAACAGCCTTAGAGAGTTCAGGTAGGGGCCTTTTGGTTTGGGAACTTCAGGTGGTCATTCTAGTTTAGTCATACCTCCTTCCTTTGAGTGGAGGTACAGAGTTTGCTATATGTGTGATGAGATTGGCCATGTGGCCAAGGACTATACGTGTCGTGTCTTTAGAGCTACTCTTAAGTTAGTTGGGAGAGGTAGTGGTTCTACTAGGGTTGCAAGAGACAGAGGTAGTAGTGCCAAAGATGGTGGTCGAGGGACTAACCAATTAGGTGGTGGACATGGTCAGTGCTACCTACCAAGCCAGAGGCAGAGGCTTCTAATGCTATCATCACATGTATCATCCCTATTTGTTTCAGACCTACATCCATGTTATTTGATCTGGGATAGACTTTTACCTATGTGTCTGTATATTTTGCTTTGGGTTTTTATTCAACTTGTAAGCCTCTTAATGTGACTATTTGTTTATTTACCCTGTAGGAGACTCTTTAGTGGTGAACTGGATGTATTTATCTTGTGTTGTGACTTATGTTGGGTGTGAGACTTGGGAATATTTGCTTGTCTTAGATATGGTTCACTTCGACATCATCTTGGATATGGATAGGTTAGATCCTTACTGTGTTGTTCGAGATTTTTATACTAACTAGCTTCATCAGTTGTGTCAAGGATAGGTTGGAAGGGTGTGCTTCATTTGAGCCCCAAGAGAGAGATATTTCCTTTAGGATCGTTATTTGGTTAAGAAAGAAAATTTGTCTTACTTAGCTTATATTCGTGATACTAGTGTTGCTTCACCTTCTTCTTTGGATTCTATTTGAGTGGTCTATGAATTCATGGATGTTTTCCTTACGCATTTGCCTGGTATGCCTCCGAATTGTGATATCTTTGATATTGATGTTGAGTTGGGAACCAAGCCCATTTTTATTCCTCCTTATAGGATGGCCCCAACATAGTTAAAGGAATTAAAGGATCCATAACAGAAGTTATTGGATAAAATATTTACCGACCTAGTGTATCACCTTGGGGTGCGCAAGTCTTATTTGTGAAGAAAAAAGATGGGTTGATATGTATGTGTATTGATTATCTATAGTTGAACAAAGTGATGGTTAAGAATAAGTGTTGTCTTTTTGTATTGATGATTTTTTAGATCAACTTCAGGGTGCTTCAGTGTTTTTGAAGATTGATTTGAGGTTCGGGTGTCATCCATTGAGGATTAGGGCTTTGGGTATACTGAAGATAGCTTTTTGGACTCGATATGATCATTTAAGTTCTTCGACATGTCCATTGGGTTGACCAATGCCCCATCTGCATTGATGGAGTTGATGAACCATGTATTTTGACTGTATCTTAACTCTTTTATCATTGTATTTAATGATGATATCTTGGTTTATTCCAAGAGTGAGGTCGATCATAAAGAGCAGTTGTGGATTGTGCTCCGGAGATTAAGGGATGAGAATTTGTATTCTAAGTACTCTAAGTATGAGTTTTGGTTGGAGTTTGTCTCTTTCTAGGGAAACGTGGTGAACAAGGATGGTATTATGGTCGATCCGACCAAGATTGCAGCAATTCCTAATTGGTCTAATGAAACACCCCAAGTGTTGGTCATTGAGAAATGTCTAAGATTTGAGCTCACTGCTCAGATAATGACTCTCCTTACGTGTCGTAAGGTTTTTATACGAGTCGTATAGACTCAAATCATAGGCCACCCAATGTATGTCTCACACTTTCTTCCCTAACAATGACCAGACTCTACGAGTCGTAGTGACTCTAAAAAAAGTCTTTATGTGCTAATCATAGGGTGACCAGTGAGTTACCCAAATGGTTTTATCTTGGATACAACTTAGACCCTACAAGTCATAGGGTCACTTGACGAGTTGTATAAGGTGAAGTTATAGGGTCAACAGTGTGTGTGTTCCCTAGAAACTATCTCGGCTACAACTCATGGAGATGAGTCATAATGTGACCTTACGAGTCGTATAGTGACCCATAGTCACTGGCGACAATATTTCAACTTTTAATTAAGGGTACTATGGATATTTCCCCTTTTCCCCACTTGTGACCCATGACCATAAAACACCTTTGGGGTATTATTTTCACCCTTTACAAATCAAAACACATTTTCTTCTTTCTCAAGTTCTCTCAAGCAAAAAGTACCTAGGGTTTCTAAAGGTTGGCCATCTAGAACTTTAAAGGCTGAATTCTCTCTGTAATCTTTGATTTTTCAGGCATGAAAAACATGTGTTTTACATGGTTAAATTGTATAGATTTGAATGTGGGTTTTGATGTGCTTGAGGGTTTTGACATGGTTGATTCTTAAATTATTTTTTGATGATTTATTATGTGTTATTTATGCTTTATTAATGGCTTTGAACTTATGGGGTGCATGGGAATGGTGAATAAACTAAAGAGTCAAGGTATTCCCCCAAATTGTGGGGTGCATGGGAATGGTGAATAAACTAAGGAGTCAAGGCATCCCCCCAAATTGATGTTTTAAAGTAAGGAGTCAAGGTATTCCCAGTGGACAGAAACTGGAAACTCATGCTTTTCTATATGAGGGTTGGTCATGGTGACCATATACTTTTGGGGTACATGAAATCCTCTGAGTTTATACTTGTATATATGTTTCATGGAAGGCGAAGGGTACACAGAAGCCTCTACCACTGTGATATCTACATTTTATGTGACTACATATACTGGGACCCATTCAGGGGTAATACTGGACCCATACAGCCCGTGGGTGGATTATAACAATAAAGCTACACAAACTAAGGTTAAAGATTTGTAATACATGCTAAACCCAGTTCCCTTTCCCGGTATGGTATATATGTATATATGTATATATGCATGTGATTGCATATGGTTATTTACTTTGGTTTTGAGTAATTGGATTACTTTATCCTTATTTCTAAGTAAATGTAGCATTCACTCGCTAACCTATCTTCAAGCGTTGTATCCCCATGCGGTGCAGGAATCTGCCATACTATCACACCTCATGTTCAATGAATTAGTGATTCGAGGATAGTTTGAGTCAGACTGAAGTGGTGAGCTTTTATTCTTCAAAAGGCCTATTTCATGTTATGGTTTATCTTATACTTTTATTATTCCCTTGATATATTTTTTTGGCTATGGTTGGAGGCATATCTCGACTATATATTCTTGCATATTATTTAGAGGCTTTATGTGGACAACTGTAGGCTTGTGTAATGGATAATTATGATATAGATTTAGGTTATTATTTTGGTTGGTTGGCTATTGGGTGGATTGACTTGGACGGGTTGGTCTCGGACGTAGACTTATCCCAAAGTCATTACATTTTACAATACTCTATATTGTTATATTTTTGAAATTCATCCGACTCAGGGTATATGTTGGTTGGCTGGATTGGATATCGGGGGTGGTCTTTGGTCCTGGTTGGACTTAAGATGTCCATTACGACAAGGCCCAGGTTCAGGTCGTGCCAATTGATTTTAGAGGAGGCTTACTATTTTGGGTATTTCATTCATCTAAGAATGATTAAGATGTACCGTGATTTAAGAAAGCATTACCGATGGGGTGGTATAAGGAAGTATGTAGTAGATTTTGTAACTCATCGCCTATGTTGCCAACGGGTGAAGGCCGAGCATTTGAGACCTAGAGGTTTGCTTCAGAGGTTCCCAATTCCCGAGTGAAAATGGAAATAAATTACTATGAACTTTTTGACTGGGTTGCCCCATACTTCTCATGGTTTTAATAGTGTTTGGGTCATCATGGATCGATGAGCAAGTCCGCTTATTTTATTTTGGTTTAGGTTTATTTTAGTGTTGAGGGGTTAGCCCATATCTATATTTAAGATATAGTCTGTCTTCATGGTGTGCCGATGTTTGTCATCTCTAATCGAGGTTCAGTGTTCACATCCTAATTTTGGAAAACTTTTTAGGAGGAGTTGGGCACTCAGACGATCTTAGAATAACATTTTACCCCCAGAACGACAGTCAATTGAAGCGAGCTATTCATGTTTTGGAGGTTATACTTTGTACTTGCATAATAGACTTTGGTGGTCAGTGGGAGCAGCACTTAGCTTCAACGGAGTTTATGTAAAATAATAGCTTCGATTATAGTATTGAGATAGCTCCATTCGAGGTACTTTATGGTAGGTGTTTTTGCTCTGCAGTTAGTTGGTTTGAGATTTTTTAGAGTAGACCTCGAGGTACAAACTTGCTTCTTGAGTCTTTGGATAAAGTTTGGGTGATTCAGGATACACCACAAGCAGCTCAGAGTAGGTAAAAGTTCTATACAGATCGTAGGCTTCGTGTCTTGAAGTTCAATGTTGAAGATTGAGTCTTTCTTTGTGTGTCACCCATGAAGGGTGTAATGAGGTTTGGAAAGAGGGGTAAGCTTAGCCCCAGGTATATTAGACCTTTTAAGTTCTTTTGGACTATTATCGATGTGGCTTATGAGTTGGTATTGCCCCCAGATTTGTCAGTTGTTCATCAAGTTTATCATGTCTTCATGCTTTGGCGTTACATTCCAGATAAATCTCATGTTATTTATTGGGATTCAGTTCAGTTGGATGAGCAGTTGTCTTTTATTGAGAAGTTTGTCACTATTTTAGGCA
Organism: Capsicum chinense; assembly: GCA_026120095.1. NCBI lineage: Eukaryota > Viridiplantae > Streptophyta > Magnoliopsida > Solanales > Solanaceae > Capsicum > Capsicum chinense. The sequence goes on from JAPEIP010000009.1 coordinate 126,384,329, forward strand.
GGGATGTTAGACGGTTGCATTCTAGAGATATTCTAATGTTTATGGTCCCGTGGAGTCATCGACCTATATATGAGGCTACTTGGGAGGTCAAGTCTGATATGTATGGTACTTATCCCTAACTTTTGGCAGATTCAGATATATCTATTGTCCTTAGTTCAAAGACGAACTAGATTCATAGTCGTGGATAATGTAATGACCTAACTTTTGATAATTTGAGTGAAATATCTATTCCAATGTGGTTTGGCCATTTTACCTCTTCTCGTGGTTGTATTATGATATTTTTAGGGCGTGGGAATGAATGGCATGGTACCTAATGCTTTTCGATGTGACTTATGCGAGTTTATGTTTTTTTGGTGGCTTGAAAAGCCCTATAATTGACTTCAGTCAATATTTATTGATTTATGCATTGGATGGTAAAATAGACTGCGCCAGCGAATTCGGAACATCAATTTTAAATTTGTAACATGGTGGGTATGACTTTACAACTTTTATATCTCATTTTGGCCCTTCATTTGAAAAGTGTTAAAATAGGTCTCGAGTGTCAATTTTGTAAGAACAATATTTTTTGAAAATCTGATATCGCCATTGAGTCTAAATCAAATTTAGTGGGGTAGCATAGTTCTTTTACATAATCGCATCTCCAGATGAGTCTCGAGGGGTCCACAAAGACTTGGAATTCCAAGTCTCCACAGTTGGTGCAGTAATTAGTTAGTCCAGCCGCTAAAGTGCCACTTTGGCTGCTTTAGTGACTTGCTCTAAAGTATTAATTGGTCACTTTAGCGACTGGCTACCAGCTGGGCAAGGGCGTGGTTGGTGCTATTCTATTCCTGTCAGTTCGAAGTCAGAGGCTTCCGATGTCATCATTATAAGTATTATCCCTATTTATTTTAGATATACATCTATGTTATTTGATCCGAGATTAACTTTCTCCTATGTGCCAACATATTTTGCTTAAGGTTTTAATTCTTCTTATGAGCCTTTTGATGTGCCTATTCGTGTATCTACACCATTAAAAGACTCTTTAGTGGTGGATCGAGTGTACCGATCTTATGTCGTGACTTTGGTTGGAGTGATTCTTGAGTAGATTTGCTTATCTTAGATATGGTTGACTTCGATGTCATCTTGGGTTTGGATTGGTTGGCTATTTACCAAGTTATCTGATATGTCATCGAAACACGGCACTTTCGAGACTTAGAACCATGAAATTATGCTTGAACTTAGGTCATTTTAGTAGATATGATGTGTTTTTGTGGTTATTGAACATAAAACAGGTCAATATAAGTGTTAGACAAAAACTAAAAGAAAACGACCTAAAAAGACCAAAGTTGCAGAAGGTACGAGTCTCCTCATGAGTCGTAACACCTCATACGATTCGTAGGCTGACTAGTAAGCACAACAGAAACCAAGGCCAAGAAGAAAAGCTAAGTATTGAGAAGATATGACTAAGCATCTGAGTTGTAAGCTAAGGATACGGGTCATATCATAAAATCATACAAAGATCAAAACCCAAGGAAGCAAATCAGAGTTGAAGTATCAGAAGAATACAAGTCAAAAGTCTTAGTACGACACGTATGGATAAGTCGTAAGCAGTCTAGTATCTAAAGAGTGAATAAAAAAAATTCCATGTGGATACGATTGAAGGCCACAAGTTGTACGATCAAGGTATGACTCATGCGCAGGAGTCGTAAGCAGAACAGAAAGTTGAAGCCTAGAAGACCAGACACTGTAGTGGATATGAGAAGCATGGTATGACTCGTAAGAAGGTGGTACGAGTGGATGAGCAAGTCGTACCTTGTACGGATATAACTTAACCATTTTCATTTTATTAGGATTTCTAAGTATTTTTTAGATACTATAAATACCTTAGGATTTGTCTTTATCAACTTACTTTGACGTACTTTTACAAACTTTACAATTACTATTTAGATTTTAAGATTTTATACAATAGAAGACTTACGATTTTATTCGTCCTATTCTTTTGCAATTAATTACATGTTTTCTTCATTGATAATCATGGATTCTTGCATGAACATGAGTGGCTAATCTCCCTGACTAGGGTTGTGGGAACCCAGGTGGATTAGCTACGTAAATAAAGTGGGTGATTCATCTATTATAGGGTTTATACATATATCTTTATCTTCTTCACAATAATTGACCTCAGTGCTACTGCAGAAGCTTGGGGATACTCTATATTTGTAAACATCCTCATAAGGGAGTTTATGATTGGAAAAAGAGGATTAAGATAGTAATTTGAGATTCACCTCCATCATATCATTCTGTTATCTTATCTAATCACATGTGACTTGAAAGATAAAAGTGAACTGAAGTCATAAACAAGGAGCAATATAAGGTGATGCCCTGAGACTCACAAGGTAACGGGCGAGATTTATCAACACGTTCACAAGACGGTTGGTAATACCTATCTTGTTGACTTTACAAGCAGAGAAGTAGAATAGGTGGATTGAACACAAGAATTTAATGGAGTTGAGAAGCCAGGGAAACACAAGCCTAGAGTTTGTCTCCTATTGTTTACAACTTAAAGCATTCAAGATTCAGTTACTAGTCACTGATAATTCTAATTTCCCCCATTTACTTTCTGCACTACTCGTAAATTACTCAAGTTAAGCAATTCTTCAACGTTTTCCCTGTGGGATCGACCCCAACCTAGTTGGGTTACTATATTTGGCATCGACCATAACATACTTGTCTTGGAGTTTAGTTTTACCCCAGCCATTGCCGGGGAAGACGATTCGAGTACTTAATTAATTTGGTGAAGTTAGCGGTTTGCATTTTCTATTTTTGATTTGGCATACACTGGTGTATATCAAACACTAGGAGAAGAGGCAATACCTTACTCCCTTTTGATCCAAAGCCAGAAAGAATTCTTCAAACACTAAGAAGAATGTCGGGACAAGTTCATGATGGGGATCAAGACCTTTCACCTCTTGATCCTAACGCAGAACTCCCGCGTGCTCTAGTTTATCCATAGAATATTGTAGATTTATAAAACCAAATAACTAATAGCTACAGTTGAGAAAGAGAAAAGAGCAGCCGAAGAGGCCCGATTAGCTGCAGAGGCTGGGTTAGCCCAGCAAGGAGGACTAGCCAGGCCTAGAAAAGTAGCTGAGCATTGAGACAAAGTTCAGAGAGGCAGAGCTCCATTGATTCCTACATATCTTAACTTACACCCATGTGATGATGAAGAAAATATAGGTTATGCTATTCCAGCTGAGACAGGAGCCATTATTTCTCCTACTTTACCCCCTAATGTGAAGTTTGATATTACAAGTGCCATAATCTAATTGTTGAACTTGAAGGGTGTATTTTTGGGATCAGCTACTGATGATGCAAACATGTATCTTTCTAATTTTACTGGGATCTGCACATCATATACTATTCTAGGGGGTAGATCAGGAAACTTTGAAATTGAGGTTGTTCACATTTTAATTAACACGTAAAGTCTTACTATGGTTAGGGGAACTTCCAAGAGGATCAATAACTACTTGGTATAAGTTGCATAAATAGTTTCTAAATAGATTTTTCCCTCCTGTACGGATGTTGCAGTTGAAAGGTGAGATCTATAACTTCATACTGTTACCTACAGAATCCTTATATGAGGCATGGTTTAGATTCAAGAAGAGGCTTAGCATAGTACCGAATCATAAAATCAAAGGATTAAATTTGTTAGAAATCTTCTATAGATAATTGAATGTTAGTTTGAGAGCAATGTTAGATACGATTTCGAGAGGTGCATTCATATATCTTCAATAGGATATTGTGTGGGATATGTTGGATGATATTTTAGTGACTAATAGAGGTTGGCATACCAGAGATGCAGAACATGGTATAGGTCATATGTTATTACTGTTGCCAATGATTATGGAGCTGGTCATGATTTGGTATTACAAGAGGTTCCACAGCTTCGAAATGTTATTGGGTCACTTACAAAATAGATTGCAACACTGAGTGCTGAGAAAGTGGATGCAGTTGCGGCATAGGGATCTACTACTAGAACCTTTGAGATTGAATCTAAAGAAAAAGCGAAGTATCTTTATCATAGGTTGTCAGATTTTCGAGCACAAGGGCAAGGGAATTAAGGTCGGAACTATTATAATGATAGATACAGAGATAGAAGTAGAGAGAGATATAGTGATTGGCGATGAAAAGATGACTACAAGGAGAAGTGAAAAATATATTCCACCAGGTAATTGTGATTCAAAATCCAGGGTAGAGGCACTATTATCGAAATTAGTCAAGGGGCAAGAAAGTCAAGAAAGTTGCCATAAGGATATCAAGGCAGACCTATTAAGGATAAACCAAAAATTTGAGTCACATGCTACAGCAATCAAGCAGTTGGTGCAATAATTTGGTCAGATATCATCCATAGTAAATCAAACACAGCCTGGCACTCTCCCAAGTAATACGGTGGCTAATCAAAAGAATGATGCCCATGCCATTACCACTCGAAGTGGTAAATCCACCATAGACTCACCTGTACCAGTTGGAGATGAGCAAAATAATGATGATAATCCTGTTGATGTGGATAGTAGTAGCATGTAAGATAAAGGAAAAGATAAGGCAGCGGAGCCTATTTTGAAGCCTATCCCACACCTCATCCTCCATTTCCTCAAAGGTTGAAAAAAAATAAGAAGATTGTAAATATCAAAAGTTTTTTGTCAATGCTAAAAGATTTTCCAGTCAACATCCCACTTAAAGAGCATTGGAGCAAATATGCAAAATTTATGAAAGATGTAATCACCAAGAAGAGGTCAGTCAGTTATGAGACAGTTGACAATATTCATTATTGCGGTGTCATAGCTACTAAGTCATTAGTGAAGAAGAAAGAGGATCCTGGTGCTTTCGCTATACCTTGCACCATTGGATCTTCCAACTTTGCTCATGCATTATCTGATTTGGGTATTAGCATCAACCTCGATCCATTTACGGTGTTTAGACAGTTAGGGTTGGAAGCTCCTAAACCAACCACCATGAGATTAGTGATGGCAAACAAGAGAGTAAAATAACCAGTTGGTATTCTATATGATGTATTGGTAAAGGTGGATTTTTTTATGTTTCCTGCAAATTTTGTGATATTAGACTGCGAAGTGGACTTCCAAGTCACAATTATTTTGGAAAGACCATTCTTAGCTACAAAAAGGACGTTGATTGATTTGGAGCTAGGAAATCTGGTGTTGAGACTCAATGATGCACAGGTGGTGTTCAATGTTTGAAAATCCATGAATCAACCTAATGAGTTAAGAGTGGTATCAATGATTGATGTGTATGATGATGAAACGGATTTATTCTATGATGTTAATTCTATTACTTTTTGGGATGATGGTTCTGATATTGTTGTTCCTATTGAAGAAAGGTTGGGTGTTGAAGTGCTAGCAGCAGTAATCATGAACTTTGATAGTAATGGTATTTAGGAGTATGATGAGATGGTATGTGCACTTTATGGAAGTGGTTCTACATTTAAGCACCAAATAAGCTTGATTTGAATTTAAAGAGTAGAACTACTCCACCTTTTCAACCATCCATTAAAGAACCACCGGTCTTAGAGCCTTCTCATTTATGATATGCATTTTTGGGGGAAACAACACTTTATTGGTAATAATTGCAGTCGATTTGATTGACTCAAAAGTGGAAGTACTGTTATTAGTATTACAGATATTCAAGAGGGTCGTTGGATGATCCATTGCAGATGTTATGGGTATTCCTCACGGTCTTTGTACTTATAAAATTCAACTTGAACCAGAGTGTATTCTAAATCTAGAACATCAGCATTGACTTAATCCTCCTATGCAGGAGGTAGTGAAGAAAGAGATATCAAATAGTTCGATGATGGTATAGTATATGCCATTACTGACAGAAAGTAGGTCAGTCCGGTATAATGTGTTTCGAAGAAAGGCGAGATTACTGTCGTGCCTAATGAGAAAAATATGCTAGTGCCAATCAGGCCAGTCACAGGGTGGAGAGTATGCATGAATTATAGAAAATTGAATGCATGGACTCAGAAGGACCATTTTCCCATGCCCTTCATGGACCATATGTTAGATGGGTTAGTGGGCAGAGGATGGTACTATTTTCTTGATGAGTATTAAGGCTGCAATCAAATCACTATTATGATTAAAGATCAAATGAAGACTACCTTCACATGTCCTTATGGGACTTTTGTATTTAGACATGTGCCATTCGGGCTATGTAATGCTTCAGCTGCATTTAAGAGATGTATGTATCCATTTATCTCTGATATGATAGAAGACACCATCGAAATGTTTATGGATGATTTTTTTAGTCGTTAGTGATTCTTTTGATGATTGCTTTATGCACTTGAAAAATGCTCTTAGAAGGTGTGAAGAATACAACTTGGTACTTAATTAGGAAAAGAGCCATTTTATGGTCAAAGAAGGTATAATGCTTGGACACAAAATTTCAAAAAGGGGTATTAAGGTAGATAGAGCTAAGATTGAAGTGATTAAGAAATTACCTCCACCAATTTCTGTGAAGTGTGTTCGTAGCTTTTTGGGACATGCTGGGTTTTATAGGTGATTCATCAAAGATTCCTCCAAGATGACCAACCGTCTTTGTAGGCTTCTTGAGAAAGAGGTGAAATTTCAGTTTACTGAAGCATGTTTGAAGGCTTTTGAGTGTCTGAAAAAGAAGTTAATGATTGATCCTATCATTGTGTCCCCAAATTGGTCCTTGTTATTTGAAGTTATGTGTGATGCAAGTAGATTGGCCTTAAGGTATGTACTAGGTCAATGAAAATAAAATATCCTTCATCCTATCTACTATGCTAGCAAGACACTAAATCCTGCTCAAAATAACTACACAGTGACTGAACAAGAGTTGCTGGCAGTGTTTTTACGTTTGAGAAGTTTAGGTCTTATTTTACTAGGACGAAGGTGATTATGCACACTGATCATGCAGCATTACAGTACTTAATGGCGAAAAAAGATGCAAAGCCTAGACTGATTAGGTGGGTATTATTGCTTTAAGAATTTGATTTCGAGGTCAAGAAGAGAAAAGGCATTGAGAATCAAGTTACAAATCATTTGTCTAGGCTTGAGAAGGAAGCTATGCAGAATGTTGAAGATAGGCTAGAGATTGATGACAATTTTCCAGATGAGTAGTTGTTGGATGCTTCCCAAGATCTAATTCCATGGTTTGCAGACTATGCAAATTATCTAGCCAGTGATCTAATCCCAAAAGATCTTTCCTTTTATCAAAGAAAAAAGTTTATACATAAGGTAAGGAAATTTTTCAGGGATGATCCTTATTTATTTAGAATATATACGGATGGAATTATTTGTAGATGTATACCTGAGGTAGAGATGATAAGCATACTTGAGGTTTGTCATTTTTCGCCAGTTGAGGCTCATCATGGAGGACCCCGTACAGCCCACAAAAACTTACAATGTGGGTATTATTGGCCAACAATCAACAAAGATACACATGATTTTCCTTATTCTTGTAATCAATGCCAATACCAAGGTAATATCTCTAGACTCCATAAACTACCTATGACTCCTATTTTAGAATTAGAATTGTTTGATGTATGGGTTATAGATTTTATGGGACCTTTTGTGAGTTTATTTGGCATGAAGTATATACTTGTGGCTGTGGATTATGTATCCAAATGGGTGGAAGCAGTTGCGCTCCCCAATAATAAAGCACGTAGTGTCACTATATTCCTGAAAAAAATTATCTTTTCTCAGATTTGGCACACCACGAGCTATCATTAATGAAGGTGGGTCATATTTTTGTAATCGTTTATTCAAAAGTCTGCTTGAGAAGTACGGAGTGAAACACAAGGTGGCAACACCTTATCATCCGTAGACTAGTGGACAAGTTGAGGTGTCCAATAGAGAAATAAAGTTCATCTTGGCGAAGACAGTAAATGCCAATAGGACTGATTTGTCATAAAAGTTAGATGATGCATTATGGTCTTACCGAACAACATTCAAAACTCCAATTGGTACTTTACCTTATTAGCTAGTGTATATAAAGTCATGTCACTTGCCTGTTGAGCTTAAACATAAAGCATTTTGGGCCTTGAAGAAGCTTAATTTTGAGTGGCAAGATGCAGCCAAGTAAATATTGAACAAGATGAATGAGTTGGATGCATTTCAACTCCAGACTTATGAAAAATCTGTACTTTATGAAGAAAATATGAAGTTGTATCATGATGGAAAAATTGAGAAAAGAATCTTTGAAAAAGGTGAATAGGTATTGCTCAACAACTCAAGGCTTCGCTTGTTTCCAGGTAAGTTAAAGTCTAGATGGTATGGTCCCTTTGCGGCGCTAAGAGTGATCCCGTATAGTGCTTTAGAATTGAAGCAGGATGGTGAAGCCTCGTTCAAGGTGATTGGGTAAAATGCAAAGCACTAAATGGGTAACACTAAGGAAATAAATTTGATTCTTGAGATGGACCTTGGTGAAGTCTGAGTAACCAAGGTAATTACGTAATACAAGCGCTTCATAGAAGGAAACCCATGAGGCTAGTTGGTGAAATTTGAGTATACAACTTAGCCACATTGTGCTGCGACATTAAATCAAGTGTTGCATGGGAGGCAACCCATATTATGAATTTATTAATAGTGTAATATGTTTGTTCAGTATGCAGGGCTAAAGATTGCAGAAAAATCCAAAAGATCAAGAAGATAGGTCATACGAACTATTCATGAGTTGTATCTTAATGGTACGACTCATGAGTAAGAGTCGTAAGGACCTGGGAGACTATACAGATTCAGGAAAAAGTGTTTGGAGTCATTACAACTCGCTGAATGAGTCGAAGCTTTAAGGCATCTCTCGTAACATTGGGTCATATCCACTCTAGAACCCAGGAAAGGTTCTAGGTTTTTACAAGCAAAATATAAGACCCATAAGCCTATGTACGAGTCGTACACATGACTAGTACCCAAGATTATCATGTCAAGGTTTCAGGTAAACCCAGCCCAGGCCTTGATTTAAAAGGAAAAAGGGCACCCGATACGGGCACCCAAAATTATAATCATTTTCAAAACCAAAATACCTCCATTTTTGGTCGAATTTCAAGCTTCCAAGGCACGAAATCACTTTGAATCACACACCAACTTTCTTGAATTCTCTCACATTGCACGAATTGGGCAAAAATTTGGGGAAGAAAAGTTGAAATTGGGCAAAGCTGAGCTCAACCAAACAAGTAAGTTTTCAAACTCAAACTTTTTACATTTCAAGTTGAAATTGCAAATGTGAGTTATTTTCAAATTTTTTTAAGTTAAATTTACTTGAGTATTGCAATATGAACCCTAGCTCTTAGGATTTTAGTTGAAATAGGTAGTGGGGAAGAACTTAAAATGTTGTGCTATAATTGTGCGGTTTTGAACTGATTTGGAATGGAAATGCCTTACAGTGTTAAGGATAATTTGGGAAATTTGAATTAGAGTCACTTGTAAAGTTAAACTTTTATGTTGTAGTGGAAACGAGACTACTTACGACTCATACCCACAAGTAACGAGGTCTTAATAAGACTCGTACGCATTGACAACATAGAAGTCTAACCAATTTTCAAATCTAGTATGGGTACGACTTACCTAAACGAGTCGTACCCAACCCATACGATTCATACACTTAGGTCTTAAGGACTTGGGAAGAGATCATATTTTAAACTTTTGTTTATGACCTACTTACGGGAGTTGGTAATGAGTCTTACTTGGCTTACGACTCGTTAGGAGGACTTGTAAGCAGGCTAGTGAACACCCATGTAGACACTGAGTATCAACGACTCGGTCATACGAGTTGTACAAAGTCGATACGACTAGTACCCCTACTCGTACCCTGAACAGAACCGGCACACTACTATTTATTTTTTGATTTTTGCTTTCTATTCTTTATTTACTTATTAATTAATGTATAGTTTTAGGTACCATGCCTCCAAAAGGTGTTTCTTATTCCAAACAAGCGGCCAAGAAGGGAAACAAAAAGGCACCGTCTACTAGTTCTGAATCCACTAAGCCATCCAGTAGTAGCGGTGACATAGTTGAGTTCCTAATAAAAGGACAAGCTGACCAAAGGGGCAAAATACCTACTCAAGGAAAGAAAGTAGCAATCCCTGAGGACACACCTTTATAGTGAATAAGGACAAAGAACTCAAATACCTCCCTTCCTCATTCACCTCAACCTTCGAAGGTAAAAGATGTTGTCAAATTGAGTTCTGGAAGGTAAGTTTAGATAATGCAGAAGATGTTGACGTGCCACCTATTGATGTGCATCACCTTCTCCTTACCATCACACATGCACTCATGCCCATCATTAAACGGTGGGGGTACCCCGGTATATAGGCTACATATATTGTTGGCCTAAGCAGACTCCGAAATGGAAAAATCAAATGGTTCTTTTATCTTGAGAGATACTTGATTACTACTAGTATGGCAGATTTGCCCAGGTTTGACGATCAGTTCAGGCAGTACAGGTTTGAGTGGATGACCAGAGCGTTCGGTAGGTATATTCCTGCGCTACTCAGGGAGTTTTATGTGGTGTACAACAAAGAGTTGTAGCGACAGTATCCATAGGGACAACTATGGAGATGTGGTGACACCATTGCCTAGTTATTCATTCAGGGTGTGGGGGTTGAGGTCTCTCCATGCACTATTGCCAGATTTTGTATGGACTGGATTATTAGCCTTCGGTAAACACTAGTAAAATGGATTATCATCTGGAGGAAATAAAAAAATTACTCAGAATTAGACAAGATTGGATGAGAAACTGGGTTATTTTCGGTGGATTGCTAGTCGAATAACGTCAAATGTTGAGAATGCAGTATGTGTAGTTGGTGGACCGGGTGTCACCTCACAAAAAATAAAGAAAAATACTCTTAATTTTGAGGCCAAGGCATGGTGAATGTTGGCCTGACACAGGCTTTATCCTACTACTAGGGATAACATATTGTGTCCAGTCTGGGCAGCGGAGAAAGTGGGATTCATAGCCAACACGAGTTTGATGTAGGAGAGTTTCTAGCTCGAGAGATAAGAGATTGAGTTGTTGGGGTGAGAAGTCACTATTGGCATACCCATGCATGATTACACAGCTATGTTTGGTTGCGGAAGTGCAGGAACTCCTGAGTATCAATGAGATGATAGAGGCCACAATACTACAGACTTAGGCCTGATCAGAGACACAGCCAATCCATTGGTTAGGAAGGTGAAGCAAAGAGTCAATTCACTTGTTGAGATATATAGGAGCCAGATTAAGGCTACCAAGATTCTTGAGGCTATAGAGATAGGTGGATACACTGAGACCGCATAGACATCAGCTATAAAAGGTACATTTAGTACCCCTCCTCCAACTTAATCTGTACCACCTCGCCCGAGAGGTATGCCTTTTGGTTTTATATTGATTTCATAGACCATGTGGACCGAGGTGATTAGGATATTGGTCGTGTTGGAGACAAAGGTCCAGAATATAGAAAGGGACGTAAAGCCCTGGGTTGATTCTCAGTTGGCACACATGGATAAACGGGTGCAGCAGAGATTGGATGCATTTGAGCTGAAGATGCCTCGGTAGTTGAGTAGCGACCAAACCCCAAAAATTATGGAGTTAAAGTCCGAGGTGGTTGATATTAAGAGTATGTCACAGAGTTATATGATAAACTGATTATCCCGAAGCCCGTGGATGAGAAAGTTATGCCCACGATCTATGTTGAGGATATTTGGGCTATTCTACACCCGATAGATGAGAGAAGGGAAAGAAAGAAGAGGAAGCATGAGGAAAAAATACTATGAAGAAGGCTAAGGCAGATAGCCTACAGGATAAGAAGGACCGACAGGTGAGGGTCCGTGAGATGGTTGCTGGAGCCAGTAGTTCGACACAACCAGTTATTCATATTGAGGAAGGCTATAGACCCATCGATCGATATACCATTGAGCGCACCGGCTACCACTTGTATCATTGTTGTTAACCTAGTCCCCACAGTTGATGCGACTCATGATAATAATGTTGGGACCCAATATGTGGGCCCATGTACTAATATTGTATAAGTCAGAGCCTTGAATGTGCAGGTATGTTCCCATTCCCTTGCACTTCATTTTTTACATGCAGTGATGATAGTGTATATGATTTAAGTTAGGGGTGGAGGTATACCAAGTTGGGGAGTACCGAGTCATCACAGGCAATGTTTGCCATGTTTTGAAGTTTGTGGCCACATTCTAAAAATTTGAAAAACTGGCATGTCTTATTTATGTTTTTACCATCATTCTTATATTTGTTGTTGCTTTTTGTGCTAGGAATTGCTGAAATAGGAGGAGAACTAGTATCTGTGGCAATAGACCTTATTTTGAATGATTATGCTAAAAAATGATTTTATTTGAAATATTTCTATGCTGAAAAATTAATACCTATACTAAGGTTTTGTGTTAACTGTATGATCGTGTATGTGTGTAAGACGACTGCGAATCTGATAATGGCATTAGTATTAGGAATAGAACAACTAGGGAGAAATTTGGCATAGCTGAATAGATAGTGCTTAACAATGTAAACCTGTGTGAGTGTATGTGAGGCTCTACTAAGTTCCTTGTGTATCAAAATCTAGAACATGCTCAGTTGCTTTTACCTAGGTCTAGGATAGTCGAGTAGGAGATGATCATAGGCCATTTTTGTTGAATGTCCACTTGAGCCTAAATACCCAAACCAAATGAAAGAATCTTTTTTTATCTAAATATTTGAGCCTTAATTGACCAATTTTGTTGTTTACACCTATTTTGCCAGTCCGTTTGTACAATGAACCTGTATTGGCCCTTGTCCAAACATTGTGCAGCTTAACTCAAGAAAATTGCCTAAGTTGAGGGTGGCTATTATAGTGGTGCATAGAAAAAATGAATGTGAAGAAAGAAGTGCACAACAAAAAAATGAAAAAAGACAAGTGTAATGAAAATAAAAGAAAACAAAAGAAAAAGAAAAATAAAGTGAGAAAAAGAAAATTGCACCTGGTCCAAGATATATGTGCTTTAAAATAAAAAGGGAGACATAAGGGTGGAAATAAAATAAAAAGATAGAGTGGAAAATAAGTGGACCCCGAAAAATGCATAGTGTCGAGAAGGCTTAGTCACTAAATAAATCCCAAAAGGATACATTACCATCCCCTAACCTATGTTACAAGCCAAATAAAGTCCTTTGGTGATCCTACCTCGACTGCCTGAAAGCCTAGAAGAGAGCATATAGGCAAGCCTATGGTTCTATATACCCGAGTAAAACTTCTTTATGAGCGAGAGCATTGTTTGACATATCCCTAAATGAATTGTTAATCTTAGATGAGAGTGAAAAGTGATTTTTTATTATGAGCGCACATGAGATATGTTGTTAGATTGCTAGATTGTTCGGCGAATGTGATTTGTAAATTCTCAATTATTTGTTACTAATGTAATGCCATCATCGGATTCTTTTTTGTCATTCTATGTACCCAGTCATATACACAATTATTTGTTGAAAAGTTAAAATTAGGAGGGGGAATAAAAATTTAAAAAATTGAATTGAAAGTTCACTGCCATAAGTATCTTAGGATCTTTCTATTAAAGCATCGTTGTTTTGTGACAATTTTGAGTTTTAATTTTGCCTAAGGACACGCAAACTTCTAAGTTGAGGGTGTTGATGTGTCATTGAAACACGACATATTCGATGCTTAAAACTATGAAATTATGCTTGAACTTAGGTCATTTTAGTAGATATGATGTGCTTTTGTGGTTATTGCAAGTAAAATAGGTCAATATAAGTGTTGGACTGAAACTGGAAGAAAAAAAATAGAGTTGCAGAAGGTACGAGTCTCCCCACGAGTCTTCAAAACCTCATACGACTCATGAAGATCCCCGACAATGGCGCCAAAATTTAATGTCACCAAAAACTAACCTCCAAAAAAAGTATGTTGCAGTCTATGCCAAATATAGTAACCCAACTAGGTTGGGATCGATCCCACAGGGAAAACATTGAATAATTGCTTAACTTGATGTAATTCACGAGCAGTACGGAAAGTAAATAAAGGAAATTGGAATTATCATTGACTAATAATCGAATCTTGAATATTTTGAGTTGTAAGCAATAGGAGATGAACACTAGGTTTGTGTTTTCGTGGCTTCTCAACTCCGTAAATTTCTCGTGTTAAATCCACATATTCTAATGCTCTGCATGTAAAGTCAACAAGATAGGTATTACCAACCATCTTGTGAAGTGATGATAAATCTCATCCATTACCTTGTGATCTCAGGGCATCGCTTTATTGCTCTTTGCTTATGACTTCAGTTCATTTACACCTTTTGAGTCTCAAGTGATTAGATAAGATAATGGAATGGTATGATGAAGGTGAATCTCAAATTACTATCTTAATCCTCTTTTCGCAATCACAAACTCCCTTGTGAGGATGATTGCAAATACAGGTTATCCCCAAGCTTCTGCAGTAGCTCTGAGGCCAATTTTTATGAAGAATATTAAGATACATACATAAATGCTAGAATAGATGATTCTCTCACATCCTTTACGTAGCTAATCCACCAGGGTTCCCACAACCCTAGTCAGGGAGATTAGCCTCTCGTGTTCATGTAAGAATCCATAATTATCAATGAAGAAAACATGTAATTAATTCAATAAGAATAGGATGACTACAATCCCAAGTTTTCAATTGAATAAAAACCCAACATCTCAAGAGTAATTGTAAAGTATGTAAAACTATGTCGAAGTAAGTTAAAGTAAGCAACCTAATTAAAGATAAACCCTAAGGTATTTATAGTATCTCAAAAATACCTAGAAATCCTAATAAAATGGAAAAGGTAAAGTTATGTCGGCACAAGTTACGACTCGCTCATCCACTCATACCATCTTCTTATGAGTTGTACCATGCCTCTCGTATCCACTCTAGTGTCTAGTCTTCTACGCTTTAACTTTTTGTTCTGCTTATAAATCCCGCTCACGATTCATACCTTAATTATATGACTCGTGGCCTTCAATCGTATCCACCTATGACTTCTTTCTTTCAGTCTTTGGACACTAGTCTGCTTACGGCTTGTCCATACGAGTTGTACTTAAACTTCTGACTTTTATTCTTCTGACACTTCAACTCTGATTTGCTTCCTTGGGTTTTATTATATGTATGATTGTATGATATGACCCATATCCTCAGCTTACGACTCGGATGCTCAGTCGTTTCTTCTTAATACTTAGTTTTTCTTCCTAGCCTTGGTTTTTGTTGTGTTTACGAGTCAGCCTACGAGTTGTATGAGATTTTGATGACTCGTGAGAAGGCTTGTACCTTCTACAACTTTGGTCTTTTCTGGTCTTTTTTTTCCAATTTTAGTCCAAAACTTTTATTGACCTGTTTTACCTACAATAACCATAAAAGCAAATCATATGTACTAAAATGACCTAAGTTCAAGCATAATTTCATGATTTTAAGCATTGAAAGTGCCATTTTCCACGACACATCAACACCCTCAACTTAGAATTTTGCGTGTCCTTAGGCAAAATAAAGACTCAATTCAATTTTTAACACATTTATTCCCCCTCCTAATTCAATTTTGACTTATAAGCACAATAAAAACAAAGGACAAGAAGAAAAGCTAAGCATTGAGAAGATACGACTGATCATCCAAGTCGTCAACTTAGGATATGAGTTATATTATGAAATCGTACACAGAGCAGAACCCAAGAAAGCAAATCAGAGTTGAAGTGTCAAAAGAATATAAGTTAAAAGTCTTAGTACGACTCGAATAGATAAGATATAAGTAAAGCAATATCCAAAGAGTAAAAGAAAGAAATCCTAGGTGGATACGATTGAAGGCCACGAGTCGTATGATCAAGGTACGATTCAAGAGTAGGAGTTGTAAGCAGCACAAAAAGTTGAAGCATGAAAGACCAGACATTAGAGTGGATATGGGAGGCATGGTACGACTCGTAAAAAGATGGTACGAGTAGATGAGAGATTCATATCTCGTGCCGACATAACTTTACCTTTTCCATTTTTATTAGGATTTCTAAGTATTTTTAAGATATTATAAATACCTTAGGGTTTACCTTTTATTAACTTACTTCGACGTACTTTTACCTACTTTACAATTACTCTTGAGATTTTGGGATTTCATTCATTTTTTCTTGTGCAATAATTACATGTTTTCTTTATTGATAATCATGGATTCTTACATAAATATGAGCATCTAATCTCCCTGACTAGGGTTGTGGAAATCTAGCCGGATTAGTTACATAAAGAAAGCGGGAGATTCATCTATTCTAGTGTTTATACATATATCTTAATCTTCTTCACAAAAATTGACCTTAGAGCTACTGCAGAATCTTAGGGATAGCTAGTATTTACAAATGTCCTCACAAGGGAGTTTGTGATTGGGAAAAGAGAATTAAAAGAGTAATTTAAGATTCACCTCCATAATACCATTCCATCATCTCATCTAATCACTTAAGACTTAAAAGGTAAAAGTGAACTAAAATCATAAACAAAGATCAATAAGGCGACCCCCTGAGACTCACAAGGTAACGGGTAAGATTTATCAACATGTTCAAAAGATGGTTGGTAATACCTATCTTGTCAACTTTACACGCAGAGCAGCAAAATAGGTGGATTGAATATGAGAAATTTATGAAGTTGAAAAACCAGGGTGAACACGAGCCTTATGTTCGTCTCCTATTGTTTACAACTCAAAGTATTCAAGATTCGGTTACTAGTCATTGATAATTCCAATTTCCCACCATTGAATTTCCACACTAATCATGAATTAGATTAAGTTAAATAATCATTCAATGTTTTCCCTGCAGGATCGACCCCAACCTAGTTGGGTTACTATATTTGGCATCGACCGTAGCATAATTTTTTGGAGGTTAGTTTTGGGCGAAATCATTGTCCAAGATTGTTATGCTATGATCGTGACTTAGCTTAATCTGGTGTGCAGAAAATAGCTTGGATGGGTGTACTTTATTCGGGTCCCAAAAGAGTCATATCTTTCCTTCAGGCTCATCATTTGGTTGAGAAGGGATGTTTATCTAATTTGGCTCATATTTATGATACTAGTATTATTTCACCTCCTTCTTTGATTTTGTTCGAGTATTCCATGAATTCATAGATTTTTTCCCTATGGATTTGCTTGGTGTGCCTTTGTATCAATGATATCGACTTGGTATTAATGTTGAGTCGAGCCCCAAGCCTATTTCTATTCCTCCTTATAGGATGGCCCATAAAGTTAACGAAATTGAAAGATCAATTGCAAGAGTTATTGGATAAGGGATTTATCTGACCTAGTGTATCACCTTGGGGTGCACCTATCTTATTTGTGAAAAAAAAGGATGGGTTGATGCATATGTGTATTTATTATCAACAGTTGAATAAAGTAATGGTTAAGAATAAGTATCCCCTTTCTCGTATTAATGAGTTATTCAATCAAATTTAGGGTACTTTCATGTTTTCAAAAATTGATTTGAGGTTTGGGTATCGCCCATTGAGGATTAGGACTTTAGATATCCCAAAGTCCTTTGGGATGACCAATGCCCAGCCGCATTCATGGAGTTGATGAATCGGGTATTTCGATCATATCTTAACACTTATGTTATTGTATTTATAGATGATATCATGGTTTATTCCAAGAGTGATTCCAATTATGAAGAGTATTTATGGATTGTGCTCCAGAGATTAAGGGATGAGAAGTTATAAGCTAAGTTCTCTAAGTGTGAGTTATAATTGGAGTCGCTCTCTTTATTGGGTCACGTGGTGACCAAGAATGGTAATATGGTTGATCCTACCAAGATTGCAGCAGTTCGTGATTGCGCCAAGCCTATTTCTCATATCGTGATTCAGAGTTTTATTGGTTTACCAGGTTACTATCGGCATTTTGTCAAGGGTTTTTTATTTATCACATCCTGATTAACCAAGTTGACTTAGAAGAAGATTTCTTTTCAATGGTCCGATTCTTATGAGGCGAACTTTAAAAAGCTTAAGGATTTGTTAACTTCAGTTTTAATCTTGACCCTGCCCAAGAAAGGCATGGGTTTTACCATTTTCTATGATACTTCTGGTGTTGAGTTAGGTGATGTGTTAATGTAGGAAGGAATATTAATTGCTTATGTTTCTCGTCAGTTGAATCCCCGTAAGAGAAATTACCTTACCCATGATTTGGAGTTATGTACGGTTGTTTTTTCCTTAAAGTTGTGGAGGCACTACTTGTGTGGAGTATATTGTGAGATTTTCTCGGGCCATTAGAATACTTCGGTACTTTTCACCCAGCGAGATCTTAATATGAGGCAGTGTCGTTGGCTTGAGTTACTTTAGGATTATAACTTTACTATTCTCCATCATCTGGGCAAGGCTAATGTGGTTGTGGATGCCTTAAGCTGAAAGTCAACTAGCATGGGTATCTTGGCATATCTTTTGACTCAAGAGATGCCTTTGACCTTAGAGGTTCTGCCTTTGGCTAACCAGGTGGTTATATTTCTACACCTAGGTGTATTTTAGCCTTTGCAAAGGCTAGGTCTTTTGTGTTAGAGCAGATTCGAGCTCATCAATTTATTGATATTCTGTTGAGAGTTATTCAGGGTAAGGTGTTGAATGGTGAGACTAAGGAAGCCTCACTTGATTCAGATGGTGGTTTGAGGATTAGAGGTCGAGTTTATATGCCAATAGTGGGAGATTGGATTAGATTGATCTTGGAGAATGCTCACTGTTCCAGATATTCCATTCAACTGGGAGTAACTAAGATGTAACATGATTTGAGGCAACTGGATTTTGCAGTTTTTTCGTATGTTACCAACAGATGAAAGTCGAGCATTAAAGACCTAGTGGTTTGCTGCAAAGGTTACCCATTCCCGAGTGAAAATGGGAATGGATTACTATAGACCATATGACCAGGTTGCCTCATACTTCTTGTGGTTCTGATAGTGTTTGGATCATCATGGATCGATTGACAAAGTCTGCTCATTTCATTCTAGTTTAGGTTTCTTTCAGTGTTGAGAGATTGGCCCATATCTATATTTGGGAGATTGTTTGTCTTCACGGTGTAACAGGTCTATTAACTCAGATCGAGGTTTAGTGTTCACATCCTAATTTTGGAAGACTTTTTAGGAGGAGCTGATAACCCGGGATGATCTTAGAATAATATTTAACCCCCAAATCAACGGTCAGTCGAAGAGGACTATTCAAGTTTTGAAGAATATGCTCCACGCTTGTATGATGGACTATGGTAGTCAGTGGGAGCAGTACTTAACTTTGGCGGAGTTTGCATATAATAAAAATAGCTACCATTCAAGTATTGAGATGGCCCCATTTGAGGCATTGAATGGTAGGCGTTGTCGCTCCCTAGTTAGTTAGTTTGAGGTTTTTGAGATTAGACCTTGAGACATGAACTTGCTACGTGAGTCTTTGGATAGAGTTTGGGTCATTTAGGATACACTTTAAGCAGCTTAGAGTAGGCAAAAGTGCTATGCAAATTGTGGGCTTTATGCCTTAAGGTTCAATGTTAGTGAACGTGTCTTTCTTCGTGTGTTTCCCATGAAGGGTGTGATAAAGTTTGGAAAGAGGCGCAAGCTTAGCCTCATGTATATTGAACCTTTTGAGATCCTTCGGACTATTGGTGATGTGGCTTATGAGTTGGCATTGCCCCCAAATTTGTCAACTTTTCATGCAATTTTTTGTCTCCATGCTTCGGTGTTACATTCCAGATGAGTCTCATATCATTCTTTAAGATTCAGTTCAGTTAGATGAGCAGTTGTCTTTTGTTGAGGATCTTGTCTCCATTTTAGCCAAGGATGTTAGATGATTACATTCTAGTGATATTATAGTAGTTAAGGTCCAACGGAGTCAGCAACGTATAGATGTGGCTACTTAGGATATGAAACTGATTTGCGTGGTAGTTATCCCTAATTTTTTGCTCATTTAGGTATTTTTATTGCGGAGGAACTAGATTCTTAGTGGTGGGTGATGTAATGACCTGACTTTTGGTGACTTGTTGAAATATTTATTTATGTGTTATTTGACCATTTTATTCCTCCTCGTGGTTGCATTATGGTATTTTGGAGGAGTTGGAATAATTGGGAAAGTTCTCAATGCTTTTCAATGTGATTTGTGTGAGTTTGTGATTTTTGGTAGCTTGAAAAGCCCTATAGTTGATTTCGGTCAATATTTATTGATATGTGCGTCAGATGGAAAAACGGGCTATGCTAACAAATCCAAAACATCGATTTTAGGCTTGTAACATGGTTGGTGTGGCTTTGTGGGTTTTATATCTCATTTCTATATCTTATTTCGACCCTTTATTCAAAAAGTGTAAAAATAGGTCTTGGGTGTCAATTCTGTGAAAACAACATTTTTAAAAAATTTGATATTGCCATTGAGTCCGAAGTGTCGAATTTAATAGGGTAGCATAGTTTGTTTGTGTACTTGGGACTTTGGATGAATTCCGAAGGGTTTGCGGAGACTTGGAATTCCAAGTCTCCATAGCTGGTGCAGCCGCTAAAGCGCCACTCTGGCCACTTTAGCGGCGTTTTTACTTGGTTGATTTAACGGTCAGCAACCACC
>JAPEIP010000009.1:126412457-126426719 GCA_026120095.1 Capsicum chinense
ATTCAATCATAACGAAGAGAGTAATGATATAAGTGAATTAACACATCATAAATTCAAAAACCCATAGCAATAGAGAGTATACTACAAGGTTTCCATAAACCTAACAAATAAAATTAGCTACTCATGAATAAAATGGAAATCACAATAGAAATATTCATCATACCAAAACTTAGAACGATCTTGGTGGAGAAGATGAATAACGAAAATAAGAGAGAAAAATGTTTTTCTCTCTTTCTCCTCAAGCTAAGCCGTTTTTTCTCCTTTTTGAAATAATACAGAATAATGAATAATCCTTAAAAATTCAGCCATAAGGCTTTTAATAACATCTTTCTCTAATAAAATGCTACTGCATCCTTAACTATTTAAAAATATTGAGTTTGCCCGGAAAAAAGTTCCCATATATCACATTCAGTCCAAAAGTTGCTTTCCTTTTATGTGAAGTTTCCTTTGCTATCCACAGGTCCCCAAAGTGTCGTAATCCTCCTCATTAGTACCTGAAAAGCATGCTAATCACATAGGTCAGCTCACTTAACTAAAAATAGACAAAGTGCAAGAATTATATATTTTATCCTCAAAATTTAGCTAAAACATGGGTAAGTTATGGTGCTTAGACGTATAAATACGCCCAACATCAAGTATAGGAGTAAAAGAAAAGAAATGTAGTATAATGAACTGATGTTAACATAATATATATATTCAATGTGGAACAAAATTGAGCTTGCTAGACTGGTCCAACCAATACAAAAGTGATTATATAAGTGGATAAAAATCTAGCTAGATTATTGCAACTACAGTTGGCGGCGCGTCTTTCATTTGGACATTTCTGGAAAAGTACATGCACGTCTCATTTAAAAGTTTCAAATATATAAGTTGACGAGACATACATTGATTTCGAAATATTTATTGCATCATAAAATTATCAAAATACACTTGGTAGTCATTTAATATGGAACAAAAAGATATTTATAAAAAATTTCTACCATGTATAATTCAATTACAAAGGTCTAAATAAAAATATTATTAAAATAATAAATGAGGATAAACTAATAAATATAAGAAAAAAGCAATATGCATGTGTAACCATTTTATTGCACCGTAAAATTACCGAAATACCCTTGGGGTATAAAAAAATAAGTAATTTAATAAGGAACAAAAAGATATTTATAAAAAATTACTACCATGTATAATTCAATTATAAAGATCTAAATAAAAATATTATTAAAATAATAAATGAGGACAAAACTAATAAATATAAGAAAAAAGCAATATGCATGTGTAACTATTTTATTGCACCATAAAGATGAGGACAAAACTAATAAATATAAGGAAAAAATAATATTCATGTGTAATCATTTTATTACACCATAAAATTAGCGAAATACCCTTGATAGTCATTTAATAAGGAACAAAAAGATATTTATCAAAAAAATACTACCATGTATAATTCAATTACAAAGGTTCAAATAAAAATATTATTAAAATACTACATGAGGACAAAACCAATAAATATAAGAAAAAAATAATATGCATGTGTAACCATTTTATTGTACCATAAAAATGACAACAAAACTAATAAATATAAGAAAAGAACCATATGCATGTGTAACCATTTTATTTACTACTATATATAAGTGAAGGTTGGGTAACTAAAATTATCAAAATACCGTTGGTAGTCAGCCCAACCTTCACTTATTGCACCATAAAATTATCGAAATACCCTTGGTAGTCATTTAATAAGGATCAAAAAAATATTACTACTATATATAAGTGAAGGTTGGGGTGACTAAAATTATCGAAATACCCTTGGTAGTCAGCCCAACCTTCACTTATTGCACTATAAAATTACCGAAATACTCTTGGTAGTCATTTAATAAGGAACAAAATGATATTTATAAGAAAAATACTACCATGTATAATTCAATTACAAAGGTTTAAATAAAAATATTATTAAAATAATACCTAAATTATCGAAATACCCTTAGTAGTCACCCCAACCTTCACTTATTGCATCATAAAATTACTGAAATACCCTTGATAGTCATTTAATAAGGAACACAAAGATATTTATAAAAAAATACTACCATGTAAAATTCAATTAGAATGGTCTAAATAAAAATATTATTAAAATAATACATGAGGACAATACTATTAAATATAAGAAAAAAGCAATATGCATGTGTAACCAATTTATTGCACCATAAAAATGAGGACAAAACTAATAAATATAAGAAAAAAAATCATATGTATATGTAACCATTTTATTTACTACTATATATAAGTGAAGGTTGGGGTGACTAAAATTATCGAAATGCACTTGGTAATCACCCCAACCTTCACTTATATATATATAGATAGATAGATAGATAGATAGATAGATATAAGTATGGTAAAAAAAAATATAATAATAATAATAAATAAATTGAATAGAAATAGAAATAATAGTAGTAATAGTAATAGTAAAAGAAATAAGAAAGAAAGAGAATAAAATGGTTGAAATATAAGTATCAAAGTATCCACAAAAGACAAATTAGTAGTACTACCAAACCTTTGCTTCTATATTAGTAGACTAGATAATGAAGGGCCCGTTTACGAGCCCAATATTAAAATTTTAAATATAGGAAAAAAGACATTGTGTAGCCTTTTTAAAAAGTATAAATAACATAAATACCAATCCTTTAAGAAGTAATTACACTCTCTCCCATTTTTTAATTACTTTACTTTCTCTCTTGATTAATATACATAAGATAGCCGACATGTATATAGCAGCCTGTGTATATGTGAATTTGTTGTTACCGTTAAAAATGGAAATAATTGATTACCTTCCTTTAAGGACGTAATTTTTGCAGCCAATTAATTAAGTGGATTACTGCATTCCTTAAATTATGTAACAACTATTGAAATTCAAATTTTGAATTATACCAATACATTAAAAATAAATCAGACGAAAAAACACAAAAAAAAAAACAAGTACCTATTTGTCGATCGTTTGGAAGAAAAAAATTAATTGAAATTCAAGATAATGAATATTGTTATTCTTTTGAGGTACTCTAGTCAATGGAGAATCGAAACAGAAAGATGTTTTTTTTTTTGCTATTCTTTTAGGTATTGTTGTCACGGGATCGATGTTTTTTTTTAGGTTGATTTCGTCAATTTTTGCAGACAAAAAAGAGGTATTGTTTTTAACAGAAACAAATTTTTTCAAGCAAAAAGAGGTATTATTTTTTGTTTTGTTACGAAATTTGTTTACTTAAATTTGTGTGAATATTAGAATGACATTAAATTTTATTTTGCAGAGATTATTTTCATGTTGAGCACATGAAATTGTCTTTTTTCGAATTGGATTAATTGATGTCCTAAATTTGTAAATTGCAGGGAAACAATTTTATGTTATATACATAGCAATGTCGTCTATTATTCACATATACATTCACTGTGTTTTGTATATGCATAGAATAACAATTTGGTATTACGTTGTTTGCATTCACAACTGATTAACAGGTTGCAACATATATACTTTATTGAGTTGGAATGTATATTTTATATCTTATGTTGTATATGGATTTTTTTTCTCTGTATAATCGATTTGTACATCCAAAATTTAAAAATTTTTAAATTGTTATTACTAGTAATCATATTATGATTGTCTATTTCAGCTATGTCCTCCAATGTTACAATAAGAATTGTAAATGGATGTCGAAAGAATCTAGTTATAAAAAAAAATTGAATCTTTTTTTTATTCAGGTCAAGGCTTCTTCAACCTATATCTACTCAGTTTATGATTCTGGAAGAAGATACATCGTCGACCTCGAAAGTGGATCGTGCATCTGTGGGAGGTTTTAAAAAGACGAGATTCATTGTCCTTACGCTATTGTCATCTTGAAGTCAAAACATGTTAAAGAATTTAGGTCATACTGCTGCGTTAATAAGTGTATTCAAAGTATAGTACCGTCTACTTACTTTACTATTGAAACTGGTGTTAATATGTATTTATATACATATCTATTATGTATTTGTCCAACTACAAAATGTTGTTATGAAAATACATGTTCATCATCGAAAGTTAACATACAATTGAGCACACAAAACAATTGCCTGTAAAACTTATGTATATTATAATATTTTGTTATGTATATATGATTTGTGGTTAAATTTGTGGTTGCTAATGTGTACTCTATATGAATTTGTCATTCATTCACCTATGTTATCATGTGCTCATTAGAATACGTTAATTCTGACAAAAAATTAGTAGTTAACCTTCCTTATAATATATATGCATATTTATTCATAAATTCTATGTATATGTAGACATATACATACGTTCAGTTTGTATTGTTGCTAATTAATGATGAAAGTATTTTCTATGTATATTTAAATTCATACATAGCAAAGTGTTTTGTATATTGTTTACCCTGAAATTTTCAATTCATAGACACAACAATTTCTTTATCCCACAATAATTCAGTACATATACACAACAATTTCTATATTTCAACAATTTAGTTTATACACACAGCAATTATATATATATATATATATATACACACACCTTCTGCGTGAATTTTTTTTCATACATATCTTTTAAAAATGTGTGTGTGTCTGTGTATATAATGGAGTTTCTGAAAAAAAATGTCATCAAAAGAAGAGATTGAATCAAATATGATTGAGAATTCAAAATTGATAGCTAATAGAAAGTTGCTCCTTGATTATAGGCATCTTTCAAGGAATGAAATTTGTAAATAGATAATAGTAAAGTAATGTATATATACTTTTAGAGAGAGAAATTGAAAAAGTGAGATTTTTGTAATATGTTTTGAGAGTTGGTATTTTGTGTAATAAGTGATACTTAAGTTGTGGCTTTATGTAATTTTTAGTTTTAAAGAAGAATGGCCCAAGTTTGGGCATATGGACATATAATATCCAGTCGGGTAAAAAAATATCACTTTATGGCCTACGTAGTCCATATAATCCATATATAATATTGATACAGTCTATATACAATACTGATACAGTCTATTCAACTTGGACAATTCAGCCCTTTTAAAGATATTTCAATTTTTTTTTTGCTATAAATTTTTTAACTGGTCAAATATTCTGCTTTTTTTATTTTTTAGAAATAATAATTAAATTATATAAAAACGATATAATTGTTAAATAGAATATGTATCTATATAAGATATATGTATAAAAATTGTATAGTTCTATCAAATATGAATGTGTATTAAATATATATAAAAAATATATAGAAAGTGTATGAAAATTATATAATTGTTGTATAAAATGTGTAAAAAAATGTCCAGTTATTGTATAAATTGTGTATCAAAATTGTATAATTTTCGTATAAAATATTTATATGTATAAGATTTGTATAGAAACTGTATAGAAAGTGTATAGAAATGGTATAGAACAAGCCATTAAATTGAAATGGTTAGAAAGTGAAATTTACTTTCATGGTCATTTTCATGGAAATAGTTTAATTTGAAGTGTCGTTTCTGTCCTTTCCCCTTAAATATAGTTATAGCTATTTAATTAGTTTTTTCAAAAAAAAAAATCATTAATATTTTTGAATAAAACACAATAGAAAATGTAAGTAGGAGTCACAATATATATTAAAATATAACTTCTTATTTTTTACAAACTAAATAATATCTTATAACTTATTTAAGGTTTCATAATTAACATTAAAATGTCATATATTCTAATACTTATTTTAACATCTGCTCAAACACATATTCTTAGATTAAACAACTAATTGTGAGGCTTTTCTTTTCTACTTTATTTAAAAATTATACAAGAGGATAGATTAAAATTATAAATATCTATTTATTAACATTTTATAAAGAATCATACGAAACAATAAAGGATATTAATTCATACATAAATTGATTTTAATTATATTTAGATTCATTTTTTGGGTGTTTAATAAACAAAAAATAAGGATCTACCAGATGAACATTTTAATGAATCATAGTATTAAAGGATTGTCTTTATGTCATGTCTTATATACGTTAAAAATAGGAGACCAATTTAATATAGTAAGTATGAAATTACTTTTTAAGTGATTTTTCTACCTGATGAGGAAATTACTACCTCAAATAAAGAGAATCAAAAGAATTAATAAAAGTTATCATGATATATATTGTAGAAATTTATAACATTTTGATTCGACATCAAATTTAAGATATATGGAAAAACTTCGCAATGTTTTAAATTATCTTTAAAATAAATAAACCTTAAATAGAAGAGTATACCTTTGTGGACTTTTTGACAAATAAATAAAATTCAACATGACTAAAATATTAATAATGTTATTGAGTACTAACCAAATAAAAAAGGTCAATTCTTTTTTAGAACTGATTTTAAAAAATATATATTATTTGAACTGAAACGTAGGATGTATAATTGATAATGGAAAAATTATTATCATCACGTAATATATATTTCACTTTTTCAAGTTTGTTCGGATTGTAAACACATTCAAGTATATCCAAATAGATGTACCGTAACATTCTAGAATTAAATTTGTAAATCAAATTAAATTTTTAATCATCTAAATAATATTATCTTAATTGATTCAAATCGTTTCAAAAAATCAAGTTAGTCTAATTTGTGCACAAACTTGATCTCAAATCTTATAAATATTTTATACGTTTTTTTTAGAATTAAATTTCATATTCTTTTATGAAAGTTTTCTAAGTATACAATAACATAGTTACATTTTTTTCTAAATATTTCTATTCTAATAAAACAAAAGTGAAAATTTCAAATCCTAAAAAAGAATTGAACTTTAGATAATATCTCATCAAAATAGATTAATTATTAATATACAAAACATATTTTAAAAATTATGCTTGAAAAATATGGGCCCACCTTAAATGAGACATCATTAGGACACACTTGGTATTTTGGGAAAAATGTTTGACTATTTTGTCATTTTAAAATTTATGATCAACTTTTAAGACTATATAATAGAAACAAATATTCTAAAGTATTTATCAAATGACAATTTTACTCTTGATCATCCTCCAACTCACTCTTTTATATAGTAATAAATAGAATATTATGGCATTCTATAGCTTGTATTTTCATTTGTGTAATATTATGGCATTCTATAGCTTGTATTTGCATTTGTATAATTTTTACTTCCAGTTATTTGTAAATATTATGGCATTCTATAGCTTGTATTTTCATTTGTTTAATATCATGACAATCTATATCTTGTATTTTAATTTGTACAAAAATATTCTAATAGTAAAAAAAACTTAAATAATTTATATATTTGAAAATAATATAAATATTTCTAAATTATAATCATTAATAATTAAAAATTTGAAAGGTGTAACATAAATTGAACAAAGAAAATTTTATTTTTTTCATTTACAAATATCATTAACAGATTGACATTTTATTCTTTTAAAAATATTTGTACAATTTGATTTTAGTAAATTTTACACATATCTCGACATGCTTACCACTATTTACCTAAAATTTCAACTTTTTATAAATTTTAAAATAAATCACTTTTTAGACATTGAAGATACATATAATTAATTTTAGATACATATAACAAATACGTTTAATTAGTAAACTAATTTCCTTAATTTAAGGCATGTAACGGCTAAATTTCTATTAATATAGCAAATAATATAACTAATATTGGTAAAGGATCAATTAAATCCCACAAAAACAGGTCATTTGTTTCTGATTCCAATTTTTTTAACAAATTATCTTTCATTATCAATTTTGTTTTCAGATAAAACGATTGTGTTTTTTTTTTAGATTTTGTTTGAGGTACTTGCAATTAACATTTCCGTGTTGTTACGTCATTCTGGCGTTTGGATTAACGATATAAAGTACGAGGGTTATAAGAGTGATGGAATCGTTATTAATGAACATGTAACATATGAGAAATTTATGGTAAAATGGTAAACTAAAACGGTTTAATTTGATGTACGTGTATCCAATCCAAATTAGTTGTTCCGTATATTATATGTGACTTATATGTTTCTTCCACCTAATTTATTTGTATGTTTCTTTCAATTAATAAATTACGGTTAATCCATTAGATATACGTTGTTATATATTAGGACGACGAAAGAGGTTACGTTTGAAGGAAATTGATTCTTTATCTTATTCTTTTGGTTAGGTCAAGTCACATGGTTCATCTTAACTCTTTTTTAAGAAAAAAATCAGAACTCCTTATTTGAATAGGTTAATTTTGTTGTTTTACACCTATAATTTTTATAAAATAACAATAGATACATACATCTACATTGACACAAAACAATAAATACAAATTGTATTAAATGTATTTTTTGTTTTACACCTACAATTTTTATAAAATAATAAGAGATACATACACACACATTAACACAAAACTATAGATACAAATTATATAAAATGTATCAGTTGTTTTACACATATCTTTTAAACCTACAATTTTTATAAAATAACAATAGATATATGCACCCACATTAGCACAGTTACACCCACATTAACACGGAACCATAGATATAAATCATATAAAATGTATTAGTTATTTTACACCTATGTTTTACACCTCCAAATTATACTAAAAATTCATAGATACATAGACCTACATTAGCACAGAACCCTAGATACAAATTATATAAAATGTATCTTTTGTTTTACAGAATAAAATTTTTGGTAAATACATAAACATAGCACCAAAGATACAAGATAATGAAAAAGTATCATGTATGAGGAAATATGTATCTCAACATAATATTGTCCAGATCTGAATGTGCTTTTCATGTAATTTCTTTTTTCTTAACCTTTTTTGGCATGTTTTCACGCAATTTATGCATCATAGATGTATCGTTTTTATACTTGGATCTATTTTCATTAAAACCATCAGAATCTTGCTAAAAAATATCAAGAACAAAGTTTACAACTTCTTCGTACTATTTGATATTGTCTAATTGAGAGATTCCAAAACTAAAAGATGATACCAAATCTCTATTCATTATGTAAAATCAAGCAATATGAACTGAAAAAATGATAATCAAATAATTAATTCAACAATGAAATCGAAATAAAACTTTGTAGAAAACGAAATCAAAAAATTGATTTTTGATAGAAATTGAAAGATATGATAAAAAGAAAGTGAATATGATTTTAGGAAAAAATTTTATCTTGATTCAAAATTTTGAAATCGTGCAAGAAAACTAATGGAAACCGCTGTAGAAATTCAGGCGTGAAAATAACAGGAACTAGTGTTAAATTTGGTAAAGAAGACCACAGTTGTTGGGAGTTATAATATGTATCTCACCTATTGTTTTCTAAACAAAGGTAAAAATATTAAATATTGGGAGGGCAAAATGGCTCGATGGACCCTTGTACTATGTCCATTTTGTAATGTGAATACTCCTACTTACATGTTTGTCAACTGGACCCTTAAACCTACTCAAAAACATTTTTTAAACCCTTTGACCATTGACCAGCCTTATGTGGCATTTGTTTTGCTGACTCAATAAAAATGTGTGGTTTCATGATCTTTAAAGGACGTGAAGTTGTGAATTACTTTTAAAAAATAATTAAAATCAAAAGAAAAAATAATTAAAAGGCAAAATCAAAAGGAAAAATAATTAAAATCCACCATGTTCATCTTCCTCCTTACATAGTTCCACACTAGTTCACCATCTCTCATTCTCCAAAAAATGCAATTCTTCTTCCTCTTCAAAATGCTGCATAATTTTCTTGAAAATTCAATGCAAAATTTCTCCTCCGAAAAGCAGAAAACAAAGGGAGAACACAAAATGTGCATTCAAATCTGCTGCTTCTTTTAAGTCGCACCCAGTTTCATGTGACAGAGGAGCATTTAATAAGACAGAAAGTCCTCCACAACCAAACTCGAGTTTTGAGACCTGGCAAAAGATTAACTAATGATTTAACACATTTTGTCGGTCAGACGCGGCGGCGCCGGAATTCGCAATTGGTGGCACAACATTCAATTGTAAATTGATGGCGATTGGCTCAACACATTTTGAGGATTTTTGGTGAGGTAAGCTCGTGGGTGGCTGCCGCTTCTTTTGTTGTCACACCGATAGCGATGTTCGAGATGAAAAAGAAAGAGTGGAGAGATGGAGAAGAGAGTGACCACTATCATTTTTTTTTAATTCTCAATTTAAAATTTTTATTTTTTTAATATTGAATTTCTTATGTGGCATTTTAAAAATGATGTGAAATTTAATGTAGTATTTAAAATGACGTGGAAGGTGACGTGGAAGCTGACATGGGGCGAGTGTGTTACACTCACAAAAAAAGTCTTTAAAATGTTGTTTCTTAGTTAGTTCAAGGGTCCAGATGACAAACATATAAGTGGGAGTATTCATATTACAAAATGAATATAGTACAAGAGTCAATCGAGCCATTTTGCCTATTAGGAGATTTGTAAATTTTTAAAAGTGAAGTTTTTTTTGGTAATTTAGAAACTAAAGCTGTTGAATTATGATTTTTTTGCTTTATTTTATATTATTGGGCCCGTGATGTCACAACTAGTCTCTCCCTATGTATATAATATATAGTGAACCGGCTTTCGACGAGGTTTCTCTCTTCCGTGATCTGCTCTATTTTCCCAAATACATTACTTAGGGGTCGTTTGGTAGAGTGTATTGAAAAATATAATGCGTGCATTAGTTGATGTGTATTACTAGTAACTTGTTTGGTACGTCTTTTTGTCAATGTATAACTAATGCAATGCAAGCATTAGTTATACACTCTATTGTGTTTTGAAGTATATATTAGTAATACACTTTATTTTCTATGTATTAGTAATACAAAAATTTTAAACACATACATTAACTTATTAAATGACCTTAATACCTCTCAATTTTCCTCTCAAAACATTTCATTATTCCTTTTTCCTCCATTTTAATTTACAATAGTGAATCTTTTCAAAACTTTTCAAAATTTATTTTTCCACTATTTTAATTTACAACAATAAATAATTAATTTAAATAATTGTAATATATTTTTGCTTTGCTTAGAGGGTTTTTAAAAAGGTAAAAAAAATTGAGACTATTTCTTAATTTTATGTTTTATATTTGATTTTTGTTTCGACTATATTAATTTGTCAGCATAACATTTCATATGCAAAGGCAAATATCTTGTAATTAATCCTAAACCTGTATATACTAGTTCAACAATACTAATTATATTTAAGATGACAAAAAAATTTCATTACAAAAAAATATACAAAATCAAAGAAGAGTATATTTGTAAATAAATATTTATTTTATAAAAATTATGTAAGGTATATTATTTTTTATAAATCAAACCTAATAATATATAAAAATAATACAAATATAACTATATTTTTCATTATTGTTATGCAACGTACCAAACACCTTGACGTGTCCAAATACATCACTTTAGGTTTTCCGATAGCAGAGGAGAGAAAAAGTTGTGGATTAATAATATCTATTAGTATTTTTTTATATGTATGTTCCCATTGCTGGTTGATTTCATATCATTTATTTGCCAAGTTTTCTGATCTTTCGGAATTCGCTAATTGGGATTCTGTGGTTTATTTTTGCAATCGTCAAGCGATAGGGTTTTCTGCGTCGGGGTATGAAATTGACGTTTTGAAGCAAAGAGCTTTAAGGTGGTCGGTCTGTTTGAATTCAATATTGATTTTGTTTTTCCGATATTGAAGATGAAGATTGGGATTTTGTACTTTGTCCTGTAGGTCTTGAATTGGAAGAGGCACATACCTGTACATGGTCATGAGTGTTTGGATTTTGATTGCCGAGGTTTGATATAATAACAAAATAAAATAAAATAAAGAAGTTTTGAAGTTTGTTGACTTTGAAGGCTGGGTGCCAATCAGTCTCGGCAGAGACCGTCGTCGGCTGGGCCGGCCGGTGGTTCGGGAATATGGTTTTTCCTGCGCCCTAGTCCACCACAGCCTTACTCTCTCCAATACCTTCCTCAAATGGATTTTGTCAGCCGCCATGCCTCTGACCACCAAACACCTTCTGAATCCACATCCTCCTATTCTGCTCCATCCTCTCATGCCTCTGAAGAGCCCGAATACTTGGCCCGTTACATGGTCGTTAAACACTCATGGCGAGGTCGATACAAAAGGATTTTTTGCATATCAAATTTCACTTTGATTACACTGGATCCAGCTACATTATCAGTCACTAACTCCTACGATGTTGGGAGTGATTATGATGGTGCCGCTCCTATTATTGGGAGGGATGACAATTCAAATGAGTTTACTGTAAGTGTGAGGACTGATGGCCGTGGCAAGTTCAAGGCAATGAAGTTTTCGTCCAAGTATAGAGCAAGCATTTTGACAGAGTTGCATAGAATAAGGTGGAATAAGCGAGGAGTCGTGGGAGAGTTCCCTGTTTTGCATCTAAAGAGGAGGACTTCAGAGTGGGTTCCTTTTGTAAGTGTTTTTCTACTTTGTCTGATTTTATAGCTAGCAGTCTTATGGTATTAGCTGTACATAATTGTTTTTATGATTGATGCTTTGATCTGAGCCTGTTCCCTTAATTATTTTATCACCATCATGTGACTTATGTGAAAAATCCTCATCCTATTGGTGCTTGGTAAAAATATTTTATCTTACTTTGAGAGTTCATACAGGGAACAATAATATTAATTAAACATAGTGTTACCTCAGAATGTACTTACCCGGGAAAAAGGTAGTGGAATGTTGTTAAAACAACAAAATTCTAGTTGCTTCTGCAGGATCGCTCACTGCCCCCATATATCTGTAGTGCTAATTACTGATTATCCTAGCTGTTGGCTTTTTAAGTTGTTTTTGACCTTTCCATTAATATTTGGCTGCAAGTGTGTGTTATTGGGGTGGGAACTGGGAAGTCCTGGGAAGTACATGTGGACAGCTTATTTGCTTCAGGGTAAATTGACAAGTTCTAGTATATTTCTTAAATTTTTTGCAACAAATATCTGATTCTACAGTTTTTTGCGATAATATCTGATGAAAGGATGTGTCTCTAATAGTGCTTATATGTTGGACTTAACCAGGAAAGTAGACTAAGATACTTGGGTTTAGTTGAGAACAACACTGGTTTGAAATGATTATGATGCATACTTGAGCCTAAGAAATTGTAAATCTGTCTTAATATTGGTTTATTTCAATCCACTAGCACCTATCAGCTTGGACAATTATTACTCGTAACCAAGGGTGTTGTCTAGTGGTCAATGGAGTGGGTTGAGAATCATGAGGTCTCAGATTCAATTCTCAGCGGAGGCAAAAAGTACTAGGTGATTTCTCTCCATCTATCCAAGCGTTGGTGGACAGTGTTCCGGTACATGTGTTGGTGCAGTGTAGTAGGTACTTGTGACTTAGTCGTGATGCTCACAAGCACACCATACAACAACAAAACATACCCAATGTAGTCCCACAAAGTGGAGTCCGGGGAGGGTAGAGTGCACACAAACCTTATCCCTACCTCAGAGGTAGAGGTAGAGAGACTGCTTCCAATAGACCCTCGGCTCAGCTGAAGAAAAAATAGCCCAAAACAACCCCGAAAAAGAAGTAATGGAAGTACAAGAAACAACAGTAATAACAAAAATGGCAGATAGTAACAAAATTGAAACTACAATAAAATAATGCAATAATTGAGGTACAAGAAACAACATATAGTAACATAACTTGAATATTTCTTCTACTATAATGAGGATTTGAGTGGGTAACTGTTTTGATTATGATGAGATGGGGTGTGTGGGTGCACAGCCAAAATATCCTAGGATGCAAGCACCGATTCCATTACAAGAAACAACATTAATAACAAAAATAGCAGATAGTAACAAAATTGAAACTACAATAAAATAATACAATAATTGAGGTACAAGAAACAACATATAGTAACATAACTTGAATATTTCTTCTACTATAATGAGGATTTGAGTGGGTAACTGTTTCGATTATGATGAGATGGGGTGTGTGGGTGCACAGCCAAAATATCCTAGGATGCAAGCACCAATCTACTTACATGCATAAAGAAGATATCTTGCTTCAAGCTTACAGATCAAGCTCGTTAACCTATACGGCATTGCCACTTTTATAATTGATTGTAGTTTTCGAAAATTTTCTCCAGGCGTCTCTTTTCCTTCTCTTTTTTCGTTTCTTTTGGTTATTGCAAGATCCACCTATTACTGGAGCATTTAAAACATATGCTAGTGTAGTTATAACTGTTGCAGGCCCCTGGCAAAGTGACTGAAAGATTGGAAAGACTTTAATGTAACTTCCTATGGGACTCAACGGAA